>JAESUZ010003332.1:0-600000 GCA_017311185.1 Proteles cristata cristata
AGACTCTGAAATATAGAGAATAAACTGAGGGTTGCTGGAGGGGAGGTGGGTGGGGGAATGGGCTAAATGAATGATGGGCATTAAGGAGGGCACTTGTTGAGATGAGCACTGGGTGTCATATGTAAGAGATGAGTCAGTGGGTTCTACTCCCAAAACCAAGACTACACTGTATGTTAACTAAATTGAATTTAAATTAGAAAAAAATCAGAAAAATATGATTTCACTTATATGTGTTATTTAAGAAAGAAAACAAAGAAAAAAAAGAGACAAACAAACAAAAGACTCTTAACTATAGAACAAACTGATGGTTAGCACAGGGAAGGTGGGTGGGGAGATGGGTGAAATAGGTGAAGGGGATTAAGAGTACACTTACCATGATGAGCACTGGGTAATATATAGAATTATTGAATCACTGTCTTGTATTCATGAATCTATAACTAATATAATCTTGTGTGTTAACTATACTGGAATTAAAAATTTAGACAGAGAGAGAGAGAGAAAGCGAGAGAGAGAGAGAAACCCATTCCTATTACAAGGAAGTTCCAAATGAAGAGTATGTCTCCATTCTACCTCCTGGTACATACACAGAGATCCTTTTAGGTCTATTTAAGAACAGTTACCAGTTATCTAACAGTTATCTAGCTCTTAAAGGAAAAATACTTCATCTAAGCACAAGCATTAGACTATGTAGGTATTTAGGTTTTGTAAGTACTTTTTTCTTTATTCCTGTAGTAACTATTTCTTGGGTTAATAAGACCTTGTAAGAGCTATGTAATAATTTACTGTAAATTATAATGTGTATGTATCTATAGATATGTATAATGATATATAAAACACTATTTTGCAGATCTCCTCAGAGAATCAGTCTGGTATTTGCTTAATAAAAATGGTTTTAATAAGGTTCAAATCAGAAGTTTTGAGCCCATGTACTACGGGCACGCACTCAGCATGAAGCTGCTTAGCTATGGTTGGTAGCCCTGGTTTCATGGGCTAACGGCCAGGGAGAACTGACTCAGAGTTCTGGATTTTGTCAGGTTTCCATCCAAAGAGCCAGATGGCAATTATTCCTCTGCCATTTTGCACTTGGAAAAGGTAAGCTTTCCTTAATCAAAATAGCAGAGAAAAATGAACTATTCTCCAAACATTATCTTTTAAGAATAACCATTCTGAAGTAAAAAGGATAGAACAATAAATCTGGCTTAGCTTTGTCTGAAGGTTGCGGTGGGATCTAAGGAAAGGCTGCTCCAACTCTGAGGCATCAGCCCCCGAGGCAACCAGCCTGATGGGGTCAAGGCTCTGCTGTACAGGAAGTGTCTCCTGGATGAACTTAGGAAGAAAAGAAATAGCATGGCAATGATCTCCTGCTCCTTGTCCTGTGATTCCCCACCTCTCCAGGCTCTGATACAGCCAGATGCCTGGCCTCCCTCCAACTGGCAGCTGGACCCAGTGAGATCTGAGTGCTTAGAAATGCTACTAATGAGGGGACACCTGGGTGGCTCAGTTGGTTAAGTATCCGACTTCAGCTCAGGTCAGATCTCACAGTTCGTGGGTTCAAGCTCCACATCAGGCTCCTTGCTGACAGCTCAGAGCCTGGAGCCTGTTTCACATTCTGTGTCTCCCTCTCTCTCTGCCCCTCCCCCACTCGTGCTCTGCCTCTCTCTGTCTCAAAAATAAATAAGCTATAAAAAAAAATAGAAATGCTACTAACGACAGTCAACACCAACACACCAGGCCCATGAGTCCTCAGGCAGGTGATCAATCTGTTATCCTAACACTGACCTGTGGCTCCTCTCTCCTGACTCTGAAACAGTACCCTTCTCTTCCATTCCCAGTTATTCTTACTAGATCTTTCATGTCATAATTAATTGAGTTGCCTCAATCCCCATTCTCTTCACTGAATCATCAAGAAAAACTTGTTTGTCATCTGAATATAGACCTTTCTGAGGTAGACACTGACCTTTCCAAGCTCTGGAAGGCTCTGGTCAGAAAGCAGATCTTCACACACCTTATACAATCTGCTACTACCCATGCACTTTAGCTCTAAGGCCCTATTCTTATCCTTGCTGTTACAGTCATTTGATTCCACCTTTAATCCTCCATAATTCAATCAATATTTTAGCATACTGCATCGTGTTGTACAATCTACTACAGTTCTACCTGACAATATCCTTTGTGACTTTATCTTTCATATGGATAGTTCATCAAATATACTGTTCTCTCCAAATGACTTCCATATTCATCTCAATTATCAGCTTATGATCACCTATTGGCACTGCCATTATCCAAAATTCATCTGTCACAAAATTTTTTTTTAAAAATCTATCCTTAAACTTTGCTCATTTACTTATTTTCCTTTTACCTGTCCTTGAACCCCATTAAATCCCCAGCCCACCAACTCTCCTGTTTTCTTCCCATCCTTCATCTCCCTGCTGGTTCCATTTTACTCTCTATCCAGGTTAGTATAATTGCCCATCACTTAGTCTAATATTTTGCCAAAGTGTTCTTACACAGCCAAACTTGGATAAGTCCGTTTGTTTGCTTTTTCTGGAATTCTGATCTATGCTGGGAAAGTCACACCCTACATCCTCCACCCAGTATTTCTGGCCACAAAGCTGGGAATTATTCTTGATCCCTCCCTTACCTTCACATTCCATATCTAATTCACAAGTCATTTGCATTGGCTCTATTTATATCATAATCCTCACATTCTTTGCTAAATCTTCAACACACTGTATTATTATTCACAAATATTTAATGGCCCTGACTGGAGTAAGATTCAATTTCTTCATCCCACTAATGCCAGGCTTGTTGGTATAATCTATGTGAACAGGAAACAAAAGAGGGACCAGAATGACATATGTTTCTTCTGAACAGCATCTTTAAGAGCTAATGCAGGACTTACTGTATCTCTCTTTTTTGTTCCATGTCAACAAGGATCAAGATAGAGGCTGTGTCAGAAGGTATAGATGATATGAAGCAGAGTTAGATATATATACCCACAACGGATATTTAAAGTGAGCCACAAAAGAAGCTTTGTTGTTAAAAGTCACAAATGAAACTCCTTTGTTGAAAGCTACTAAGATTTGTGGTGGTATTTGCTCCACATCATTACCTATCCTTTCTGATACAATATACTTGTCCAGGCACTGGCATTTTTACCCTGGGCTTAACCTAATTCATCTCCCAAAATCTGCTCTTGCTCCAACATAGTTTTGCAGATCCTTCACCCAATAGCTTGTACGCTCATATAAAGGCACAAATCAGTTCATATCAATAGGAAAAGGTCTCACAACCTTCCAATGTCTTTCAAATATACTTAAAATAAAATCCAAATCATTATAATGGTGTACCAGCCACAAGAGAACAGACTCCAGCTATTGCTCAGAGCTCATCTCTATCCATTCTGCTTCACTGCATCCTACACCAGTCTAACTCTTCTCCATTTAACACACCAAACTAACTTCCGTCTTTGCACTTGCTGTCTCATCAATGTGGAATACTCTTCCCTGAGGTATTATCATGGCTGCATACTGCACATATCAATTTACAAAGGCACCTCCTTGAAGATATCCTTCTCTAAGTAAAACAGTTCTCTCTCTCTACTTTGGTTTTTCTACTGTATTACCTCTCAGTGTTAGAACCTGAAATTACCTTACTCCACTACAATATGATCTCTAGACAGGCAGAAATTCTGTATGTCTTGAATACTGTTGATGCCCCGATGCCTGGAATCATGTTTGACTCATAGTCGGCACTTAGCAAATATTTGTTGTCTGTTTACTGACAGACACAGGGACATATTATTACCACTAATAATTTTCCCTGCTTATTTCCTGAGCCCTCGATTCTATCAACAACATTGTTTTGCCTTTCTAGTTGCCTTGCTCTATCATTTTTTAATATGTCTAGTTCAGGGTGGCTTTCTATTTCTTCTCAACCTTTTGATGTCCCTTATTTCACTCCTTCACTCTTGGTTGGTAAGTTTATTTCTTAATTCATAAAGGTACTAATAAAACAAGAGAAGAGTTCACTTGGTTGTTAGCTATAGAACTATAAAGCACCTGTCTTTTTTTATTAAGACTATTTTTAAAGCAGTTTAAGGCTCACAGCAAAATTGAGGGGAAGTTATAGAGACTTCTCATATACTCTCTGCCCCTCCACACAGATAGCTTCCCCATTATCAACATCTCCTGCCAGAGTGGCACATTTGTTATGATGGATGAACCTACACTGACACATCATAACAACTCCAAATCCATGGTTTACATTAGAATTCACTCTTAGTGTTGTACATATGTAAAATGATATGTACATGAGTTTGGGTCTGCATGTAATGATATGGATCTAACATGACAGTGTCATACAAAACATTTGTCCCCTAAAAATCCTCTGTACTCTGCCTAACCTTGTCCTCAACCCCTGGCAATTACCGATCTTTTTACTGACCCCATAGATTTTCCATTTCTAGAATATCATATAGTTGGGATGACACAGTAAGTAGCCTTTTCGGATTGGCTTCTTTCATTTAGTAATATGCATTTAAGTTTCCTACAGGTCTTTTTGTGGTTTGATAGCTCATTTCCTTTTACACTGAATAATATTCTATCGTATAAATATACTACAGTTAATCTATTCATTTACTAAAGGACATCCTTGCTTTTTTTGAATTTTGGCAATTATGAATAAAGCTTCCATAAACATCCATGTGGAGGTTTGTGTGGATATAAGTTTTCAATTCCTTTGGTAAATATGAAAGAATGCTATTGCTGGATAGTATGGTAAGATTATGTTAGTTTTGTGAGGAACCTCCAAACTGTCTTCCAGTGCCTGTTCATTTTACATTCTCAGCAGAACTATATTCATTTGCATATATTACTAATATATTCATTAATAAGAGTTTTGTTGTTGTTGTTGTTGTTGTTGTTCCATATGGTTGCCAGTACTTCATGTTGTCTGTGTTCCAGATTTGGGCCATTCTAGTAAGGGAGTAGGGCAGGTGCACAGTGTCTTGTAACTGTTGTAATTTTTCTTTCAAAGTATCCATTATTTTCCTTAAATCAGCATTTGTTATTTTCCACCTTCTACCTGTTTCATTGGAAGAATTGCCTCTAATCATAGTTATAACTAATTTCTCCATCTATTCTTTTAATTCCATCCCTCTCCTGCCTCCTTAGGGTACTTGTCCTGTTGACAGTGGCATGGCCCAGAGCACACTTCTTCTTTGGCCTTTCTTTCTCTATTTCATCCTTCCAGCTATTTGTAAACCTGATCAAACTCATTTTGAAATTCAACAGGATTCACCTTCCCTTGAGTTCTCCCCCTTTCTAAATAAACACTTCTTCCTCCCATTTCTTCCTTCCAAAAGAACAGCCTCACATACTCCTCTCTGGCTAGTACCTTCTATATCCACTGAGTCTGTTTTCACCAATGTAATGAGCAAGGATTTTCACCACTGAACCACTGATAGCTTCTTAAAAATGGTCAGCCCAAAGTCAATCTCTCCCTCCCTGGACTATCAGCCTCATTTTCTCCATTCAGTTATCCTCTTAAAAACACTACTCTGGTTTTGTGAAGTCCTTTACAGAACTCCTTAACCCTTTAAGGATATTTGTCTAAAATCCATAGGATAAAATCTGAACTCCTTCACCAGGTCTATAACGCTTTTAAGACTTATTCTATTGGACTTCTTTTAATTCTTTAATTCTTAACAAAGGCCCATGAACTGTCTTGGCCTTTGAGCTTGTGCTTTCCTTTGTAACACTTATCCCTCCATCCTCTATCCAACATTCCATTTATCTGGATGATACCTACATATTCTTCAGTTCTCAGTTGAGATTCTTTTCAAGTCACCACAACGTGTTTTCTCTTACAGTTTCATCATACATAATTAGGGACTTTGCTCCTCACACTACCCATATAGCTCCCGGTTTATGGCAGTTGCTCATTAGAATTGGCAAATAAATGAGTATATTTATAAAGATGGCAGAGGCCAAAGAACATATCATTAGCTTGATTTTAACATTAAGTCAAACATTAGCTCGTTTATTTTTAACTATTTTCTTCAGAATAGAAGACATCCTGATCTCAAATGAACAACCAAGTGTGAGAGCCTTTTAGTATGTTTTCCCTGGGTTATAAGCTAACAAGAAAACTAAAACTAGTTAGAATAATATATGATCAAGTCAGAACAGATACTGATTGGATGAGGAGGAAAAATCCACAAAATGATACAGTAAAAATTACATTTGCTTTAGGAAGCCAAGGTTCTAATACTTTTGACTCATACCATGACATTTAAATCCATTTAGTTTTTTTTTTTTTTTATTTTGTTTTAGGCAAGATAAGTTTTGAGATGCTAATTTTTAATCTATCCTTTGTATTTTCCATGCAGGCACAAATTCCTTTGAATTCCTTGCCTCAGAGATTTTGACTAATGTAAGGTCAAGGTCTGCCTGTCTTTGTAATTTAATGCTTCCAGACAGGGAAGAAAGTAAGCTCCATTTGGGAGTAAGAGGAAGAAATGGAGTGTCTGAGATCACAACTAGAGGGAAAGGGAACAGATTGTCACAGACATAAGGAAGATGTCAGAGTCTGGCACATACAGTGTGTATCACTCTGCAGAGGGAAAGTGAATTTAGGGAGACTCCCTGAAGAATCAGGGACTCCCACCTTCCCAAATAGCTCTATGATTTAGCACAGCAGAAAGTCTTTTGAGCTTTTGGACTTGAGAGACAAAAGATACTGTTCACATGAATCAAGGGCACAAGCATCAGGAAGATGGACAACACAAGAGAGGGGCTTTGTGACATATTTTACCCTGCATAAGACATCACAATTTTTGCTAGATTATCTATCTGTTATGCGTCTGAGAGAAAGGGACAGTGACTGTGACTGAATTTCCTGTCAGTCTGGTGGGATGGGAATTAAGTGTCAATTTAATTTATTTTAGACAAGGTATATATATTTCATGCATACCTGAACCTGTAAACTCATATTCAGATGTTGTATATATTTTTCAACTTTATTATCCATAAATTCAGAATATGAAATGCTTCTCTAAATTCCCTTTCAAACTTGTAAATATTACGGGTATGTAGGAAAGAATTTTGTATTAAGGTATCACCCCCAACAAATGTAAATTTATATTATTAACAAAACTTTACTTTCTGCCTTAACTATTTCTGAAATAAGATGAGGCAGTTATAGAAGATTAATTTTACCAATATAAATTCTTAGTCTATTTATTTTTACCTTAATAATAGAAATAAAGCAAAATGCTTAGAATTCTTTTTTAATGGAGGATCCTAGAGGAAAAATGAGTAACATTTTTTATAGTAAATTTAGCATTTCCAGTTCAATCCTCAATCATATACATATGATTATATATAATATATATTACAATATATGTATTCATATTCATATATACTTATGTTTGAAGATTGATTGAGGCTATGAAAGAGCCAAGAAGAAGGACTTGGTAAGAACTAACACCACATTTTAGTTTAGAAGTTAACTTCTTTCAGTCATCCACTGACCTATAAATTGATATTTTTTCACATTTTAATCACTATAAATTATAGAAATGAAAAACAGATATTCTCTTGAAGGTGAGGAATAATGGGAAATATTTCAATCAAATGTGTAATACGTGAGAAGCTAATGTTCCTTCTGTGATAATTACTATGTAAGTTGGAATCCAAACTATTTACATGCAATACTTTGCCACTATTTATAATGCTTTTCCCTCAGAAATAGAGCATTATATTCAGTGTGTCCAGTTTTTAATGTTAATTACTAATTAGCATTAAATTGATTGCCATATTATCATGACCAAATGCATTGGCATACAGAAAAAAGAATGCAGGGGCACCTGAGTGGCTGAGTTGGTTAAGCATGTGACTCTTGATTTTGGCTCCTGTTGTGACCTCACTGTTAGTGGGATTGAGCCCTACATTGACCTCTGAGCTGACAATATGGAGATTTTCTCTTTCAACATCTCGCAATGCCCCTTGTCTGCTTGTGCTTGCTCTCTCTCTTTCTCAAAAAAAATTAAATAAATAAATAAACATTAAAAACTAAAAATAAAATAAAATGCAAAAGATATATTTAAAAAGGAAACATAACACATTGCTTTGTTCTAGTCTTTACTTTGTTTAAATCACTACTGATAGAAACTTCTGTTTAAAAAACTGAGATAACAGTGGCACCAGGTGGCTCAGTCAGTTAAGTGTCTGACTCTTGATTTCGGCTCAGGTCATGATCTCACAGCTCGTGGGACTGATCCCAGTGTGGGCTTCTCTCTCTCCCTCCCTGTCTCCTGCCCCTCCCCTACTTGCATGTGCTTTTTATCTCTCTCTCAAAATAAACATTAAAACAAGAAAAACAAGATACTAATTAACAGTGTGAATTTTCCAGATAGACTATGAAGACAATTATGCTCATAAAAGAGTAATAAAAGTCACTGTAATAATTAACTACTATATTTGGATACTACACACTGCTTATTTTCTAAGAAATTAGCATATTTTACATAAAATGTATTATTAGTCTGTGGAACCTTTTTTCTTAAACTACTTAGTTAAAGCAAAAATTAGTTAAAAATTCAAAGTAAAATCTTTACTACCAGTATAATATAGTACTAGTAGTAAAATACTTACCTTTCTTCTACAATACACTAACATCCTTACCTTTTTTCTATAAACATTATCTCATGAGGTAATTACTAATTCACAAAAATCCTGTGTGTCTTTTCCATGCTTTTACAGAGAAGTATGGACAATGGTGTCTCATCTCTACTCTAAACTTTACAGGGCTGAATTACAGGGAGATGTTGTATTATCTACCAAAACAAACTGCTTTCTTCCTGGCATGCCCCCTCTTTGAATCAGATCCCAGCCATGCATGATACAAACAAGAAATGTAGACCAAAGGAAAACAGAAAGAAATCTGTCAAAGTAGGGAGAAAGACAAAAGTTAAGAGCTAAATGGCGCATTAAATTTCCTCCCATCTTAATACGCAGACAAACCATATTATGCACCCAATGGCTCAATCCCAGAAATTAGGAGACCTTTTTTATTCCTCTTTTTTCCCCAATTTCTGGCCCCAAAATAACACATCTTAATTTGAGTATGCCTCCAAAATAATTTTGAATCCAGAGGCTTTTTTTCCAGTTTCATTACCATCACCCTAATTCTCTTAGTTATAGATCTTTAATACAGTCTTACTAAATGTTCTTCTTGCATTTATTTTTGCCTCATTTTGACTCATTCTCCATATGTAACAACAAAGTGGGAAACTACAGTATAATTTGCAGAATTACTCATCTCTGCTTAAAACCTCATAGTGTCTCCCCACTGCACTTCAGAGTAAGTTGGCATTTTTTCCACAAGGCTCTGCTTAGTTTGGCTTCTGTGTATTCTCCAACCTCATCTGATACTGGCCTCTCCTCACATCGGGGTGCTCCACCTACACTGGCCTCCCTTCTGGTCCTTAAATAAGCTATGCCTTTGTTCTGATTTATAACATGTGCTAAACAGTTCTGCAAAATGTTTGTAGCAATTTACTTGCCAGTAGTAGTAAATAGAAGTCTGGGTAGCATGTAAAAATTATTCCAGTTGTAAATCCTTCAGTCATTTTGGTAGGTGGATAGTTGTATCTTATTGTGATCTTATTTTGCATTGCCCAGGTGACTGGGAAAGGACCACAACGTTTCTAATGTATTGAGGATACTTGAATACCTCCTTGGGAAATGTCATGCTCCAATCTCTTGATCATTATCTCTTCAATTATCTCTACTTTTTTCTTCTGGATTTGTAAAAATTCTTCATATACATTGTATGTAAGCCCTTTGTCAGTTATTATGCTTATATTTTCACATATATAACGTGTTTTGATGAACACATTTTTAATTTTGTTATAATCCAGTTTATGAATATTTCCCTTTGTGGTTAATGCTTTTTGTTTCATGTTCTAAAATCCAATTTCCTAAAAAATTAATTGATTAATTGATATTTAAAAAAGGTATTTTATCTGGGGCACCTGGGTGGCTTAGTCGGTTAAGCGTCCGACTTTCACTTAGGTCATGATCTCGCTGTTCGTGGGTTCCAGCCCCGCGTCGGGTTCTGTGCTGACTGCCAGCTCAGAGCCTGGAGCCTGTTTCAGTCTGTGACTCCCTCTCTCTCTGACCCTCCCTTGCTCACGCTCTCTCTCTCTCTCTCTCTCTCTCTCTCTCCTAGAAATAAATAAAACATTAAAAAAATTAAAAAAAAATAGGTATTTTATCAGTCAATTAAAGCCACAATAGTGCTACGCAACAAAGTAATACAAAATTCAATTGTTTAAAGATAATCTATTCTTGCTCAGAGGTCTGCAGGTTAGCTTTGATTTGGCTGATATAGGTGGGCTCCGAAGGATTTGGCTTTAAATTAAGGCTAGATCTATGTCTGCTTCATGTAGGATTGAAACTAGTGGGATGGCTATCACTGTTGCTTTGTTTGTTGGTTGGTTGGTTTTTCCTCCATAGTGATGACAGAATTTTAGAAACTGATTACATTTCAGGCAGTTGCTTATTTCATATCTGCTTACAACCCTGTGAGCAAATCAAGTTACATGGCTGAGCCAAAAATTAAGAAGCAGGGATGTACATTCTAACACTGATAGAAGGAAATTCAAAGTCACATGACAAAGATAATGAAAAATAATGATGTAGTCTACCGCAGGCATTCTCTTATACTGTCTTCTACAACCGTTCTGGTTTTGATTCCATGCTTAGATCTTGTGGTAGATAGAATAATGGTCTCCCGAAGATGTCTATCAGGAGCATCCCCAGGAAACTATGAATCTGTTACTTTACATGGCATTGAAAACCTTGCAGCTATGATTAACTTAAGAGTCTTGAGATGGGTAGATTAGCCTGGATTATTAGCCAGGATTATTCAGGTGGGACCAATATAATCACAGTGCCCTTTGTAAAGGAAAAAAGAAATCAAAAGAGTCAGAGAAGGATATGTGAAAACAGAAGGAAGGTTGGAATTACAAGGAGCCCTGAGCCAAGGAATTCAGGAGGACTACAGAAACTGGGAAAAGCAAGAAAACATATTATCCTCTAGATCCTCCATAAGGTATGCAGTCTTGGATTTCTGACCTCCAGATATATAAATTAATAAACTCATATTATTTTTAAGCCACTAAGTGCATTCCTGAAATAAGTCCACATTGGTTGAGCTTTTAATTATTTCTATACATTGCTGGATTTGGTTTGTCAGCACTTTGTTAGAATACTACTTCTACATTTGTGAATGAGATTAGCTGTAAACTGGTCTAGAATTTAAGCCACAACAGAAAACTAATACAGAAGTATAATTTACCTGGAATTAATTTCAATAGTATCACACAGATTTTTTTTTTTAAATTTCACATCTGGGTATATGTGTGCTTTTGTGGGTGTAGAAATCTTGTATCTTGCATATCATGTGTGTTTAATTTATCCTGTTTTATTTTTGCAACTCTGAATGCTAACGTAAACATGTTATAATTTTGTTAAATATGTACTACTGTAGAAGGAGATAAACTTGCATGTATTTGTATTGACTTTGAATAAAGCAGTCTTGCTGTATAACATAGGTGAATCTCAGTTGGTCTGTATAGAGTACACATTTATCTTCAGAGATGCCTGGAATACAATGGTGACCCTTGACCAATTCTGTAGAATATATTAACTAAAGGTAATTTATATTTTTAAATATGATATTATGTGATATGTAATTGCTATTTTTTAATGTAAGTCTGTGAGTTTTAAGGATGGGGGCAGGACACAGACCTATTAGCATTGTTTATTAATAATTATTAGATTTATGATTTGCACTGGGTTTTAGTGGAGCATGGGGGGTTTCTATAGTTCAGACTGGTCTTATGGTGGAATGTAGTTGCTTGACCAGCCTCTTGTAAGAGACCCACCATGAGATAATCATGGATTTCCTGAAAATAAAATTCTTTGCACATGTATCAGTGGTGGTCTGAGACATGTAAACAGAAGTGTGTGCTAAATGACTCAGTGCAGACAGGACAGAGAAGCCTGTACTTGAGATCTCTGAACCAGTGTTGTGATTATAAACTCAATCCATTGAGTCTTTTCAACACTCAAACACCCCAGGTAATTACTGTGCAATTAATAGACTCAGTAATCTTACTTATTAGATTTTGTAATTTACATGTCAATTATGTGTACACAATTATACCATCAGCAATAATTATAGGTTTTTCCTTTCTTTTCAAATTTCATACACTCTGCTTTTCTTGCTTTATCACACTGACTATGATGCCCACCAGTTCAATGTTGAATAGAAGTGGTCCCAGCAGGCATCTTCACCTTCTATAATCTCACGGGATATATGTCTACTATTTAATAATTAAGTATGACTGTCATAAATTTTGTAGGGATCCTTTATCAGATTAAGAAAACTCCCTTCTCTTCTTATGTTGCTATTTTTCGAAAAACATAAATAGATGTATAATTGTAACAGATTTTTATCCTATATTTGTTAACATAATCCTATAATTTTTCTCTCATTCGGTTAACGTGGTGAATTAGATTGTTAAAACAACTTTGCCTTCCTGAAATAAGTCCACATTGGTTGAGCTTATAATTATTTCTATGCATTGCTGGATTTGGTTTGTTAGCACTTTGTTAGAACACTACTTCTACATTTGTGGGTGAGACTGGTTGTAAATTAGACTAGAATTTTCCCACAATAGATACAGCCCATAATAAAAGTATGGATCCAAATGCTGGGTTGGCTCTCTGAATGTTTCTCTCAAAGTTTTTGGCCTTGTAATTATTCATTGCCTGTTACAGCTCTCTTAAGCCTTGAAAAGTGTGTCTTTGATGTGTTTTCCAGTTTTTTTGTTGGCTCTTAGTTGAAGATGAGGCCTGAAATACAGTCTATCATTACTGGAACCAAATTTCATTCTACTTATATTTTTCAATATTACATTTTTTTTCCACAGAATTCTTATGCATATCTTATTGTCATATTTTTATATCAACTAAATATTTGTATTATTAGTGTTCTAGAATTTCATTATTTATACTATTATAGCTAACAGTAAAATTAGCTATATTTGTATACTTTTTCCTAGCCAATTTTCAGAGCTCTCTAGCTAGTTTTAATAATTCTTTAGTTAGTTAAAATTCATAAATAATTATGACTCATGTCTCAAATACATGTCTCTAATTTAAATTCCATGACTTATTGAATTTGCAAGAAAATCCACAAGATTAAATGAGAAAGATAAAAACCAATATTAACATTCTGATCCTTTTAATGGGGGTGCTTTCAAGATTTTACTATTAATTGGGATGCTGGTTCTTGATTTGCTATATATTTTATAGTGATACAAATATATCTTATAAACCCTAGATAATGATTTTTCTAATTAAATAAGCGAGCAGAACCTTATATTTTATTTTCTTTGGCATGCCTTATTACCACCAATGGAGTTTATTGTACATCTTTTCTTCTTCAACAAATTTTGTGTGTATGTGTATTACATTTGTCACAATTAAATAAAGTTGTGTATTGATAAAGTCAATAGAATGAAGATGCTTTCACCTGCTCATTTGATTTAATTACTTGGAATCCATTTCAAGGGCTAAATACTTCAAAACTCAAGGACTACTTTAAAAATATTTTGAATATTTGTTTTTTATTTAGATTCATAAGACAGTGTCTTTAATAAGGTCGTTTTAATTTGCAATCTTTAAATGTAATGTAATAAAAAGAAAAATCTTGGATATTATTTTACTAAAATGTCTATCAAGCCAAAGTTTGTGTTCAAAGAATAATCCTAAAGAAAGAGATTTATCTTAAATGTTTTAATTTATTTCATGTATTTCTTTTAGTTGTTTACAATTAAAATTTGTGTGTTACAAGGGATACATAAAGGACCGCAATGAATCTAAGGGATAAAATAACACACTTTAGGGATAAATCTCAAATTCTAATCTCTTCAAGGAGACACAAATACCCTACATAAAGAATGCGTTTAGTCCCTGATGCTTTATCTTCCATCTGGAGAAAAAACAATTCTCATCTTGTTTCTTTAATGAACTAATAGTGATGTAAAAAACTTCAATCTAGTGTTGCAAATATATACATCTTAAATTCATTCAAACTGAGTTAAATATAGCTTTAAAAAGTTCATACGTGGTCAACACTTAGAACTCTGGGTGGTTCGGAGGTCTAGATATGAAACCTCTGGGACCAAAAAATTAATAACTGAAAACTATTTTTTTACCTCACCCAATATTAAATAAAACGAAAAGACACAAGTTTCCATGCACATGCACATTTGAAATAGGAAAGAAAGGGACACTCCAACATTGTGAATGCTCCTCACTTTTGGACTCTCTCTTTTCTTTTACATTTTTGTTTGCAAATAACCTATGTCCCTCTGGGCTCAGCCCATATTAAATATAACCAACTAGAGCCAACACACAAACACTCAGTCTCTTACAAGGTGTCTTTCTTCCAAGTTAACTAAATAGTACCAAATATTTTACCTCTGTATAACAAATCCCCTGCCCCGTTTCCAGTAGCAGATTTCTCAAAACCCACCTCCTCAGCACTAAGCTAATGTTTCTTCCATCACCTCCTTTTTTTGGGGAAGGGTATGGTAACCATATCTTGGTACTTGTTCAGATTTCTACAGGAAAACAGAAATCACTTTAAGATTGTCAAGCAAGCAAAGGCATAGTTTAGAGTACTGATCATTCATAAAGCTTCTGGAAATAATGAAGAGCTGATAAAAACACTATTGACAAATCTCAGCTTCCTGCAGCACAAAGTCCGTAGTGAAAAGAGAATGCCCAGAAGGTGTTATAAAAACTCACATCTGCCCTCTGCTGAAGCTTTTGTGCCTGCTTGCTAACGTCAGGTAGACACTCATGCTTCTGCTTCTTTTTTGTCTTCTGGGTCTGGCAAAAGGCCTTTCCTTTGGTAGAATCTAAACCATATCTCTGCGGAACAGTGTATTTGGGAAATGTAGATTTTTAGGCCTTCACTACCAATTATAGGGAAGAGCTAGAAGGGCAGTGATGAGGTAAGTAGAAACAGAAGTATAAAGCACATGTTCAAATCATGGGAGATCGCAATAACTTTAGACTTCTTAAAAGGAACACTGGAGGTAAAAGGTTGTACTAATAATGACAATATAGCTAACATTTAAATGGAAGACCCTCTGTATTTCAGGTACAGTTCTAAGCATATTCTAACATATTTAATGGAGAATGATATTTAGAATATATATATGTATATACATTTATATACATATACACATATAATTTTTTTAAGTTTATTCATTTATTTTGAGAGAAACAGAGGCAGTGCAAGTGGGGGAAGAGGGTGCAATGAGAGGCACAGAGAGACAGTTATCCCAAGCAGGGTCTGTGCTACTGATGCAAGGCTCAAACCCATAAAGATGTGAATTCATGACCTGAGTCAAAACTGAGAGCCGGTTGCCTAACCAACTGAGCCACCCAGGCACTCCTAGAATATAGTTTTGCCTTTTAAAAACTTTAATTGTGGAAAATACACATAACAAAAAATTAAGCATTGTAATCGTTTTTAAGAATATAGTTCAATAATATCAATTACATTCACTTTGTTGTGTAATGAATCTCCAGAACTTTCTTCATTTTGCACAATTGAAACTCTATACCTATTAATAACTTTCCAATTTTATCTCTCCCCAAAGTCTGACTACCAACTTCCTACTTCCTATTTCTATAAATCTGACTACTCTGAAAACCTCAGAGCGAGAAAGTGTGAGATATCTAATTTCATTCTTCTTTTTCAAGATTGACTATTTCGGGTCAGACTTCTTCTTTTAACACAGAGTTCTATCAACTAATCAAAGGTAAGTATAGAAAAAGGTTGTTTTGAGACAAAACTTCAAAAATTTCCCTCTCATATGCTCATTATCAGGAAGTTACTGGAAGAGTTTCTTAATCAAAATATGGGGGTAAACCCAGAAGGCTAAGACAAGATCCAAGAAGCAGCTAAGAGATAGAAGCAAAGACAATTTTCAGGATGATATTGAAAGGGAAATCCATGATAATATTACATATTTAGAGAATAATCAGATAACATTGGAATAGGATAACAGGAGGCCCCAGTAAGGGAAAAAATAAATAGAACAAGTAGATTAGCAGACATGATAGATATGTTAAAACTGTTTTGATGGACAATTTACAGTTATTGGAAAGGGTATATGAAGACTTAGTCAGAAACACAGAGAATAATACACAAATGAAAAACAAAAGTTTCCCTTATTCAGTCTAGGTTAAACACAGTTTCATAAGAAATGAGATATTATTTTACTAAACCATTTGGCTCAAATTAAAAAAAACTAATTATTATAATAAAGAAAAAATTTTGTGATAAAAATCTAGAAAAAGGAAATGGAAAGATAAGAAGAGGACATAAAAGATAAAATTCTCATCTACAATAACAGGAAGTCAATGGATGATAAAATACACCAATGAATCAAGAGATAGCAGTACTCAGTAGTTATTTGAAAAATATGGAGATAAATTTCAGCAGAAATAGTTAAAGAGTTATTCTGGAAAATTGAAAATGGGAGAAAGTGGTATTGAGTTCTGGTTTATCTTATAAATTTGTTATCTTATTTTATGTTTTAACCATACGTGCACGTGTATCCCATTTACAACTAGAAAAACTAAACTATGCTAGATTGGTGTTTCTATATTTAAACATTAAAATTAATGAAGACTGATAAAAACAGCATGGGCAAAAAAAGTTTGACGAATTCACTACTTTCAAGGGAAGAATTCCATTTTTCCACATTCAGAAAATCAGACAGTTTACCAAAGAAAGAAACCAAACACCATACCAACTTTGCTCTAGGCAGGTGCAGACATACAGAGCAAACATTAACGTTTGTCAGGATGGAGAATTATGCATAAGAGACCTGGCTGAATTTACTTTTGGGAAGGTTATTATGGGACAAAAAATATTTCTCAATTTTTGATATTGCATTTTCCCTGCAAGGCTGAATTATATGAAAACAAGTGGTGCTTACTCGTGGACTCCAGATTATTCCATTGATTGTATGTTTTTCATTTATTGGTTGTTATTCTTTCCCCTAATGTTTACGGGAAAAAATCATGTAAAACCATTCTTGGGGCTGCTAAGTGTTACTAAGATTGAATTTGCTTCCATAGCAACAGACCTGTTATCATGATAGCTCCTGGGCACATGTAACAACAACTTCAACCCATTAAATGGGAACCCGAGAGCAGGATTTCGCACAAACTTCCACTTTTGCAGAATACTGGTGTTTTCTTTGCCATGTTTTATTTTCAATTCTCAGGAACCATGAACTCATGTTTAATTTCATCATTTATATCTTTTACTGATAACAATTTCTTTTTGTTTTATAGTTCATGTAAATGCCCTGAAGATTAATTTAAGCAATCTATATGGTGAAATTAAAAAGTTACATAAAACCATACACATTCATTCTTTTATATCCATTGCTGCTCAATCACCTTAAAGGTCTTAGTAATGTTTAGTATATTTATCACCCAGGCACTATTTATAAACAGACTCATTTTAAATTTGCATGGTCATATTAGGAAAAAAGGAGGAATTTTAAATGCATTAAATATTTTAGTTCAAAAATTGAAGAAATGTTATCAGATTCTTAAGGTGTCAAAGAGTGAGAAGTTTCAATTCTTATAAATATCATAAGCAATAACCAATATTTATTGAACAACTGCTATGTGCTATAGGCTATTATATGGATTATCTTTAATATTAACAATATATGAATTATTATTCTCATTTTAAAATATACAAATTTAAATTTAGAAAAGTAAAGTGATTTGTTCAAGTTCAACTATTAATGACTACATTAGAATTTGAACCCATGCCTGACAGACTCTTAAGGCATGCTTTTAGTTAAACTTTCCACTGCAAACCTCTCATACTACTCTTATTTGGACCAAAGAAATAAGTATTAATTGGATAATATGTATAAATAAAGACATAAATGCATGAATACCATTTCTCATGAATATCGTATCTATTGTAGGATAAGTACTGATTTTATCCTCTACTTTATGCATCATCAAGAACCAAGGCCCATCTTATAATAAACCTCCATATATGCTTCTATTAATCTTCTGAATTAATTAATTTAATTAATAATTTAATGTCTCTATTTCCTGAAATTGTCCTCTTTTATTAAGTAACCCAGTATTAATAGGAGGTACCACTTCTAAGTCATCTATAAATTCATTAGGGTATTTTTTTTTTATTTTGCCATTTTATTTGAGGCAGTGTCACTGCCTGGAGAAAATGTGGAAGAAAGAGGATATCAATGTTCATATCTTGATCTAGTGATGTTCTGTAGTGCAAATGTGAATATGTCCAGTGAGATTTTTATGATATAACATGGAAAACAAGATCTATGGATTTAATAAATGTTTTCTGAATGCCTGATATGTACCAAGAATTTTTCTAGAAGCTGAATATATTGCAATGAAACAATTTGAGAAAAAATTCCTGTCCTATGGAAAAAATATTCTACTGGGTTTTAGAGAATCCATAAGCAAGTGAGTGAAATATAGAGTATACTGGGTGATCACAAATGTTATGGGAAAAGTCAAATCAGAGAGAAAGATAAGGAATGTGAGTTCATTTCATTTTTCCTTAGGATTACAGGGAAAGAACTCACTCAGAATGTAACGTTTGTGTGAAGGCCTCACATAGGTGCAGGAATGAGCCTCCTGGCTATCTTAGGAAAGAACAA
Source organism: Proteles cristata cristata (assembly GCA_017311185.1). Lineage (NCBI taxonomy): Eukaryota > Metazoa > Chordata > Mammalia > Carnivora > Hyaenidae > Proteles > Proteles cristata. The sequence continues at coordinate 18,836 of JAESUZ010003332.1, forward strand.
TCCAGTCAGAGAAAATAATCAGTGAAAAGACTCTGAAAGGGCGTACATATTTGGCATGTTGAAGGAATTGTAAGGAGACCATTATTATGGGGCAAAATGAAAAAATAATTGAGTTATAGAAGAAGTAATAGAAGATGGACCAAATCATATAGTGACATAGAGTCACTGAATTTTCATAGTAGAAGAGTTTGAGTAAACCAATAATATCATCTGACTTTTTTTTCCTGACAGGTTGACTTTGGATAGTACATAAAGATTTCAGAAAAACAAGCAAAGTAGAAAACAAGATAGCAAACTATTATAATAAACAAAAGAAGCAGCTTGATCCAGAGGGTGTGTTTGTGGAGAAGGTGGTGATAAGAAGTTGGAGTCTGGGTACATTTTAAAGGTTGAACTGAAAGATGTGCTGTTGAACTGCGTTTGTGCAATAGGAAAGAGAGAAATTATGGATGATTTCAAAGGTTGTTTTAGTTTTTTTGCTTGATTTTTTCCTTAACATCTAGAAATATGATGTTATCAATTGAGATTGTGAGGATTGCAGAAGGGACAAATTTGGAGGAAGGGTTAAGGTAAAAATCAGGAGGACAGTTTTAAACAACCTAAGTATGATGTCCCTAGTCAGATATTTGATCAGTTCCTAAATAATTAAGTCCATAATCTGAAGTTCAAGAAAAAGGTCAGTCCAGGGATACAAATAGGGCAGTCACCAGCATATAGATGTCATTTAAAGTCATAAAGCTAGAAGACATTACCAAAGTTTGGAGTCCATGAATAAAAGAATGGAAAATAGAAAAGTCTATGGATCGAGGCTTAGAGCTTTCCAAATTTTAAGGATGAGAGATGAAGAATGTAAAACAGCAAAGAGACTGAGAATTAGTAGCCAGAGAAAGGGAAAGAAAACCTGAGGTACTGTGTGCTATAAGACAATTTGATTCATTTTATTTTTAAGTTTTTGAATGTTTATTTATTTTTTAAGAGAGAGAGGGAGAGAGAGAGAACAAGGGACTGGGAGAAAGAGACACACACAGAATGTGAAGCAGGCTCCAGGCTCTGAGCTGTCAGCACAGAACCCAAGGCTGGGCTCAAATTCACAAACTATGAGATCATGACTGAGCCACCCAGGTGCTTCCAGAAGCCAATTAAAAAAAAGTTTTTAAAAGGTAAGTAATCAAATGCCATTAGTGTTGCTGATAGGTCAATATGCTAATAATAACTTTCAGCAATTTGGAGGTGACTGAGAAATTTGATAAGAGATACTTTGATGAAGTAGTAGGGATAAAAGTGGTTGAAGTTGGTTCAAGAGAAGATTCAAAGAGAGAAGGCAGGAAGTACATATAAATACCCCTTTGAGAAGTTTTTCTTAAAAGGAGAATATAAAACTGGTGCAGGAGTTGGGGAAGGTGACAGAAAGGGAAGGGAGGAATGACACCATGTTCACAGGCTGATGGAAATGATGAGTAGAGAGACACAAATTGTAAATGCAGAAGTGAGAAGGGAGAGAAGAACTGAGAGCTGTCTTTCAATAGATGAGAAAATATGGGACCTAACGAATATATAGTACGGTCGCCCTTCAGTTAGAACATAAGGTACCTGCAGCAAAGACAAAACATATGGACAAGAAGCAAGTGCAGATCTAAGCCATTGGGCAGCTGCGTCTAGGGAAGCTCATAGCAGAGATGTAAATTATTGGAGAGCTGTGATCATGGAAACTTCTGGAAATTTCTCTGTTGAGTGCTCTAATTTTTTCAGTAAAATATATAATCATGGTTAGGATGTATTTTTGTAACCATCTAAAGGGAGAGACAAAAGGAATGCAGAACACCGCCTACTAATGTAAACTCCTCCTTTAATTAGATCCACTCTGGGAAAATGTCAGAACCATATCTTCTCTACATATTTCAGGAATAATCAATACTTGAACTTATGGAAAAATACTATTGAATTCCCAACTAGTCTTGATTTTATTCTGCTTTTATTACAGATAAAAGATCCAGCTTCATTACGTCTAACTCTGAAACCTAGCGACAAACACTTTAAGGGTAGAAGAGGCTATTAGGTCTCATTTCCAAACCTCTGATCTGGCATGAAAATGTAGAATATTGACATTTCTTCCTAGGAAATGTTGTTTATTTTTAATCTTGAATAAAGAATTGGAGCACCTACGTGGCTCACTTGGTATAGCATCTGACTCTTGATTTTGGCTCAGGTCATAATCTCAGGTCCTGAGATCAAGTCTCATGTGAGGGTCTGTGCTGTGTGTGGAGCTCTGCTCCTCTCCTGCTCATGCTTTCTGTCTCTCTTGAAGGAAAAAAAAAAGAACTATAACTGAATTCTGAAATTCTGAAAGTTCTTAAGAAATAGTATCTCACATGGAAATAAACAAATCTATTGCTATCCCTGTATTCATTCTTCCTGAACAAGGTCATCTCATTTATTTTTGGGCTGGCAACTTAACACATGTATTAGCAGGAATCAAAAATATATTAGATTTTTAACAAATGTTTGTTGAAATTAATGTTTTGTAATTTTTATTATATTAAGACAAAAACAGGTTTACAATGCGTGTTTTCCTTTTCTATGTACAGGCTGTTGGGGCAGGAATTTGTTTTAGTAATTTCTTAGAGATGATCTATGTTACTTAAAATATTTAAAATAAAGAAAAAAGCAAGAGAAATTCTTAGACATTCTACACTCCTGAAAATTATTTTAATTCTTCTTAGTAAGTATATGCAAGAAATATGTCTCCTTTATTTTATTTTTATCCACAGATTTGTGTCTCTCCCTTTCTATCTCTCTCTCTTTTTTTCTTACCCTTTCTCTTCTTTCTTCTCCTCTGTCTTCTTTCTTCCTCATAGGGTAGAAGAATAAATGCTAATTCAAATGAAGGAAAAAGTATAAATAACATTACTTTAAATTGTACCTATTCTATTTCTCATATATATGAAGTTTTTCAAATATTTTCTTAGACTTTTTTTGTCTTTTGAGATATTCTTTTTGAAGAAATTATTTTCCTTTAAACCATAAAGCTTATAGGTATAATTGTATACAATTTTTTTTAAAATGGGAAATATCAAGGAATATAGTACATTGGAATACATATAGTTAATAAATGTTATCTTCATCAAAATATAGCAGCTCTACTTTGATACAAAATTTTTCAAAAAAGCAAGCTTAAGTTTTATAATTATTACAGTTTGTATCCCCAGCTAGTATGTACAACAAATCAGTTATAGTAGCTACCATCTTCTAGCACCAGTCTATCAAATTTCAGGCTCTGAGCTTCAGCAGAAGGCTTGAACTCATGAGCGGTAAGATCATGACCTGAGCCAAAGTTGGATGCTTAACTGACTGAGCCACCCAGGCATCCCAATGGCAACTTATTCTAAATGCTCAGACTTCAGATTTAGTACTTAATTGGCAAGCAGTAGGGAGCAATCAGCAGTTGTTGTATGAATGAGGTAACATGGAGCTACAGGAGACGCTGTGTTGTGCTACACAGATTCTCCTTAGGGGCTGAATGGCATATATCTCCAAACTGCAGGTGATATTCAGTACAGAGAGCATGCAGCTCTTATCCTGAGTGGGGAACTGCCTTTGCTGAATGGAAATGCCCAATGCAGGCCAAATTCTCTTCCTAAAGCAACTTGTACCCAATTCCTGGTCCATGTGTAGTGTAACGACCCAACTCCCCTGCCTCAAAGTGTGACAACACTGAAGGGTGGCCTCAGCTTCAGCTGGTCTGGCCCACACTTTCACGGAGATTATACCATAGCCCAAATTTCTGTTCTCAATCTTGCTTCCTTTCCTTCTCATCCACATTAGGTAATCCCAAAAGCACTCCCCCATAAACCTCCCTCATGCCTGCATGTTTCAGAGTCTGCTTCTCAGATAACCTAACTTGTGATAGGTTCCAAAGTGTTATGCATAAGGTAGAATCAGAAGTCAGTAGAAGGAACATAAAAGGTTTATTGTGTGAAATATATATTTGAAGATGTAAGAGTGAACGCTTATAACCCAAAATACTTTGTCACATGGAATTCATTGAGGTATAAAACGTGAGAAGCCAGATACTTGGGTCCTTGTATTTACCTAATCCCTAAGAAAAGGTTGCTAGTAAATTGTCAGGTTACATGACGAAGAAACTGTATACATTGGTGGCAGGGTAATAAACTGGTGCCAGAAAAGAGAATAAAAGGGAAAAAAAATGGAAAAGTATAACATTTTGCTCTTTTTAGGGGTCATTATTCTGAGTTGAGTAACTTTGTTTGCCAAAAGGCTCATTTTGTTCATCTACTAATGGCTAGTAATTTTTCTTGGGAACTCTTACAGATTTCTGGAAATGAGACTTTATAGGTAGGAGAAATAAAATGAATGTGCCTCTGGTTTAATTCCTTGTTGGACAAAGGGGAGAAGCACAGGTACTAGGTTGTTGTTTTAAATGTCTCAAGATGTTAAATCTTTCAAGGAAAACATGAGAAGAATCCAGCCTGGGGTGGGATTTTTTTTCTTCTCTTTTATTTGTTAACCTTGTTCACAATGTCCTTTTTTGAAATAGGTGAGAAATAGATTTTAGCTCCCATGGTGCTATAGAAACCACTATATCAATAGGTGCTTTCATGATTCTCTGAGAAAAATTAGATTTAATCTTCTTTTAAGTTACTCCATAGTCTTGAAAGAACTACTAAAAACTTACTAGAAATTGGGCCCCAACACTGGCAACACATGATGTTTGATCAGACCTATGCACTATTGCCGATACAAACCCTCAGCTTTCTCTTGCCTGAGCCTTTTCTTATACTGTTCCATTTACCTAGAATGTTCTTAACTTTATCTCACTTCCATGGCTGTACACAGGTGTACAAATGCTGCATCCCAGAATAATCCTTTGTTCATCTCCTTAAACTCTCTTAGAAATGTATATGTAATTCTCCCTCGGCATTTGCAAATATCAATCATATTTAATGTATCTTTTTGAAGGCAAGGTCCACTGCACATCTATATTTGTATTTTTAACAGTGTATAATCTAGGACATCAAAAAGTGTTTATTCAATGAATGAATGAATGAATGAATGAACACTGTGTTGTACTTTTTTCAAAGTGTTCAATAAGAACCAAAAGAATTGGAATCAACAGGAGTACTATAAAAGTAAAAATTCCTGGGCCCCATTTTATACCCACTGAGTCACAACTTCTGGGTCTGAGCTTCAGGAATGTGCACTTTAACAAGTACCTCAGGCAATATTGTTTATTACTTGGGAACTTGTGACTCAATTGGAGAGAGAGAGAGACAGAGAGACAGAGAGAGATAAGAGGAAGACATTGAGATCTTAGACTTTTCACTATATTTGTATGTAGATTACTAAAATAACTAAGAGAATAGAAAGAAATTAAAAATTGCCATAAAAATTGAAATAGAAAAATAATCTTAAAATATTTTAAGGGGAAGAGATTAAAAACATTTGTTGAAACAATATTTTTACTCATGTCAGGAAACAGGTAACAATTAGTAAGAAACAGACTAGTATTTAATGTATATTAGCATTTTTTAAAATAAATGCTTTCTCTACAGCTAGTGTTTTGCAACTATTTTACCTAGGCATAATGTAATAAGAATTATTTAATCTACTTATAAATGTTCTCTATGTAGTCAGCATTGAAGCTGCTGAAATATGAGAAGGATCAAGTTACTAAATAAACTGCACTTTCAGCTGCTTCTAAGTAAACCTGAGGGTATTTGGGACCACGGTAATGGTAACTTGAAGCGTTAATTTCCTCAGGCCAATCTCCCAAATGCTTTGTAAAGAGCAGTCAAACAGGCTACGTGTGTCCTTAAGCAGCTTCCTCTAGGGCTGAGGTAATAAGGTTTGCTCACCCCTTCCCTGCTCAGGCTTTGGAATCCATCCTGCCCTGCTCACAACCAACACATTCCTTTAGTTCCTAATCCAACTACATAGTACAATTATCTGGGGAACTTTTACAACCATACCAATGCTTCGGGCTCCATGCTCAGAAATTCCGATTTAACTGTTCTGGAGTGGAAGCAAAACATCATTCTTCTTCATGTTATTATTATTTTTTTTTTTAGTTCTCCCAAATGATCCTTAAATGTAGCCATAGTTGCAAAACATTAACAAAAGAGAAAATTTAAGGTTAAGAATAATAGACAAGAATATATAAGCTTACCTTGCTTTAGAAGTTAAATATCCACCCCCCACATTTCAAGCTATAACTCACAACACAGCCTCTAAGGTAACTTACAATGCTCTTGTCTACAGAAGAAAAGATAAATATGCCAATTTTGATCGACCTATATACTAGTTATATAAACCCTAAAAGAAAGTATACTTTCTTATTTTATTCTATAATCATTATCTGCTTTTGGATGCTATTACAGTGATTATAAAGACTATGTATTTGTATCTTTTGCTCAAGGTTTGGGGGGAAAATAAAAGAGTATCATCGTTTAGCAGAGCTTCTGAAGATTCTGAATGCTAGACAACATGTCATAAAATTTCTAATTTGTGACAGTAAGAGCATTCTGTTTTAGATCTTAGATCAGTTAAGCAGGACAAGAGAACCTGAAAAGGAGTTCTAAAACTATCTGGAGGCAGTATTCAATGTGTTATATATAGTTAAGTCTTTAATAAACATCTTTATTGATATGGTAGCCTTACAAACCCATTTTAATGTTTACTGTATTCTTTCATTTTCCACATTCTACTTTCAGGTAAATGTGAAAGCCAGCAGCTCATTTTAGAATGCCTATCATAAGGCTCTCTCCTCTTTTGGATTGGTTTTTAAGCCAATGGAAAACACACACACACACACACACACACACACACACACACACACACACACCAAACCCAGCACTGTTTCTAAAATTCCTTGTTTACTGTGTAGTCTTATTTTTGTTAACACCTCACTGGTTTGCTCCCATTTGTTACCAATGATAACGAATTCCAGACTTGCTGTTGTTCTTTGAAATCCATCTGATGTCACCATCCCCTTCTCTATTATTAAAATTGTAGAGGCACCTCTTCAACAATGAACTAAGTGAACTAGACCAGCAATGTACCAAGAGAACTGTTTGTTTATGTATTTATGTATTTATTTACGGGATCCACTAAAAAGTCTAGTTCCTTGTTTTCAAAAAAAAAAAAAAGGAATTATGAGACTCATATGGAGCAAAGGTTTCCAGAAAGGGTTAAGAGGAGGAAAAAGTCTCCCCAGGACACAAGAGGATGACAAAGATATTTGTTGGTCTTAGTCTTAAAGAGAGTTGCAAAGAAAAATTGTCTCCCCTGAAATTTAACATTCCCAAGCCTTCTCAATGTCTCTCTTAGTTGTATGCATGTTTATACTTCCCACATAGATTGAGAAATAAACTAAGAAATTAATATAAAAATCTGGGGCCATTACTTTTCTGGAGCTACCCTTTAAAAGCAAAAGTAAAATTGGTTTGGAGGAATATATTCTCAACTTAAGTTTCATAAGATTCCAACAGCCCCACCAAATAAGAGCTCGAACCACATGAAACATTTCATCATTAGAGGCAGTACACATGTGAGCATGAATGAGCACTTGCATGTGAACACACGTGCAAGGTCTAGCCCCAAAAGACATTCAGTTAATGGAATTACTCCATAGAGAATGTAAAATTAAAAAAATAAAATTCTCAGTCATTTAACTGAAAAATTTAAATGTGAGACAGAATAAAAACTACATATAAACATGAGTAATGAATGGAAAAATAGAACTTCTGAAAATAGAAATTCTTATTGAAATTTGAATGTAAGTAGATGAATTAAAATCTATTTTATTTTGAAAGCATATTTCAAAAAGCTTATGATTTTATTTTTAAGACTGAATATATGTAAACTGTAATTCCATGGATCAAGAAGATGTGATTTACATATACAATGGAATACTACATGGCAATTAGAAAGAATGAAATCTGGCCATTCGTAGCAACGTGGAATGAACTCAAGGGTATTATGCTAAGTGAAATAAGTCAGGCAGAGAAAGATACCATATGTTTTCACTCATATCTGGATCAAGAGAAACTTAACAGAAGACCATGGGGGAGGAAAAGGGGAAAATAGTTACAGAGATGGAGGGAGGCAAACCATAAGAGACTCTAAATACAGAGAACAAACTGAGGGTTGATGGGTGGTGGGGAAGAAGGGAAAATGGGTGACGGGAATTGAGGAGGGCACTTGTTGGGATGAGCACTGGGTGTTGTAGGGAAACCAATTTGACAATAAACTATATTAAAAATAAACAAATAAATAAATAAATTGGAATTCCAGTGGAGGGGGATATTTGAAGTGATTGATAAATGAGGGCTTTCCAGAATTGATGAAAAATATGATCCTAAAATTCAGGAACACAAGCTAGTTTCAAGAACAGGTAAAACTTTGCCCACACCTAGATATATTTGTGCAGAACTTTGGAATTCAAAGATACAGATACAGATCTTATAAGTAACCCACCAAAGAACACCACTTGGGTTGAAGGCAAAATTCCCAGCAGCAGCAATATAAACAGAAGGCAAATCTTGCTTTTAGCATCACAAAGAATTCTAGGCATAGTGTCAAACAACTCTTTAGAAAAAAAGATATCCAAGTAGCTACATATTAAGTCAATAAGAGGGGCGTCTGAGTGGCTAGTCAGTTAAGCTTCCAACTTTGGCTTAGGTCATGATCTAGTGGTTTGTGGGTTCAAGCCCTGCGTCAGGCTCTGTGCTGACAGCTCAGATCATGGAGCGTGCTTCAGATTCTGTGTCTCCCTCTCTCTTTGCCCCTCCCTTACTCACACTCTGTCTCTGTCTCTCTTTCTATCAAAAATAAAATATTTTACAAAAAAGTAATAAGAAATTTAAAAAATATTTATTCTCCTGCATATTCCTGAAGCAAAAATATATATTGATTCAAAGTTAAAATGATTTTAGGCTTTCAATTCTAAAGCCCTTTGAAAGAAGTAATTATCTTATTCACAATAAAATATTGAGAATGTTACATGGGGCCTGGGTCTGGGCAGGTGATCAGTAAATATTTGTTAAATAAATGAATATATGAGTGGATTATAAAAATTATATGACTATATCTCATATTCAGCATAATCTTATTTGGAAATCAATAGTAGTATATATATGTGTATATATAAAATTAAATTATCTTAGATCATTATACAGTTAATTATGTTTAATTAATACATGGTAATGTCTAGAAGCAAAAACCATTGGATTGTTCTCTGTGTCTATGAATCTGCTCCTGTTTTTGTTTTATTTGTTTTGTGTTTTAGAAATTCCACATTCAAGTGAAATGATATGGTTTTTGTCTTTCACTGCTTTATTGCATTCACCATAATGTCCTCCAAATCCACCCATTTGTCACAAATGGCACAATTTCATTCTTTTTTAACACAATATTCCATTGTGTATATGTATATTATATTCTTCTTTATCCATTCATCTATTGATGGACAATTGGTTTGCTGTCATATCTTGGCTGTTGTAAATAATGCTGCCATAAACATTGTGGTACAGAGATCTCTTGGAAGCAGTGCTTCTGTTTTCTTAGAATAAATACCCAGGAGTGTAACTGCTGAATTGTATGGTAGCTCTACTTTCAAGTTTTTGAGGAACCATCACACTGTTTTCCACAGTGGCTGCACCAGTTTACATTTCCACCAAGAGTGCACGAGCGTTCCCTTTTCTCCATATCCTCACCAATACTTGCTGTTTCTTATCTTTTTTTGATAATAGCCATTCTGATAGGTATGAGGTGACATTTCATTGTGTTTTTGATTTGCATTTCTCTGATGATTAGTGATATTGAGCAACTTTTCATGTGCCTGTTGATCATCAGTATGTCTTCTTTGGAAAAATATCTATTCAGGTGCTCTGCTCATTTTTAAATTGGATTGTTTACTTTTTAATTATTGGGTTGTGTGAGTTCTTTTCATATTTTGGATATTAACTCCCATATTTGCAACATTTGCAAATTTCTTCTCCCTTTCAGCATGTTGCCTTTTAATTTCAATGTTGGTTTCCTTTGCTGTGCAAAAGTCTTTTGGTTTGATGCCATCCCAGTTGTTTATTTTGGTTCCATTTCCCTTGTCTGAGAAGGCATATCCAAAGGGGGACAAAAAAAAAAAAAAAAAACTGCTCAGATTGATGTTCAAGAGCTTACTGCTTATATTTTCTTGTAGGAGTTTTGTGGATTCCTGACTTACATGTAAGTCTTCAATCCATTTTGAGTTTATTTCTGTGTGTGGTGTAGGAGAGTGATTCAGTTTTATTCTTTTGTATGTTGTTTAGTTTTCACATCATTTATTGAAGAGACTGTCTTTTTCCCAATGTATATCCCTGACTTCTTTGTCATAGATTATTTGACTGTAAGTGTGTCTTCTGTATCCATTAATCTATGTGTTTGGTTTTATGCTGGTACCATATTGTTATGATTACTATATATTATTATATATATTGTTTTAATTACACACACTCTCTCTGTGTCTGTCAAAAATAAACATTTAAAATATAAATAAATAAAATTTAAAAATAAACAAATAAATAAAAATGGGGAAATGACATTGTTTTATTTATGGTTTACAAATATCTCTCTGGTTACTAAGGGGACAATGAATTATAGTGAAATATATGAGACCAGTAAGGAAGCTGTTCCAGGTGTTCTGATGAATGATGATGGAGCTTTAAACTAGTGAAGATGGAAATAAATGGATAAATAAGCTGTTGGAGGTAGAGACAACAGACATTAATGATGGATTGAATTTGAAGGAGAAAAAAAAAAGTAACTCTTAGGCTTGAAAAGTTATAAAGACGATGGAGTTTTTTTACTGCAATGGGAGACTTGGGCATTTGTGAAATAACACTTAATAAGATGGACGAATTTATTATGACATATTCAGTAAAAGCACTTGGTAAATCAGTATGTATCTTATAATCGCAACACTTATAAAAATATTTCACATACATACATATGAACAGAACTGGAAGAGGACACACTAAGATTATCTGCTTTAGCATAATGCCTAAACTAGCAGATGCTGAAATATTAAATACTGAATGTTATTTATTATCTCTTCAATCCTTCTTAATTGCCTACTCTGACTTCCCATTTGCTTCATTTTTAAAAATTTAAAATACATATACAAATAGAAAGAACAAACTGAGAGTTGCCAGAGAAGAGGGCGGTGGGTGGATGATAAAATGGGTGAAAGAGAGTGGGAGATACAGGCTTCCAGTTATGAAATGAGTAAATCATGGGAATAAAAGGCACAGCATTAGGAACACAGTCAATGATACTATAATAGCATGGTATGCTGATCAATGGTAACTACACATGAGGTGGGCATGGCATAAACTACAAACTTGCCAAATCTCTATGTTGTACACTTGAAGCTAATGTAACAGGTGTGTTAACTATATTCAAATAATAAATAAATAAGCAAACAAACACACATTATAATTCCAGTTATAAAAGCAAAACATAGTCATTGCAGAATACCTGGGAATATATCAAAGCACAAAGAATGAAATAAAAATTACTCAGAATCCCTCAATTACCCAGAGGTACTCATGTATACATGCAGATATATATGTGTATTTATTTAGAGAATAAATAAGACCATAATATGCACCCAGTTTGTAAGTAGAAAGAGAAACATAAAGGAGAAAGAAAAGAGGTATTAGTCATTAGAGATATTTAGAACTAACCAGTTTCTTTAGTGCAAAAATGCCCAAATTATGATCTGTTTGGAGGTCGATAGCATATATCGTCCATTGTTAAAAACAGCATAGATTTTTAAATATTTACTTTCTTTCTTTAATATATTAGCAAACCACTGTTATCTTTAGCTCTTTCAACTAACTCAACAGGCTCCACTGATGATTTTTCCGTTTGCTTGGAAATCATTTCCATGCACTTACAGAGCAAACTGTGATAACTCTAATGATCTGAAGCATTATAGGGCTGTCAAGTCAGTGAGGACTAAATTAAACAGTATTCTAAGCACTTTTGTCAGAGATAACATAATTGTATATTTGCAGAAATTTTGTGGTCAAATACAAACTCTCTGGGGAAAATGAATCTTACAGTCTCTTGTGACATTAAGCAATTATTTAAAATATAAAATTGTCTCTTAAGGACATAAGGCCCTACAGCACAGCTGTTTGAGGATGGCTTATATAAATAAATTAAGCAAATTTCTATTGTGTTTGACTTTCTGCAAGCCACTTTAGTCATTATTTATTTATTTATTTATTTATTTATTTATTTAATTTTTAATTGTTTATTTTTGAGAAAGAAAGAGGGCATGAGTAGTGGAGGGGCAGAGAGAGAGACAAGAATCTGAAGTAGGGTCCAAGCTTTGAGCTGTCAGCACAGAGCTTGATGTGGGGCTCCAACCCACGAACAATGAGATCACGACCTGAGCCGAAGTCGGACGCTTAACTAACTGAGCCACCCAGCCATCACTAGTCATAATTTATCTTAATAAATTTTATTAAACAACTGAATGACTCCCAAAACTGATAAAAATACATACACACAAACAAAAGCAAAGTTAATATAAAATTCCATCTAAACTAATATAAAATTCCATCTAAAAAAGTCCAAAATGAAAGTTGATATAAGAAAATATAGGGGCGCCTGGGTGGCTTAGTCGGTTAAGTGTCCGACTTTCGCTTAGGTCATGATCTCGCAGTTCGTGGGTTCCAGCCCCACGTCGGGCTCTGTGCTGACTGCCAGCTCAGAGCCTGGAGCCTGTTTCAGCCTGTAACTCCCTCTCTCTCTGACCCTCCCCTGCTCACGCTGTCTCTCTTTCTCTCCTAAAAATAAATAAAACATTAAAAAAAAAATTTAAAAAATAAAAAAAAGAAAATATATTAATAGATAATAATTAAGTGAATTGAATAATTTAAAACAACTCATACTTATATGAATTCAGTTAATATTTATCTCCTTTCTTGCTGGAATTTGAAAAACAGTGTACTCTGAAATATAAATATGTGACTGTTTAAAAACTTGTAGAGCACCTGGGTGGTTCAGTCTGTTAAGAATTTGACTCTTGGTTTAATCTCAGGTCATGATCTCATGGTTCATGGGATCAAGCCCCACGTGGGGCTTCGTGCTGACAGCATGGAGCCTGTTTGGATTCTCTCTCTCTGTCTTCCCTGCTAGTCTGTCCTTGCTTTTTCTCTCTCTCAAAATAAATAAGCTTAAAAAATTGAACTTGCAGAACAAATGGTTTTAAAGTCTTTATACCATTGTTACTCCTATTCTTCTTTATTATTCTTCTGTTCTATAAGAGAGTATAAATCATTGTTTGCACAAAGAATTTTATACTTCATGCGAGAGGTAAAAATATAAGTGACTAAAAGCAAACATTTCTAGGTCATGTGTGTGTGTGTGTGTGTGTGTGTGTGTGTGTAAAATTCTAAAAGCTAAGAGGATAATACTATTTGCAGCAGATCAAGTACACAGAACCAAACAAGGCAAAACCACTTAAAAGAAGATTTTATTGATTAATTGATTGATTAATGTTTGAGACAGAGAGGAGAGTGAATTAGTATCTTCTAGAGCAGGGGAGGGGCAGAGGGAGAAAGAGAGAATCTTAAACAGTTTCCATACCCAACACAGAGTCTGTTGTGGGGCTCAATCCTACAAATGTGTGATCATGACCTGACCTGAAATCAAGACTCAGAGGCTTAACCAATGGAGCCACTCAGGCACCCCCAAAACTAATTTAGTATAATTAAAATTTCAAATACAGAGGTGAATTAAAAGATAGCCTCACTCTACTAATAATTTATAATATATAATCCTTTATATCCTTCATTTATAATATATAATCCTTTTGGTTTTTAATTACACTGAGAGATTCATATTCCTCTTCCTTTACTGTAAAATGTTCTAAGTCTGTCACTTCTCGTTTTTGACATTTTCTAGTACAAATGAAAGAGGTGCCTCATCATAAGTTGGTATTCCTTTTTGTGGAAATCCAGTTAGGGTCCTGTATAAATTATTAAAAGCTATTTTTAGCAGAATGGTGATTTCTTATCATAAAGAATAAGCCATAATTCTTGCAGCATCAGCCATAGTAAATAAGATTCTATGATTAACCTTTTTTTATTCACTGACGTTTTTGGCTGGTAGTTTGATTAAAAGCTACAGGCTGGTGATGCACAGATTAAGCCACATTTTAAGGTGTCTATCAATGTTTTGCTCCTGGGTTCTTGAACAGCCATTCCATCAAATAATTAAAGTTTTCCTCATCATTAACACATATCTTCATTTTTAATGCCTACAGAAATCCTCTCTCCCAGTTATTTTTTTAATGCTTATTTATTTATTTTGAGAGTGAGTGCATGCAGGGGAAGGGAAGCCAGAGGGGGAGAGAGAGAATCCTAAGCAAGCTCCATGCTGTCACCACAGAGCCTGATGCAGGGCTCCATCTTACGAACTGTGAGATCATGACCTAAGCCAAAATCAAGAGTCAGACAATTAACCTGGTGAGCTACCTAGGCTCCTCCTTCTCTCCCAGCTTCTAAAACAAACAAATGGAAAGAAAGCCAAAAAATAAATATGTTCAGTGACATGCACTTCATTGGTACCTATGCCTCATGAGGATGATGTATTTGGAACAGATGTGTTGACTGCATTACATTCTCAGATTCTCAGAAAAAGTGAATTGATATGAACACCTTTCATGATCCGAATGTGATCTCTTGGTCACATACAAGCTTGAAGAATGACCTGTCTCATCTCACTTCAGAAATGCCACCCATTGTACCAACTGATACTCAGTATTATCTTAGTTATGTTTAAAAGAATGGCATAGCTTGAGCATTACTGTCATTTTCCCTTTTTAGACTCCTCAAATGCCTGTCATTGTGAAATAGATGAGCTCAATTTAAACCGGATTTTTGTATGCTAATCACATTTTACTTGTCCCTGACATTCCTCTGTCTTGATGTTGGTCATGGCATTCTTATGACAATCCATTCCAATATTTAAATAGGTTTCAATAATCTTTTTTGCTGAGGTCTCTTTCAGAACCCCCAGTTTCTGTATGTCTTTACTACCCATCTTCCAAAGCCTTATTTAATTTCCACTTCTGTCCCTCATGCTTTCTCCGATCACTCAATTCCATATCGACTTCATCGTTTTTTTTTTCTTTTTTTTCAATTTTTGTGACTTACTCTTTGGGATTCACATCATTTAGAATTATTTTTAATTTAGAATGTTAAATACAGAACAGCCATACTTCAGAGATTCTGCAGTTTGGTTCCAGGCCACTGCAATAGAATAAATATGGCTAAAAAGCAAGTTGATCGAATTCTTTGGTTTTCCAGCACATATACAAGTTATGTATGTATGTACAATATGTTAACCTTATACTGTAATCTACTGAGTATGTAATAGCATTGTATCTAAAAAACCAATACACAAATCCTAATTTAAAACTACTTTGTTGCAGGACACCTGGGTGGCTCAGTTGGTTATCCGACTATCGATTTTGGCTCAGGTTATATTCCCAGTGTTGGTAGGATTGAGCCCTGTGTGAAGTTCCTCACTGGTGTGGAGCCTGCTTGAGATTTTTTTCTCTCCCTTTTCCTCTTTCCCTTAGCAATCTGTCTTTATCATTCCATGCTTTTTGTAAACTTGTATGTTCATACAGTGTATAACACTGAGCTTTAGAAAATTGCAGCTTTTATAGCTCAAATATGTTTGAATATCATCTTCATGTTTCAAAATGATACTATTATTTTATCTTTCATTAGCATATGATGTCCCTCATTATATTTTATCTAATGATTTTCTCTCTAATATTTCATTGCTAACCCCTTCATGGCATTCTTAATCACATGCCAACTTCTCTCTCTGCTATTACATGAAAACAAGATACCAAATACATCTTCTCACCACATCACTGCTTCTAATAAGATGTGACCTTTCAAAATCTTGTACTTCCCCACACTTCATCTTTTCCCCTCAAAAGACCTTTAGAACATTATTACTATCTGAAAACTTCTCCATCCTTGGTAAGATGGCATGCTATTTTAAATACTTAATATTATTTTCATTTTATTCCCTTCTTATCTAGATTTTTTAAAAAATTTTTGAGTATATATGACCCACAAAAATTTTCTCTATTTTTCCCTAACCTAAAGATTTTATTTTATTTGTTCCTTGTTTAAAATTCTTTCTAGATTATTTTATTCAGAAGAGATGTATGGGTAATATATTCTCTCAGCCTTGCAGGTACTCAAGTCATATATATTCTCTCTCCTCTAATTTCTAGAACTGTAGATGAAGATTTTAATGACAGACTGATTACCTTTCCTCTATATATAACTTCTTATTCTGCCAAGAGATTTTAAAAAGATTATTTTTATCCTAATTCAGAATTTTTAATGAACATCTGCTTAGGTGTGTCTTTTTCATCAATGTTTCCATCTTTGGACTGAAATATTCTTGAGATCCATGACATTTTCTGTTATTATTTTAGAAATTATTTTCTCTTTTTCAATTGTTTAAATTCACGCATCTGTTCATAGTTTTAACCTTTCTACCCACAATTTCTATCTTTTAATTTCTGTGCTGTTTTAACAATTTTTATATTCATCTTCCTGCCCACAAACATGTGCTTCAGAAGTCATCATTCACTCCTTTTATACTTACACTAAAAATTTTAAGTTCAATGTAACATTTTTAGTTCCAGAAAGTTCTTTGAATGGTTAAATTGATCCTCTTTGAATATACCACTGCTATTGTTGCTGCTGTTGTGTTTCAGCCATCTCTGTCCCCTCTTGAAGTTCTATTTCACTAGATTACAGCTTTTCTGTTGAAGTATCCCTCTTGTGTTCCTTTCTCTAGTTATTGATGACTATCATGCTCCTTTTTATTCTGGGCTTTACTTTCTCTTAAAATCCAGGTTCACCTGTTCTTTCTCGGTACTAATACCTGAACTGGTGAGAAGCCATTAAATCACCTGTCCCTTATTGAGAGCTCTTCCTAGAATTGTCTATTCCCAGAATTATCAGTTGCAAAACTTGGTCTTCTCCTAGTACCAAGTGTTGAGAGGAATCAGTTCACTTGTTCAGAAACTCCGGCCTCGTGTTCAGGTTTTCCCTGGCCTATATGGCATTAATTCCTGTGTCTTCTCAGGCCTGTTGAGCCTTGTGATGGTTAATTTTATATGTCAATATGGCTGAGCCCTGGTGTCCAGATGTTTGTCAAGCATTATTCTGGGTGTTTCTGTGGTGTGTATGTGTGTGTGTGTGTGTTGGATAAGATTACCACTTAAATTGGTACACTTTAAGTTAAGCAGATTACCCTCCATAATGTGGTTGGGCCTCATCCAACCAGTTGAAGAGCCTAACAGAACAAAGGCTGACTTCCGAGCAAGAAATAATTCTACCAGTGGACTGCCTTTGGACTTGAACTGCAACTCTTTCCTGTGCCTTCTCCATCGGATTTTGGACTTGTCAGGCTCCTTCCACAACTGGGTGAGCCAATTCCTAAAAACAGATCTCTCTTCATGGATATATATATAGATCTATCTATCTATCTATCTATCTATCTACCTATCTATCTATACATCTGTTGGTTTTGTTTCTCTGGAGAAACTGGCTAATATAAGCCTTGGTCCCATCATCCTGGCCCTGACATCTTTTTATTTCAGGAGAGATACTTGTTACTAGAATAATCAGAAGAACATAAAAATTGGCTATATGACATAGTGTGCTCTAAGTGTGTGCTATATTTTAATCCTTTCTGAATAATGGCCCAATCCGATCTATAAAGCAGTCCTTGCTATGTTTTGTATTCTGGCCATAAGTTTGCAAGATGGCTTACTATCTGAACCAAATGGAATCATCGAACATGGTGTTTGAGGAAGTCTGGCATAAGTGATTGACATCCTAGAGATAACCTAAACTGTCCAGTGACTGCTCTACCCAGTCCAATTCTCACTTTTAGGGCATTTTACCTGAAGATACAATGAAGAAGGCAGTCATTAGAAAAAAAGAAGAGCAGAAACAGTAGAAGCTGACTGAGATGCAGAAGACATAATTCCTCACCAGACAGAGAGAAAGAACTTTTCTAACAAGTTGTTCCTTGCTGTGCAAGGAATATTTCTAGTGTTACACTGTAGGCTGCCCAACTTTCAGATTCCTCTGAAGCCCAAGAAGGTTGCTTATGAGAGCATTTTCTTCTTTTCATCTTCTTTGGTTTATTGTTAAAATAAATGTCCATGAGCTGACTGACATTATCTGACTATGTGCTCTCCATTCCTTTCAATATGAAGGGACTAACACATTTAATATTTAATATTTAAAGAAATATTTAAAGGTAACTTAAAACAGTTCAAAAACATTACAGGGAATGTATGTTTTATTTCTTTAAAGAAGTATTGCGTTGTTCTTTGTCAAATGCATTTTCTTCATTATTTTCAAACAATTGACTACAAATATCATTCATAAAAGAGGTAGCATTACTCTTTTTTTAGTTGTTAAAAGTAACATCTTAATGCAATTGTTTATGAACCTGAAAAAATTATTCTATAAGCATTTATTAGTTTACTAATGTTTTTACAGTATTATAATTTTGATTAAAATAAATACAATTTATAATGGTTGAGATTTCTGACTAAAATTTTATGCATGGCTACTTATTTTAACATAATAGTATATTGAAAAGGAAATTAGAATCAACTAACTTATATACACATCTATAGTTCAGTCTAATTTACTGGGGTGTGGTAGGGGTCTCAGTTGACCCCAGCGGTGAGATTTTATTCATCTGATGAACTAGCCTAGAGGTAACTGCTGGTTAAATTTATTCTCTTGTGGGTTTTCAAATATTCACATTGTACATAAGCAAGTAGTAGATTAGGGGAAGCAAGAGTATAGAACAACCAGTTGATGTCTATCTGGTATTGGTTCCCATTCTGATTTTAGAACTTGTAGCTGAGTCGTTTTGACAAAAGAACTATGTGAAGGAGTTCTTTTGTATGAGGATCTCTAGGACAGAGTGAATTGCAAACTTAGTGCCTAGATGACAAAGTGCTATACAAAGCGGAGAAAAGGGAATTCCCCTGCCCACTTCTCTAGGGAACAATCATGTGCAGGGCTGTGAAAAACGCAGAATGATGCCTTAGGGACATGATGATGTGTCTTTGGGAGCACTGGAGACAGGGTTCCAGTGCTGGTGCCAATAAGATGCTGAACTTCAGTAGTTATCAACCATTAGTTGTCAGTGTAGGGTCAGAGTAAATGAATAGGGATATTAATGTCTAGAAAACTTGCAGTTACTTCCAGGGAGCTCAGAAATTATGGTGAGGTTTTATAGAGAGAAAATTGGGGGTCTATATATAGTGGAGAGCAAGAGTCAGAGAAATTGAGTCATCACTATTGATATGGGCTCCATGTATACACAGCTAAAGGAGGCACAGGGCAATTCAGGTTACATGTGTTATAGGTGGCAAAGAGTTGAAGCCGGCGGAGTCACTAAAGAGATAAGAATAAACATTTACAAAATCAAGGTTGTCCAAGAATTTATTGGAGTTATGCATGACATTAATTTTAAGGGGGGTGTGTATGCATATATAATATTATCACTTGATATATTTGTATAATAAACATGTAGAAAATCACATGCATACTGTGACACATGTAGATGTATAAAAATCACTTCTCTAATTTTGTTTCTTTATTTTAAAATGAGATTAATAATATTTGACCATTCCTACTAATAGGGTTTTTGTCAGAAACACTGGGGCAATGTTCAAGAAATCATTGTATTTATTTTAAGACAGTATGCAAATAGAAAGAATGAAAAGATAAAAATGTAGTATAAAGGGAAGAATAATATAGGATTTGTAGTAAACAAAAATGGTAGGTCTCTGCAATCACTGTTTTTGTTCTGGTTGTAAAAATGCTCACAATGCATATGTCAGAAGGCTTATGAAATATTTTATCAAGTTGCATGAAATAGTTTGATTATTATGAAACACAAGAACTAAAAAGTAAGTATCGATCCAATAATTTCTTTGTTTATAAAACATTTGCTATAATTTCAAAAGTTATTCCTTGGGTGTCTAGGTGGCTCAGTCAGTTGAGCATCTCACTTCCTCTCAGGTCATGATCTCAGAGTTTGTGGGTTTGAACCCCATATCTGACAGCTCAGAGCCCAGAGCTTGCTTCAAATTATGTCACCTCCTCTCTCTGCACCTCCCCTGCTTGGGCTCTCTCTCCCTCTCAAAAATAAACAAGCATTTAAAAAATGATTGCCCTCTCTTTAATACAAAATAAAAACAATTTTATATGCGCGAGTAAATTATATATATATGTGTATATATATATATCCCCCAATTAATGTGCATTACTAAATTCTATTAGATTGTTATCTAGGTCAATGTCTATGAAGTTAATCTACTAATTCTAGTCCAATAATAAATTTGGATCCCTAAGGCTCAGTTGGTCACAATGGAAATTCAAATAATTATTAAATGCCTAATAATACCAATTTATTTGTGATTTCTCCTGGTCATTTTATATCACTAAACCAAACACTGTATTAAATTAAATTCTTTATCCATTATATTATAATGTTTATGTTTACAAATAATTTAAGTTTGTTATACATATTTTGGGACAGATATTTTCCTTTAAAATCAAACAATCCAATTCTGCACTCCTAGTATCCCTGAGGATCATTTATGTCACGTTTCTATGACTACTAAGTGTCAGACGGCCCAGTTGCTTTCATCAGGTATGAAGGCTGCTCATAAACCACTGCTATTCATGCAGAGAGTATCAAATCAAACTGGAATTTACAGTTCTGAAGTCAATGTCTAGAAAGTGCTGCCATCAGTCTCTGGTGTTGGCACTTTTCCTTCCCTAGTGGGTAAACACACACATTTCCTCTACAGTCCTCATTAGATAATGGAGCCAAAAAGGCCCAGAACTCATTACTGAAATATTTGTGCCAGATCCTGGATATGAATTTTGGAGGATGTTCAAATAATTACTTGAATCTCTATGAATTATACCTAAAATACAATGCCATAATGGTAATTTAGGCTTGAATGAATTACAATCCCTCAAATCATGGGAAACTCTGTTATCATAGCATGAGCATGTTGTAAATCTTTGTTACCATCATAAGAGTGACATCAGAGTCCCAGATCATCAAATATTTATTCTGTATTTTTTGTTCTCTTACTCTTCTTCCCAAAAGTTATATATATGGAATAAATACATAAACTGTATTATACTAAGTGTAAGGATGGTTCTAAACCCTACTAAAAATGAAAGACAGGGGCACCTATGTGGCTCAATTTGATAAGCATCTGACTTCACGTCAAGTCATGATCTTACAGTTGGTGAGTTCGAGGCCAGTGTCAGGCTCTGTACTGACAGCTCAGAGCCTGGGGCCTGCTTTGGATTCTGTCTCCCTCTCTCTCTGCCCCTTGCCCGCTCACAACCTGTCTCTCTCTCTCTCTCTCTCTCAAAAGTAAATAAACAATAAATAAATAAATATGAAAGCCACAGCAAAAACAACAAATCTAACTTCATGGAGTCTCAAGATTTACTATTAACAGAAAGAATATTACCATTAGAGTTACATTATAAATATTAGTGGGTATTATATTTTTCTGTGTGATAAGCTGATAGAAAATACAAACTTACACTCTACACTTACTTCAAAGCTGTATAGGAAAGAATTGTAACTAGAAGGAATAAAATTGAGTGCGAGACTTCAGGAAAATGAATGGCAGCTATAAAATCAATTTAACTTTAATTTACTTGATCCATTTAGATTCAAATCCTTGCTTTACTAGATGTTTCTCATCTTTTTCTTCTCAGCTCTAATCAGACATCATCTTCCTTCAGCAGAATATTTTCCCATTTCCTCAAGATCAAGGATTATGGTCTACTCATATAACTCCCCCCAAATGTGGAGCATTTATAGCCAGAAAAAAATGATAATAATCACAACTACCATATGAGTGCAATTTTTAACAAAACATAAGCAAAATACTGGGTTGGAAATAGGTTCAGGGCATATGCCTACAAAATGTTTGTCTTGTAATAATAAAACCTAAAGTGAAGAGATATAGCTCTACTTGAAACATGTGATAATATGAATCCCCTTGTGACAATCTTTGGGAGATTTTGTGCCAATCGACTAGATTTGAAGGCATGAAAAAAATTATGATACGTGACTCAAATTATAACCATATAGGCATAGGAATCCGGGTTCTGTGAATATACAAATAACCATTAATTGAGCTTAACCACAGTCCAGTTAGCTTAATTATGTAACTTAATTAACACTTAAAATAACTGTGTGATAGGGGCTATCATTAAACCACATTTTACTAATGTCAAAATAAGACCAATTAATTTTATGCACACTTGCCCATGTGAAGCTGATTCCTCTAAACAGAGATATTCTGAGTTTTGCATAAAATAAGTAAATTGAATTATTTTAAAAGTTAGTTTTCTCTTAGTTTTAAATGCAAACTCATAGCAGTTTAATACATCTCCTAGATATTTCTACTGCTATCTTTATACTATAATATTGAAAGGGTTTTTTTCCTAATGTCACTCAATTCAGTTTCAGCTAAATTTTTTCTATTATTAGACATATAAATGATACATCTCAACAGAATGCTCACAATCTTTTCATTTCCATTTTACATTTTCTTTATTATACAATAACTGTCAAAGGAAATATTTCATTAAAAGTTAATTTTAACCTAATAAATAATAATGAATGTTATTTTGGTAATACTTCCCAAAGTTGACCAAAGATCTCATTATGAAATCTATTGAGAACATGTCATTGATATATAAAGCATTCTGAAATTATAAACAATAAACATGCATGGCTCATTGTTGCTAGTAATTAAAAAAAAAGTAATCAGATACTGTTTTTTTTTTTTTAAATGTTTTATTTATTTCTAGGAGAGAGAGAGACAGCGCGAGCAGGGGAGGGTCAGAGTCACAGACTGAAACAGGCTCCAGGCTCTGAGCTGGCAGTCAGCACAGAGCCCGACGCGGGGCTCGAACCCACGAACCGCGAGATCATGACCTAAAAGAAAGTCGGACGCTTAACCGACTAAGCCACCCAGGCGCCCCGAGATACTGGTTTTAAGGGACATGAGGCATCAGTTAAAAACGACAAGAGCCAGAGGCACCTGGGTGGCTCAGTCAGTTGAGCATCTAACTTTAGTTCAGGTCATGATCTCAGTTTGTGGGTTCGAGCCCCACATTGGGCTCTGTGCTGACAACTAAAATCCTGGAGTCTGCTTCAGATTCTTTGTCTCCCTCTCTCTGCCCCTCCCCAGCTTGCACTCTCTCTTTCTCTTTCTCTCAAAAATAAACATTAAAAAATCTTTTTTAAAAAAATGACCAGGAGCCATTGTAGTTAGAACAAAATTACCTTTTTTTTTTTTTTTAACCTTCTGAATGCAAAGTAATTACAGTATCTCCCAGATGAAGCACATTTCTGTTTCCATTCTGTTTGGTTGGAAATCTTGTTCAATTATGTAGAATAAGGACATTTAAGAGCAAAATGGGTCCCTGATCAGCAGCAAAGTGAGCTGTTGTTTAAAGGAACATAGAAAATCCTACTATTAATCATTTTAAAGTATGGTACATTCCCACTTCTCAAATACTGTTTTAATTCACACTCTTTAGATGCTTTGCTATGGAAATTCACAATGATTAGTATGAACATCTGGTAATTTTGATCTTAAGGTTTAAGGGGGCCTTGGATGCAATCCCCAGAAGGGAAAAATAGCAACCATGTTGCTTCAGGTTTTCACAATACTCTCTTATACAGGGGTGTCATTATTCAAAAACTCCAAATCAGTAATTCAAGATAATATTGTGATTTAGAATCCTTGGGCAAGTGATTATATTTCAAGGAATCATAAAATTTTTAATTCAGTAAAAAAATACATATGTGTGTAAATATAGATACATAATTGCTATAAAATTAAGTAGGATAAAGGGATAGAAAGTGAATGAAAAGTGCTATATCTATATTTGATAATGTGGGGATTGGCAGGTATGTATGTCTAAGCTGGCGATATATAGCTTTGTGATCTTATTGAAGGAAACGCTGTGTTGGAAGATATGAATTACGAGTGTTCCAAATGGCAGGAATAATAAGTGAAAAGTCCTGCCACATGTTTAGCAAGCTTGAGGAAAAACAAAGAGGTCAGTGCGGCCAGTGTGAGACTGACCATCAATTGACTGAATGTCAATCAGTGGGAGACCAAGACAGTGACATAGTCAGGAGTAGATCATGTTGGATTTCATAATCATGGAATAGGTTTGGATTTATTTTGACTATGATGTGCAACATCTGTAGGCTTTTGAGTAGAGGAGTCAAATGATCTGATCAAATTACATATTTGTAGAACATCCCTCTGGCTGCTCTCTGAAGAACTGACTATGGAATAAGGCGATCAGTTGGGAGGCTACTGAAATAATTTAGGTAAGAGAGATCAATGGTTTTATGTCAATAACAGTGAAATCTCCTTCAACCATGCTGCACATTTTGTAAGAGCCACTGCAGTTCATTTTCGTGTATTTTTTCTTCAGAGTTTAGAGCACTATTTGAAATATAGCGACAGTAAAAAGTATTTTTTGAATAAGTTAATGAATAAGTGAATAAAATGAGAAGACTTAATAAAGACTTTGAATATTCAAAACTATGATTGACTAAGACAAATGGCAGTAGTGAAAAGTTAGATATAATTTCATAAGATTCTTGGGGCTCATAGTAGAATGTGTGAGTTGATATGATTATATGAGGGGATAATCCACTTCAAAGAAATAGATCAAATATAAGAGTTGAGAATAGCTTTTTTCATGTTGAGCTCACACATACTGAAATCCCAAAACCAGCGATAAGCATAGTGAAAATCTTTAAAGTTAAAATAAAAAGAAGACTGGACAGGAAATCTTTCAAATTTCAAAACTAAAAATAAGTGCTTTCTAGAAATACAGATGAATAGTCTTAAAATGATTTCATTAAACATATGCGCACACGTGCACATGCACACGCACCACTGTGGAAGGACTGCAGGCAAAGATGTTTTTATCAGAGAAAGATGTTATGAGAATCAGGAAACTAATATTCCTAATATTCCTTTAATAGTCTCATCATATATTAAACAAGCTGTTTCTTTAATGTATGAAGAAACATATATAGCATTTTCTTCTCATTTTTTAACTGCTAGAGCAATTATACTGAATAATGTATAATATAACAATATATAATGAATAGCATATCATTATCAATTTATATATTGTCTTTTATATCATATCAAAGGAATCCCTATATCAGTTCCTTCCATTCAACTTCTATAAATAACTTGAATGGTTTTCAAAAAGTGTGCTCTTTAATTTTTGAATATAGTACAACTCAGACGGATAGCTAAACTGCTAAAAGATGAAATCTAGTGTCAATAAATTATTAAATGAGAATTTGATGCTGAAACTAACTTAATGTAACACAATAGGATTATATATAGAACATGTATGGTTAGAATACATAGCCATACTAAAAATATGACTGACTTATTATGAAAAAGAGGTCAGAAAAATAATCGAATGAAAGCCAACTTTATCTGATATCAGGGCAGAACTTTATCCTTTCAAATTTGGTTTACCTCTTCCAGGAAGTCTTCCGGACTCTGAAGTGCTATGTGGATACACTTCCATGGTTAAATTAGCTTGGTTCATACTAATCCCCAAAAATAGAAGATTATGAAATACTAAAAGCTCTGTGTTTCTTTGGACATTTAGTTAGAATTCTTCTAACAAATTCAAAGAGTGCTTCAAATTTAGTATAACTCTATGGGTACAGATGTACCAGAAAACAACCCCAATGTTACACCTAAGGTCTTAGAGTCTATCCTTCAATTGCCTTTATTCTGTTTTTATTTTTTAATGCAAGAAATATCTATTTTCTGAAAGACAAAAGCAATACCTTCCTCACTAGTCAACTGTGAGTTAAACAACATGCTTCCCCCCAATATATTACTTACTAACTAAAAACAGATATTTAAAATGCCTGATATTCAAAAATTACCATATATGTCTAAAGATGTAATTTCCAGAACAAAACATAAACAATATTAATTAAAAAACTGATAAAGACATTTAATGAAATGCATGCTTATGCTAATATTTAAAAATATTATTGACATTTTTATTAAGAGGTAAGTTCTGGATTTTCTTATCTTTAAGATAACTTCAGTATGTAAATAGACCAGACATTTCAAAATGTAACTAAAATATAAGTAAAACATAAAAAACAAACATAAAAAATAAACATAAAACACTGAACCACAGAGCAGTGCTATGTACTTAAAGTGGTACTTAGAAGGGAATTTAGAGTCCTAAATGTGTGGTCTAGAGAAGAGAGGCTGAAATTAAGGGGCTATAAATCTATTTTTAAAAATTAGAGGGGCGCCTGGGTGGCTCAGTCAGTTAAGCGTCTGACTTCGGCTCAGGTCAGGATCTCGTAGTTTGTGGGTCGGGCCTGGGTCGGGCTCTGTGCTAACAGCTAGCTCAGAGCCTGGAGCCTGTCTTCAGATTCTGTGTCTGCCTCTCTCTCTAATCCTACCCTGCTCATGCTATCTCTCTCTCTCTCAGAAATAAAAACATTTAATTTTTTTATAAATTAAAAAAATATAGTAGAGAAATAAAGTCAAAGAAAAGAAATAATACATATAAGGCTGTAAATCAATGAGAAAAATATGAAAGATAAGATAAAGTAAAAAACTGGTTTTTGAAATGATTGATAACATTGACAAGTTCCTGGTTTAATAGATTAAGAAAAAATGAAAAAAAGTACAAATGATATTTGAGAGAAAAAGGCAACATAAATTTAGGCATTGCAGACATTATGAAATATTTGAAGACATTTTGAATAAAGTTAATAAATATGAACACTTAGAAGTAATGGAAGAATTGACAGAAAAATACAATTAATTCCAGGAGAAATAGACAATCAACTGCTGCTATAACTATTTTAAAAGTTTAACCTAGTAATTACATTCTTTGCTCCAAGAAAGTCCAGGTCCAGCTAGTTTCACAAACAAGGTCTCCATAATTATCAACAACTATGTAATTCTTATATGCAACAAGCAATTACAAAGTGTAGAAAGATAGAAGTTATTATTCCAGTAACTTATGAAGCTATCATTATGTTGTTACCAAAACCTCCATGAGAAAACAAAACACTTGTGTCCAATATTCATTCATGAATAAAGGCTCAAAAATGCTGAATAAAATATTAGCAAACCAAATCTCCTAATAAATAAAAAGACAGATTTAGGGTAGAATTGGAAATTTGATTTCCATTACAAAATAAGTAGAAATGATTTACCCAAATAACAGATTAAAGGAGAAAATTTATCTTGTTATCTATTTCAATAGATGCAAACAAAAAAAAACTTGATGAAAGCAATATTCACTTAGGTTTAAACAAAAATATACCAGACTCTCACCAACCTAGCTCCAGAAGGCTTAGCAATCATAATAAAGTGTATTTTCATTAAATAGATAAAATCTTAAAGTAAGTATCTAATTTGTTACAGTCAGAATTAGAACAAGTCAAGATTTGCCACCCAAAACCACTATTTACCATTACACTGGGATATCAAACAAAGACAGTAAGTAGATAAACAAACAGAACAAAAATTATAAGATTTAGAATGAAAGGGAAAAAAAATTAAGCACTGTCATTACTTGTAGATATTATGACCTATCTATGTTGAAAATTCAAGCTAACCTATAGTTAAATAATTACAATTAATAGAAGGTTTAGAAAGTTTTCAAGTTCAAGTAAATATTAAAATTTATTAACATTCTATATACCAGCTACAAACAATGTGGAATTTCAATAAAATCAATAACATGTACACTATCCATGTAACATTGGTTTTCTGGAATAACTGAAAATATGTGAGGGTAAAATTATGAACAGGTCTCTAAAGATAACAAATAAACAGCAAGTAAATATCATATATGTCATAGAATGGATGATTCAATTTTGAAAAAGGTCAATTATTTCTTAATGTAATTAACCTGTACCCCAGAACCATATACAAAAATATTTAGAGCAACATTATATGTAATGACCAAAACCCAGAAATTCCCAAATGCCAATGAAGAGCAGAATATTGTAGAAAATTAAACAGCAATAGAAATAAATCAAATAGAATTACACACAAGGACAGGGATGAAACTGAAAAATAACTTGAATAAATGAAGAAAGTCAGACATGTTTCAATTTTTAGATTAAGCCTCAACACAAGAAAAATGCAACAGTTATTTGTTTAGTTATAAATAAATAGTTAATAAAAACCTACACAGATGATCCTTTTCCTTGATTTAGATATTAAAAACAGAGATGTTTGACTATGTATGTACCTACTTGCATATTTGTGCGTATATGTAGTCTTTTTATTTATGTTATATTTCATACAATTTTAAAAATTATGAATTTTAGTCTATTTCAATTGTCATGTACCTTCCAGCAAATCATATAGCACGTCATCATTTAAAAGTTTTCTAATTCCATATAAAATTTATGCTTTAGAAAATGTTATATTACCAATTTTCTTTGTAGGCCAACTTTCCTTTGGCCCAAGTAAGATGAAGACATAAATAACATGCGTATACAGGAGGTAGAAAGAATGATATGAAGTAGAGATAAATGTGAGCTACTGGATTTTTATCCAAAACACATCAGCACAAGTGAAGGCTAGGCATACGAAATCAAGTGAAGGAAATTTAGATGAATTAATAACTATAGTTATCATTAGCTGAGTTTATAATATATTTAAATAATTGGCCAAATACTTTAGGAATATTATCTGTATTCCTTACAACAATTCTGCAAAGTATAACATCAGAAAGATAAATTGATTTGCCATTTATATAGCTCATGTACAGAAAAGATAGAATATGAACCCAGGTGCATCTCTTCCTCACATATGTGCCTTGTCACTACTCAACATTGCCCAAATATTATTATTCAACGTCTGACAATGAGGTGTAATAAAGCAAGATAGGACCTGATTTTTAATCTAGTTTTGCAAACTATTAACTGTTTGACCTTGGGTAATATTTAATAAGTTGTTCAGGACCCAGTTCCATATTTTTTCTTTTCTTTTCTTTTCGTTCTTTTATTTATTTATTTTTTTTTACAAATTGGGGATAATTCCTATGAGAGTAATTATGAGGTTTAAACAAAATTCATATGTAAAATACCTAGTATAAAATCTATTCAATAAATTGAAGTTTCAGTTATTTAAATTATGTGAATATCTCCAAAAATTTTCAGCATTCTGAAGTTAGAAGGAGGACAGATGGTTGGATTAATACAGGGATCATTGAGAAAACAGAAGGAAAAGATAAGAGAGCTGGAAAAGTGAGGATACTGGTAAGGAACTCACTTTCATGACCATTCATGAAGTAACGGGTAAGATGGGGAGTCAATGAGAGCTGAAAGAGCTTGGTTCTCTGACAAATAGAGAACATTCTCAGGATGAGCAGCTTTAATTAAGTTGGGGGTACAGAAGAGCTTTATTTGGAGAGAAGGGATGGAAGAAGAAAGTCAAAGATTATAATTCTTTGCTCTAATCCAGAGGAATCAACATGTCACTGCCTACATAATTTCACAGCTATTTCCCACTCCAGTTTTCCTGATGAGATGATCTATGAAGAAGGTTGACCAGGAGGGCCTCATACTGTGCGTGGTCATAGTTTTGCTGCTGATTTGACTTGGAATGCAGTGTCTCAGTGCTGCTCAGTTGTCTTTACCAAATAAGGGCTTCCCTAGTTCTATGACATGATCACTATGAAAAAAAACAGAGCTCCTCCGGTTGAGTAAAAGTGTATGGACTACCTACCATATGTTAGTCATGTTCACTTGATTTCTAATTATATACCTTTCTGAATCCCTGTTTCCCATAACCTAATTTTACTGTCCTTCTACAAAGACTTATTTTCCATTACTTTTTTTCTGAGAACTAAAATGTTTTCTCTATCTCTATCTAGCTCATGTGATCCACCGAGTGTACCCTGCCAAGGTCTAGAATTGTGGTACCTCTTCAATATTGTGGACTGTTAAACATACATCAGCCCTAACAACCAAACCAAGTTCAAGAAAGATATCAGCCAAGTCAAGTCTCACTGATAAATCTTAAGATATCCCCAGAAATTATTAAAAATCAGTCTGGAAATATGAAATATTCTAGATTTCTAAAACTTGTATGACTTCTTCAGCTGATATTGTAAAGGCTATTCATTTGTTTTCTCTCAGAAATGTGAAATTGTTTTAATTCTGTCCAGTGTTGACCTCTAACAGCCCCATGAGACATACCTTACTGTATGCAGAAGAAATGTGAATTCAAGACTCTTTAAGTGACAAATGAGACACTGCAGTAAGTAAAGGAGCACTTTGGCTTACACTGAACTTCATACCTGAGCGCATAGCCTCTTTCTGAATGCTTTCATAGTCATGCCAGTCCTTTCTTCTCAAACCATCTGTCCATGCATAGAATTGCCCTTCTCCCAGGCCCAGTGGAAATGTCTGTGGAAAAGGAAAGCATTCAGAGCATAAAAAGGAGGTACTTCCTTTTACATGGTAGGTAAACACAGCAGAGCACATAATAGGCAATCAAAGAATATTTGTTGAGTAAGTGATTCTTCTGAGTATCCTGAAAAGAAAGCTATTACTAGTGACAAGGTTAATATACATTTTAAAATCCTTTTCCAGCTTTAAAAATGAGAGCATGTATCATCCACAACCCCTACCATTTCCTATTTTATTTCATCCAGAGATATTAGTAACTCCATGTATCACTTCCTCGGAGCATAATACTAGTAATGGTATTAAGTGGAATTCATTTTGTTTGTGATTTGTACAGTTTCATTCATTTTGATCAAGTATTTTTGAATGGCCTTATTAGCAACCATTCACTGAATACTCACTAGGAGCCAGACGTGATGCTAAATAATTTTTGTACTAAAGATTGTTTAATCTTCATGACAGTCTTTGGTCATAAACCTGAATTTTTCTGCCAATTAAAGTAAGGCCCAGAGAACTAAAATAACTTCAATTAAACCACAGTACTAGAGTTAGAATTTGAACAAGTTCTGTTAAGACCAAAATTGTGTTCTTTTTTTTTTTTTAATTTTTTTAATTTTTTTTTTAATGCTTTATTTCTAGGAGAGAGAGAGACAGCGTGAGCAAAGGAGGGTCAGAGAGAGAGGGAGTGACAGACTGAAACAGGCTCCAGGCTCTGAGCTGGCAGTCAGCACAGAGCCCGACGCGGGGCTCAAACCCACGAACCACGAGATCATGACCCAAGCGAAAGTCGGACGCTCAACCGACTAAGCCACCCAGGCGCCCCCAAAATTGTGTTCTTAACAACTATTAATACTGTCTCTCATCTAGATTTCTGCTAAAGTATGGTGCATGGTTATACTTGTAGTTGAAATTATCACCTACTCAACAACTATAGTCACAACATATGTTTTTTGCTTTGGTAAAACTCAGTATGTTCCAATGTCAACTTGAAAATTATATTTGTGTACATTGCTGAAACTACTTCTTTTTTGGTATTTATTTTTGGTAACAAGAAACAAATGTTTTGAATGATATTTATTTTCACAGTCTTCATAAAACTCAATGTAAAATAAATGTTTTCACATTCATATACCATTTTTCTTTTACTTGGTTTACTTTTGAAATAAATACTACATCTACAGAATGGAGAGAAAAAATGTAAAGTTTCAATTTATATAAAACAAAAGATGAATAATTTCAGTGGGAGCATTTTATTCTAAGAGGGTTTCCAAAGAAAATAAAATGTTTTATTTCTTAGTTTGAAACAGTGCAACTTATAACAACTGTGCTTATGAAAAATTATCCCCACTCATCTTTATAGTTTCTAAAGGGTCCACTTGTTTGGAAAGATACAAATGGAGCTTAACATTAAAAAAGTACTTAAAATCAGAAGAAAAATTTGACAAATCAGATGACTATCATCTATATATTTAAAGTGATTTGTTACTAGAGTGGCGATTTCAATAAAATGAAAATAATAGAGGAATAAATATATAAGGATGATGAGTTTATATAAAATATTAAGAATAATAAGGAAAAATTTTAAAAGGGGAGTGACAAGAAAAAAGGGGGACATTAAAAGAAAAGAGTACAGTAAAAATAGAAGAAAATAGGAAAAAAAGAATTTTGGAAAAAAATCATGATTATAACAGCAAACATTAGAAAAAATATCATGCATTTTTCTAATTGATATTGATTTAATAATTGGAAAGTTTACCAAAACTCAACTAGTAATCAGAAGTTTTAAATAATCAAATAACTTTAAAATACAAAAGTTAGGGGCTCCTAGGTAGCTCAGCTGGTGGAGCATCTGACTTCAACTCAGGTCATGATCTCATGGTTTGTGAGTTCAAGCTCGTGTTGGGCTCTTTGCTGATAGCTCAGAGCCTGGAGCCTGCTTCATATCCTGTGTCTCCCTCTCTCTCTGCCTTTCCCCCAGCATGCTCTGTCTCTCTCTCAAAAATAAATAAAAATATATTTTTTAATTAAAAAAATAAAATACAAAACTCATGTTTTGTCTCAAACTTGCATTTACAATAAATACTGAGCAGTAATGAAAATCTCTTACAGGGATTTAGATAATACCAAATTATAAGCATCACTTTCAGATTAAAATAGATAGTTTCAAAATCAGTTTTGGCATCAAACCTGGAGATATTCTTGAGCAAACTTCAAATTGCAAAACTCTCACTGGTTACATGTTGGCTCACAAAAGGGTCCTAAACATGGAGGGCAAGGAGAGACAAAGGAAAGAGACAGGCCACTCCAGTTTGGTAGGGGACACAGATATTAAGCAAGGGATCTTATATACAAGGCTTGTCTTGGGTGCCACAAGACAAGCAGGTCCTTGCACGGACCCACCGGAATCTTCAAAGTTTATATAGATGCCTTAACTGGTCTTAGTCACATACACAGTCCAATAGTCTAAACAACACCTTATTTTCTCAAAGCTATTTTTTAAAAATAGCTTTTATTGTAGGACTAATAGGTAGAATGCTCGTTCCAAGAACAAGGGAGGGGTGAGGTGCTCAGGTCCCGTTCTCCCGTCAGCCAGTGGTCATGTTCTCATGATGACCTCCTCCAGCACTTCACCCATCTCGAACAGCTCTTACAATCTAACATATTCCCCCTCTTCTCCAATGTGCCAAATGCAGTCAGCAAGGGTTTTATTAGCTTAGTCAGCAAGTGGCCCATTTGGTGGGTATCTGGCTGGATTTGAGGGAGAGGTAACAGCAACAATATGGGCACACAGAAGTGAAAACGTAGGTTAAGATAATGATTGCCACAATAAGGAAACATTTCCTTCTACCAAGAGCCCCATGATCACAAGCATTGATTTACTGATTCCTCTAAGCTGGAGGTTAGATTACTCAGAATGTTTACTTGTAACTTCATGTGATTTAATAAACAGAGGTTAGCAGTCGCATCAGGTATGTGAACACACACCAATGTGTTTGGATAATGGCACAAGCACTTCTTTGCAAGGCAGTAATAATGCCCAGAGCCATACTATTACAGAGGACAGCTTATTTTAAGCCTTGCTGGGTGAGTATACTAAGGACTTCTATGTGTGCTACAACATCCTTCAGGCCAACGGAGGAAACAAAGATGGGAGTCAAATGACTATACCATTGAAAAACAGAACATGCCTACTTGGCCTCGGAGAAAGAGAGGTTGGCGGCTTTTAGAAACATGATTTGCTGCTTTCATTGTCCATTTCCCTTTCTACCAACCCTGCTGTTTTGGGGTTATAAAGGAGGTGAAATCTTTATTTAATGCCATGATCTTTTACTCCATCTTGCACATCACAACCTTTGAAATGTAACCCACAATCACCATCTACTCAATGAAGGCATCCAAACATGATACCCAGTTTCTCTAATCTTCTAATGGTGGTAGCCTGGTTTGCACAGCGACAGTGAGAAGTTAGCATTAAGCCAGAGGCAGTGTCCACACATACTAAGGTATATTTAGAAACCTCACTTGGAAGGAGAAGGCCAATATAATCAACTTGCTAATATCTCACTGTTTGGGAATGATGTTTGGGAAGTCTGCCCCAGACTCCTTTGGCAGTTGCCTAAGGCATTAGCACATATAGAACATGCTGCTACTGCATTAAACAAGTTACTGTATTTCAAGGCCAATACATCATCATTGGCAATATACCATGCCACCCAGGAACTATGGTGGTTGCTCTTTCTATGCAACCAATCTGTTCTATCTACTGTAGGGTCAGTTTACAGCTTCCACCTTAGCTAGGGCATCAACTTGCTGATTGTCAGGGGGTATTAGAGCCTCTATGATCCTAGACTTGGAAGACAATGAGGTTTGCCTCAGCCTGTTGCAGGTAAACCTAAATGTGTTGCCAGATAACCTGACCCCACAAGGCATATTCATGATCATTCACCCTTCAGCTTCCCATTGTCCATGCTAAAGGGTTAATCCCTTTAGAACAAAGCAACAACTGTCGGTGCAAAGAGTTAAAGGCAAACCCTCATAAGTGATCATCAGCCAAACTGCTGTGAGTTAGCCTACTGGTTAACTGGTTAACTGGCTACCGTGGTTCATTTCTATGTCCATCCAGATGGTGTCAGCATTCCAACTGAATAGCAACTGCAATCTCTGTGGCTAGATTGCCCTGACTAGATCAATCACTGGGAGTTTCCCCTGTTCCCTGTCTACTGGTTCTAGAGGCCAACAGAGGACTAGGGGCAGGGACACTTGGAGGATCTACATCCTCTGCATAGTCTAGTAGCATCTGCATTCCTAGAGACAGTGGGCTGGTGGACAGGGTGCTCCTCTGCTGTAATCAGGCATGCCACTTAGTCAACCTGGAAGTTTGACCCAAGGCAGAAGTGGGTCAATTAAACATATTCTCAACCCATCCTTTGATAGAAGGAAAGTTCTTAACACAACATGCTGTTCTTTTGTGAGAGGCTCTTTCTGGAGGAATGCTGCTAGAAGTTATTGACCTTCTAGAGCCACAGATACATCTAACTCAAATGGCAGTCCTGCTTGGGAGATGCCCAGAGCTTTAATCTGCCTCACTAATAGTTTTGCCTTCTCAAAGGAGGATTGTTGCTCTGATGCCCAGTCCTATACATGCCTTTTATTTACCGGGTAGTATAAGGGATGGAGAAACTGGGCCATGTGGGGAATAAACACCTTTCCAAACTGTCAAATCCCTACAAAGGCTTGTACCTCTTAAATGTTTTAAGGGATTGGATAGGCTTTTCAATCACAGATTCTGGGACAACATACATCACATCTAACCAGATGACTCCCAGAAACTTTATGGTGGTACCTGGGCCTTGAATTTTATGTGGATTCACCACCTATGTTTTCCCTTGCAGGTGTTCCAGCAAAATCTGCATAGTGTCCTGCCACAGAGGAAAGTCTTCACTTGTTAACATTATATCATCAATGTAATGAGCCCATTCCACTGAGTGGAAAAGGAGAACAGGAACAGAGCTTGGTCTGCCATCCCATGACATATTGTGGGCCTGTGCTGATAGCCTAGAGGAAGCACTTGAAAAGTCCACTATTGCCTTTCCCACACGAAGGCAAATTCATCTTGTGATTCATAAGCTAGGAGTACACCGGAAAGAAAATATTGCTAAGCCCAGTACTTTATGATATACTCCTAGGACTCTGGCCAAGTTATCCATGATGGTGTCAATTTTGGGCACAGCGACATGGATTGGGAGCACTACTTTATTCAATTCTCAGTAGTCCATGGTCATCAGCCATGAGCTGTTGGCTTTTTTACTGACCTTATCAGGTTGTTGAAAGCACTGTGGACAGGGCATACAACTGCCACTTGGTACAGTGCTTGGATTTCTCTTATTTACTTATGTCCCCGGGCAATTTTTTTTGTAGTTTATTTATTTTTTGAGTCAGGGAGAGACAGAGCATGAGAGGGGAAGGGGCAGAGAGAGAGAGGGAGACACAGAATCTGAAACAGGCTCCAGGCTCTGAGCTGTCAGCACAGAACCCAATGTAGGGCTCGAACCCTCAAACCGCGAGATCTTGACCTGGGCCGAAGTCAGATGCTTAACCAACTGAGCCACCCAGGCTCCCCCCATACCCCAGGAAATTTATGTTGACAGTTACCAATCTTTATGTGAATTGGTAGACTTACTGGATCCCAGTTGGTGTTATCCCTCAGCATTGGTCTGACTGGTCTAACTGAGAGGTAGAATTCACCCATAAAGGTTTTTGTGGAGTTTGACCTTATAAGAGATTAATATGTTCCATGGTATAAGAGAAATAAAAAAAAAAAATCTCATTCTCTGAGCAGGAGAATAGGTGAGGGGTAAAGAAAATCCAATTTACAGTGCAAAGGGATCTTCCTGACCTCAACCATTTGCCTTCCATAACCACTTAGGGAATGAGAAAACTTCTGAGGGTTACTACGTATAAGAAAATATCCATCTCATTATCAACTAGACCATTACCTTTTATTTCTGGGGATCCCATGCATAATACACTCAACATGAGGCTTTGGATGGCCTCCAACAGCCTTTGCCTGGGGCTATTTTGGCTCCTACACCTGGAGCATGGGGGCCACCACTCCAAATAGAACTGTATCCCTGAGGCCTCTGCTGGAGCTGGTGGAGCATTAGGGGTAGTAGGTGCAAGTGGGGGCAGATCTGAACTGTTTTTCATGTTTTAAGGCTTTCCACAGACTGACCAACCAACCCAGCAGCAATGAGGTCAAACTACATTTATTTTTGGGTTATTCTCATCAAACATTTTATAGCTAACTGACTGAGATAGTCTTCTGGGTTTCAAGTTTCCTCTCTGTCTCTGGGTCTTTCTCACAGTATTCCTGGGATTTTTCAGTTTCCCCCAGATCAGTAATGGATTGCACAATGTCATAAATGTCTTGTCCCAGGATTAGGTTCAGCATGGATATCAATGTTACATACCAAATGTTGGCAGTGGACTGGAGAATCTTG
This sequence comes from Proteles cristata cristata, assembly GCA_017311185.1. Taxonomy (NCBI): domain Eukaryota; kingdom Metazoa; phylum Chordata; class Mammalia; order Carnivora; family Hyaenidae; genus Proteles; species Proteles cristata. The sequence continues at coordinate 55,993 of JAESUZ010003332.1, forward strand.
GCTTTGATTCTTGTAATGAATGTGGCCTGATTGGGGCCTATCCCACTCTCAACTCCCTATGTGTTTGCTGTACCTTCTCTATAGATTCCAATTCCAGGCTCTCACATGCACAGGGAGATTGTCTCATTGGATGAAGCCTTTCTACAGGTTAGAAAATCCAACCTATAAAGGAGTGAGTCCCTTGATCTCCCCTGAGAGCACCATGCAGACACTGCCAGAGGGTAGAGTGTGCAGTGATGCTTTGCTCATCTTCTCTGCCTCCTGCCTGGTCAGAGAAATGCTACATTTCCTGCCCCCCACATCAAAGCCATACTGACCACATGTGAACACTTTCCTTGGCCTTTTGGTAGAATCTGGCAACTGTATCAATAAGATCAGCAGGAGTATATTCTCTCATCAACAACATTTCCTTAATTGGGGGAAGTCCCACTGGCTGGGGTTGCTGTTGCTGTGTCTCTGCTTTCCTCTAGATTACAGGTCAGACACATGGGACATTTTGTCTGTTTTACTGTCAATCATGACATTAGCCTCTTTTTTGCCCTCTTCCCTTCCCAAGGGATTACACCTCCTAGAATCACAAGCAGGCTTTGTCAGAAGCCCTTGCTTTAATCCATGCAGCTCAGGCCCTCCTAGCTTTGCAAAATGGCCTCCCAACTTATTATCTTGCTCTCCCACATTGCCTGACAGCCTCAAAGCTAGGAGAGTAGTGGGCACCACACGTCTTTCTCCAAACTCAGATCTTCTTCCAATTCTCTAACTCCAGTTGGACATAGGTGGCCACTGCACTGCCCATGGCAGAGGCCAGCTCACTGCAGCAGCCATTCTTCTTTCTCTGTCACAGTGCACTACATGCACTTCCCTAAACATTCACATCAGACAAGCCAGTATTTTCAGGCATTCTTGTGCTTGTGCAGTGGTCCACAGCATCTAAAACACAAGCCACTCCTCCTCACATGGTGGTCTACAGACAACGTGCAAATTTCCCTACAACTGCCTCATTCCCAAAGACCACTTCTTGGGACTCCTAGCTGGCTTGCCAATTGGGTGCATACACAGAAGGCAGAAAGGGATTGAAGAAAAAAGTGAGCCACTCTGGATGGTAGGGGGTGTGTTTAATATGCAAGGAACTTACACAGGAGACTCATCTTGTGTGTGCCACAAGACATGAAGATCTCTGTACACCACCATCAAATCTTAAAAGTTTACATGGATCCTTTAACTGGGTTCAATTCAGGATATATTCAGTCCAATTGGTCTAAACAACACTTATTCTCTTTGGGCTATGCCCTTTAAACAGCTCCTGGTGTGGGGTTGGTGGTAGGACAAGGGAGAGGTAAGGATCCTCCAATTGCAATGATCCAGCTTGAGAGTCAAGCATGGGTCATGTCTTCTCTATGACCTCCTCCAATCTTACCAGGGGCATTTTATTTCTCTTATTTTGATTCATTTGATATGAGAAGTTTTAGCAACTGGTAGGTAATACAAAGCCAATTGAACAAGAGAGTTAATTGTTGCTTTCTGCAGAAACGCTATGAAAATGACAGTAAAGCATCAGGTGAATCAAGAAAGCAGATAGGTGAATTGACACAGTTTTTGTAAATGGCTAAGAATTACAGGGAAGGAAGCATTTTTTAATGTCAGTGAATTTTGAAAATATTTAAAATTGGAGGCATCGGGTATTTCTGAGGATGAGGATGAAGATTACAACAAAACGATTGACAATTGTATATGGGGCAATTAGACTCTCCTGGGTTCTCTTCCCAATTCCAACAACAAAGTGATTTCTGAGGCCCATCCATTATGCCCCCAGCCTATAGAGTAGTGGATTTGACATGAGAGAAGTATGTTTTCAGGCTACTAGAAGCCACTAAAATCAAGGATGCCAACCAGTAATGCAAATCAAGGTTCCACATAAGTCTGTGTACCAGGCATTGTTAACCAAAGCTGTCTGCTTTCACATGGCTCCCAGAAAGCTGCCATCCACTTAAACTCTGGATAACTGAAACAGATATGGACTGCTTCCAGGTATAAACGCAGGCTTGTATGGGGAAGTCTTCCTCAACCCATAAATCTTTGTAGTAGTTTTTTCACTACTTCACTTATGAGTATGAACAGGTAGCCAAGGATTACCAAGCATTTTGGAGAACCTGAGACATAAAATTCAGAGGCCAAAATAAATACAAGATATAATAAACTTTAAGGAAAGAGGCAATTTAAGGCTTAGAAAAATACTTCACCCAATCTAAATATCTAAATTCAACTCCCTCAGAGAGCTTTAAGAAAAAGTTCCTCCATAGAAACAGAAATAAAAAGAATTAAAAATAAAACATTCATAATTTTTTTTTTAAAAATGAGCTCTTGGAAAGTAAAAATGGATAGCAAGCATAGAATAATTAAGAAAAAGTGTGGAATATTAGGGTCAAAGGAACCCTACTAAGATTAAAACAAAAACAGAAACAAAAACAAAAAAGCAAGAGAGCCAGAAACAAAGAAGGAAGGGAAATAGCAAAATGACAGCAAGCCTAGAGATCATCCAGCTCTGAATATGCAAGGGGGTTGGAAAGCAGCCCTAGAAAGGTTCTGCAAAAATACCCATACACACAAATCAAATAGACAAATTTACTTTTTGCCTATTTTTAAAAATGCCTGGAAAGGAGACTTACAATTCTTTTGAAGAGGTTGGGGTAAATTAATGAGACATGCATAAAAGTCTAGGCAAGTGAAAATTGGGACAATTAATAAGGCTAGAGAGAGAGAGAAAAAAAAAACCACTGTACAAGAAAGAAAGTATAATTGTAGCATACTATTTGATTTAGGTTTGAATACTGTTACCTAAATATTGGTTTAACTAAAACTGTTGTTTATACCAGAGGTTGAGGACAAGGATGAAGAAAGACAGTTAAATACACATTTTCTATAACAGGAAAACAACATATAAAAGCAAAATGAAAGAAAAATCAAGTATCAGTAATACACACATGTTATCTAGAATATGGATGCATATAACAGGATAAAGATAAAAGATTGACATTGTTGTCCTGGGTTTTAAGAATTTACAAGGAGAGGAAAATGGGCTAGGGGATTGCTGCTTACCATTATAGGCTTTATATCAGCTTTATGTTATGATTACATTTTAAAATTCCTTGCAAATATTACTTTATATTAAAAAAAATAGAGCTCAAATAAAGTTTCTGACCCATTCTTAACAGTTATCAGTACTCCAGCAAGGTGTATTAGCATCATGAGAATATTTTATGATGGTAGAGGAATCAGGTTAAAGTAGATCATCTGAAACGGTGCTTTAATAAAGGCTACCCAAGGATTTGCTTCACTAATACCTCTTCTTATCTGTATCAGTGTTACTCACAGACCAGCAGCATCAGCATCACCTGGGAACTTGTTAGAAATACAATTCCCTGGTCCCAACTCATGTCTGTTAAATCAGAAACTTTGAGAGGAGATACAGAAATTTATTTTTTAACAAGTTCTCCAGGTGATTCTAAGGCTTACTAAAGTTTGAGAACCACTAACCCATATGAATAGGAAGGGATACAATTATCACATTAAGAAAACATGTTAGACTTCAAAATCATGTGCCACAAACTCCTGAAGAATCTTTTTTTTTCTTTCTTTTTCTTTTATGGGCTGATAATCAATATAAAGATTAAGTGTGTTTGCATCCTTTTCACCTGCTAGAAATGTAGGTGAATAAACCTAAATCAGTCCCAGTACATTTGTATAGAACTACCTTGGTTCTGACAGCTTAGCCATCCAGTAAATGACCTATCAGTATTCCGACCTTTCCTTTCACATGAGCAATCTCCAGCACTCAGATCCATTTGCTTCTCTCCCGGGTTATATCATGTCCTCTCTATGATTACAGTAGTACAGATCCATTATCTATGACCTTGTAAAATAAATATAACGAGGATCGTACCTTCATGAGGCATATATTTCAGACCCATCATCCGGTTGGCCATTTATTTGTGAGCACCTTTTGTTTTTCACCTTGTAGACTTTTTATTCATTGCAATGTCACTACACTACAAATAATTAACTTGAAAATATTACCGGGGATACAAGAGACAGAATCCATTAAGTAGAGACCATATGTAATAGAGCTGAATCTTGGAGACTACTGAAAGATAATATACTTGAGAATGGGTCATGAGAAAAAGTTTCCAAGAGTAAAACATAACTCGTAGACAATATGTTTAGCAGATGTAGCAAACTCAAGTACTTTCTGGGGTCAGAAATGTGACACTAATGGGTGAAAAACTAGGGCGTGCCACTCTAAGAATGGATAGATTCTTGGGCTAACTACTATATTTAACTACTGAATAATCTTAGGACATGTATCAGGGGCTGTCTGTAAAACCCAGATAAATAAAGTGTCTCACCCTTTGCCTCTAAATTAGAGTAGTTTTATTTATTATAACTAGATAGTGATAATTTTGAAAATAGCCACATTTGTAAATCGCTATGAAAAAAAGATTGTCTATATCCTAAAATCTATCTTATGTTTTATAAATCAACAAACAATGGACTTTCATTCTCAGAATCAACCATAAACCTACCACTACACTTGTTCCTTAGAAGACAATATGATGTAGTAGAACTACTCTGGATCCAGAGCCCAGACGGCATAAATTAAAATTTGGTTTCAAATGATATGCAGAAAAATCTACATTTGGGTCCCTCAGTTATGAAATATGTGAATTCATATATAAAATTAGAATAACAAAAATAACACCTACCCTACCCACCTTAAAAAGTTTTTAAAGTAGCAAGTCAGGTAACATATCTGAAAGCCCTTGGCTTATCAAAAAGTGATATAGAAATGCCATCTAGGGTATTTTTTTATACATAGTTGAGTCATTTCTATTGCCCTTCAAAAGTTGCAACACAGTTGCAGGGAAAAAAATTTATAAACATTACACAAATAGTAAATTATGTGAACCAAACTCTATGACAGTAGGTGTTAATAGCATATAGAGATGGATGCAAAATCTTATATTTGGTGTGATTAAGTTTCTAAGCCACCTGGAAGATGCTCTAAGCTAATAGAACACTATCAAAAGAGCAATATCACAGATGGCATGGGTGGGAAAAAGGAGATAAGGAACATTTATTCTCATACAAGTTTATTCTTATGTGAGCCAGATTATGAACTGAGTTCAGAAGTGTTAAAGTCACATAATTAAGTCTTCAAGATTACATAGCTAATAAGTGCTAAACTATAATATGAACTAAGTCTGTTTGTTTTTAAATGTTATGAATTACAAAAAACAAACAAGCATGGAGACATTTTATGACTCTCATTATTCATTTATTCAAATTTTATTGTATAAGGTCACCTAAAAATGTTAGCAAATAAAACCAGAGAGATATAGCGAAGATCAAAAAAAAATCTAAAGTCTTTATGCACTGGGCCATAATGCGTCATTAAAGGGTCTCATACTGAAGGGTAATACAATGAAATGTTTTGTAGAGGCTAGTTTGGTTGTTCTACCATCCTTTTCCTTCCTAAGTCGAACCCATTTACAGAACATTAGATGGGCCTAGAATCATCTACAAAGAAGGTTCTGCATTTTTATACACTCACAAATCATATTGATAAATTAGTGTCAGAACCTTAAATATTATTTATTTTAGAGGACAGAAGTCTTGTTCTTTACGTTCTGTATAAATTCTCAGGTTTGATGTCAACATAATTCTAAGATACTAATAAAATAAAATAAGATAAGCCTTGAATTGTTATCAATCACTGGAACCTCTAGTATTTCTCTCGATTTTTTTAAACATGGTGTTTGAAGTAGAGTTTAGAACTCAAGTGTATGAAGCAGGAAGAAAGATGTACTGAGTTCAGCTTCTATTTTTAGGTCTCAACATCTTTCAACAGAATCTGGAAATCTGAGTTGCTATATAAAATATCTTAATTTTAACAAACAAATTCAAATATTTACAAAATACACTGTGTAAGATTATGTCTTTGAATATCCAGCCTGTGGTTATGGTTCCCAAACCGATGGCCAGGCTTAGGCCACAATCTTAATCTTGACCTCACTCATCTGCCTTAGAAATGGATAGCATTGTCTTTCATTTGGTATAAAATTGGCTGGGATTACCAAGATCTTGAGCATATTAACCTATCCTCTGTATTTGTATTAGTATCTCAACTCCTGAGAGCAAGAACATTTTTCATGGATCATTTTAATGAAACTCATATAGTCTCTCTATAAGGTGTCTGTGTAGATCTTTGTAAATAAAGACAAACACTGACGCAAGATTGATGAGAAGATCTGCAAAAGTGAAAATGTCCGGGAAAGAGTGAGTCCTGGTAAAAGGTAAGTAAATAGTGGTCCAGTTTTTATTTTGAGCATAAAAAGACAAAACAATTGAGTGGCTTGATATCTGGCATCCTACAGAAGATCATTTCTTCCTGATGAGACAGTTACATTGATCACACAATTTGCAGAATGAAATTGTGTCATATAGTAATGGTTACTTTTATTACACATATTTCTGTATGGAATTTATTTGCAAAGGAATAAAAAAAAGGATACTATAATACGCATGTTATAATAATATCAAAATTTTATTTTACATAACTATATTCATGTAATACAAGGAATATACAATTTGGTAGTTCTACTGACACTTCCTGCTCCCTGCTCCAATCTCTCTGAAACAAGTTTTTAATGAGATTTTCATTCTTTGGTCAGTGGGAAGATCTACACATTTTTGTTTGCAAAGGCAAAGGTCATAGACCCTCACTTTATGCTTTCTTGGGGGTGTTTGTGAAGAATTTCTGAAGATGTCTCCTTATTTAGATCGGACACATGTCTGGGTAGCTGAAAAAGATAGAAAGAAAAAACGTTGTGTTTTAGCTTTTTTCCCCTATACTGTTACTTCATAAATTCCATTAACATCCTGACCAGAATTAACTGTCAGTAAACTGAAGTTTCTGTTACTAATCAGAGAGATCAGTAGCAAACTATTCTCCTTTGAATAAAGGACAACACTGTCAAGAGTAATTATTTTAGTTAAAGAAGATTAACTGCTTGGTAAAAGCTTCCTTGTTATTAAACAGGGGTAAGAACTCAGCAGTGGCCATAATCGAGCTGATATACTGTATTTCTGTTTAAACATATGAGGTAGAATAGTTGCATTAGTGACCCTCAAAATTACTATAATTTTTACTTTTTTCCATCAAAACAGAAATATGTTAACTCAGCAGGAAAGCCCTCCATATCCCTGATTGCTATGCAGCAGCGTACCTTGGAGAAATATTCAGGAGATCAGCATCTTATAAAAAATGACAAATTTTCTGAGATTTTTTTTTCCATCTCAAAGTATTCTCTTTGTGATTCCTAAGGGGAAAGATAAAAAAAAAAAATAAAGAAAACTTAGTATAGAAGTGGACAGCATTTTTGTGAAAATTTAAAAGCAAAGAAAGATCATGTCAAAAAAACAAACAAACAAACAAACATATTATATTAACCTTCAAGAATCACCTGGCCCCCTGGTGAAGGAGAATCCATAAACTTGGCAGTTTCCTGGGGGTATAAAGCCTGGGTTTCATGACCCCCTGAACTTTTCTTCAGGACATCATATGGTGCCTCTAGATTTCCACCCTATCAATTCTTCAAGGAAAAAACATAGCATCCTCAGTTGTTCTCCAGAATCAATATGATCTTAAACTGTGACTCTACTTTCTTATTAATCTGAGCTCACTGTGCTATGTCTAAAGGGAAACATATAACACAGAAAGATGAAATGAGGATTAGAGAGAAAAAGCGAAAATCTTTTGTTATGATAAGGATGGTAATGACACGGAAACCAAAATAGTGTCAATTCTTTCTCCAAGTTTTATGTCACCTGGGTGCTGTTATATAAGTACTAACAAAATAAACATCAGCAAAGCACTACGCCCAGAATTACAACTGAGGTTACAGAATTAGTTCATAATTAAGAAATGATTGGACTATAGCATGGCTCGGTCATCTATTTCAAACTCCTAAAATATTTCTGTAAAACATATGCTGAATTCAGGCATTATTATCCTTTTCATAATAATTAAAGTCATCAATGCATCAACCATATGCGTGCAAACATAGCTAAGACCTCAACATTACCTTCAGTGAGGTCTTTTCTACTTTTAGTATTGTTGGAATTTTAAAAGCTTTTCATAGTGATAATTTTAGATTTTTATCTGAAATTTTATTTGCCCTAAAAGGTGAAGACAATTGTAATAATGCAAACTTCATACTTTAAAAGCTCAAATATGTTTTTTTAGTCTGTCTTAATAACCGAGTTGGTGTTTTAAGTTAATTCAGTCTTCAGGAAAACTTAGTAAAAAGGTAACACAGTCATTGTGCAACATCAAAAATATATGTGTGTGTGTGTGTGTGTATTTTTTCCAGTTGTATCATAATCTAACAAGTGATTATATAAAATGGATTATTGATAAATCATATTTATTGCTTAGAGATAAGAGAGGATATTTCTCCATGTTCCCTTTGCATTATCAATATTTTAGTACTGGTATAATTTTATTCAATCTACCATTCAGCTTGTCAGTCAATAGGTATTTAGTGAATGCCTACTGTGGCATTAGAATATAACTGTCAGTCAGACAAAATTGTAGACCTCAGGGGCCTATATTCTAGTAGAAGGTGGCATTCTTGAACCAATATTAATTGAACATCTACTATGTGCCTGGTACCGTTCTAGGTATTTGAGATTTATTAGCGACTAATGTAGAGAAAGATCCATGTCCTTGAGAAGCTTACATTCTAGAAAGGTGACATTTTAAAAAATACAAAATAAAAGTGAACTTTATAATATTGCCTTCAATAAGGCTTTTTATACTTTATGAATTTAAGTATTGTGGTGCATCAAGGTAAGGAACAGAGATGAGTTGAGTTTGGAACACCACAAATCTAAGACCTAGAAAAAGGATGCTTGGTAGATAATTGCATTTACTGGTCAAACGGGCAATAATATTTTCCCCAATGGAAAATTTCACTGTAAAAATCATTAATCAAAATATTTTATCTAAAAATAAAGACTGGTTCTTATATGGGTCAGCAAATATCTTTTCACATGGAATTGTCAATGCTTTTGAATATCCAAACCTGGTTGCTTTTATAGTACTGATTATGTAGCCGAAGTATAATTTGTCTGCAGTGTTTGGGGGAAGAATGGAATCTCCACTTCTTTAAATACCAAATGATAAAATGTCACTATTTGACAACTGGAGGAGAAAGCACTTAAAATCTAAATCTTAAAAGGGTCTTGGATCATGACTTTCACACCTAATTATTTCAAATACCAGCAAAGATGTTTTCCAAGCTCTTAATTTAGAGCATCTTATTCAACAAATTGTATACATGAAAGACAATAGATCATTGTGTTTTCCTGGTATCTACTCTGCACTCTGAAAATAATTTACTTACGGGAATGCAACTTTGATTGTTATAATTATAGTTATAGTCAAAAATCTTTAAAAATTAGAACTAAATTTGAAACACACTATTTTATAGGACATAGATAGGAAACTGAATAGCTTATTATTAAATGTGGAAAAAAAGATTTATCTTCATTTGGTCAGGGAACAAACAAAGATTTGCATTATATTTATCATTTCTACATTAAGTGTGTCAAGTGTACAACAATACAATTATCCTCCTTTACTTCCTTTGGTATCTTGAAAAGTATTAAGGAGATATTTCATATTAATAATAAGTGTAGATATCAATGAGTAAGAATACAATAAAATATTTTTTTATAATCAGGATTACTCTTTTATCTCTGTTTTAAGAACAGATGGCCAAGACATACTTGTATAATTGGAGATACTATTTCTGATTGCAAAGTAATCTAATCTATAAATGTGACTTTGGCTAAACTCTTCAGCATGCATCTTTCTACAATCCCAAATATCTGAAATAGATAATTCCTGATTTTAGAGAGATAAAATAATCAGTGGTTAAGAGCACAAATTTCAGTGTCTCACTTTCTTACTCCTTAAAATGGGAATAATAAAACTTATCTCACATATTTCTAAGGTGAGGATAAAATTTACTTGTAAAATATCCATTATAGTACTTAGCACACATATATGTACATAAATACATGTCTACTTATTCAGTTGATTGAGAATTTAATTATATTTTCAATTTTAATGTAAAAATCATAGTTTCAAGCTAATATTTTATCAAATACAATAAAACTATTTTTACCTTGTATAAAAATTAGTAACCTTATGTATCTAGGAAAATAGATTATTTCCATTTAAAGTTTTGAATATTCTGGTATTCCCAAATGCTATGTACATTTTAGACCTTCAAAATTTCTCTAATAGAGGTGCCTGGGTGGCTTAGTTGGTTAAGTGTCCAACTTCGGCTAAGAGCATAATCTCACAGTTCGTGGGTTCAAGCCCCACATCGAATTCTGTGCTGACAGCTCAGAGCCAGAAGCCTACTTCGGATTCTGTGTCTCCTCTCTCTCTGCTCCTCCTCCTCTCCCACTCTCTCCCTCTCTCAAAAATAAACATTAATTTTTTTAAATTTCTCTAATATAACTACTCAAAATTAATTGAAAAAAATGACCCATTAAGGATTTCTGGTTTCTACCTCGGCCTATAAAGAATTTGAAAGTTGTCACCCTGTCCTTACTATAAGAATGGAGCTAAACAAATTTTTCTTGGAGCCACCAGAGGAATTGAGGCTACAAGGGAACCCATCACTTAGAAATCTAAAGAGACAGGCAAGTACAAAAAGCCACAGCCAAGATCTCTTTACTTGGAGCAGAAGATGTAGGGGCCATAAACAAGTAATAATTAGATAATTTTAATGTATTGATGAAAATTAAATGTAGAGTAGCATGAGAATCAGAAATACTTGGATTTCAGGTCCCTGGCTTTAATCCCCATCCTTTTCTGGGTTTTACCTCCAGGAAAGAGGGCACCATGTCATTATGGCGTAAAGCTAAGAAAGAACCCCTCATGGTTGTTGGAAGAGAGAACTTTCGTAAAATGTGCCTAGAGTGTTTTCCATAACAAATACCTACTTTCCAGGGGAAAGGAAAGACTACAAGAGATTTATCCAACTTGGGGAAAAGACATTTCCCTCTGGATTCCAGTCTACTCTAACTTTTTTGCATCATGTAAGAGGAAGCTAAGAAAGCCTTGTAAAGGTCACATTCCAGGGAAAGGCCCACTCAAAGACTGGGATTTAATTATAAAGTTACAGGACACTTGCTTTCCCCCATCCCTTACCACCATGCCAACAAGGCTCAAGTGTAATAATTGTGGATTATAGTTGAAAGACATAGGTTCTACCTAAAGAACAGTTTTCTTAGAGAAGCCCAAAGACAGAGGGGAGACCAAAACAGAGACACTAGAGGAAGTTGAAGTTTCTGGTATATGCAGCTACAGCAACATTAAATACATCCCAATTCCTAGCCACATAAGCACAAAACCTAATAGTAGACACTTATTTATTTATCTCAGCTCCTATTATCTTATACATTCTGTCTGGCTTTCAACCAAAAAAATTAAAAGGTATGCTGAAAGGTTAAAAAAAAAAAGCAGCAGCAGTCTAAAGAGACAAAGCAAGCAACAGAACCATATTCAGATTTAACATAGACTTTTGAATTATCAGAAGGTGAATTTAAAATAACTAACATCTTAAGAGTTCTAATGGGAAAAGCAGATAACATGTCAGAACACATAGGAAATGTAAATAAAGGTGGAAACTCTGGGAAAGAATCAAAGGTAAAAGCTAGAAATCAAAAACATTAATAGAGGGTGCCTGTGGCTCAGCCAGTTAAGAGTCCTACTTTTGATTTCACAGTTTGTGAGGTCAAGTTCCACTCTGGACTCTGTCAGTGCAGAACTTCCTTGAGATTCTCTTTCTCCCTCTGTCTCTGCCCCTCCCCTGCTTGCCCACAGACACACAGACACACACATTTTCTCTCTCTCAAAATAAATAAACTTAAAAAAATGATGAAAATGAAGAATGTCTTTGAACCTCATGAACAGAATGGATATAGTCAAGGAAAGAATCAGTAGGCTTAAAGCTATATGGTGTGTATATGTATATATATATACATATATATATATATATAAAGCAACTGATATTCAAAGAGAAAAATTAATGAGAAAAAAGAAAAGTAAAATATGAGAACTACAACAGAAAAATATTTGAATTAATTAATTGATTGATAATCACTGAGAATGTCCCAAAATTAATTACAGATATCAAACAAAAGAGCCAAGAAGCACAAAAAATAACAGGTGGGGAAAATACCAAAAAACAAAATCTATACATACCCATATCATATTAAAACTTCAGAAAAATGAAGATTAAGAGAAAATCTTAACAAAACAAAACAGAAAACAGAGCAGGAGTGAAGGGTAAAAGTTCTGTGCCCAATTCCAATGTATATGGGTTTCTTCTGACACCATCATGCAATTCTCCAACACCGGCTAGGAGTCTTTCAATTCAACTCAATGCCAATACTATCTGCTCAGAAATAGCACCGCTCCACCAGTTAAGGGGTCAGTCCTACATAAATGGCCTTCATTTCAGATGCCAATTACAAGCCCAGGTGCTTCTGACCCACCTCGGGTTTGATGAATGCTAGAGTAGCTCACAGAACTCTAGAAACCCATTTACTCACCAGATTATTGATTTATTAAGAAGATATTGAAGGATACATCAAAAGCCAGATGAAGAGATACTCAGAGAAAGTCCCAAACAAAGAGTTTCTGTCCCCATGGAGTTTGGGGCCCAGTGTGGTAGTGCATGGAAGCTTCTGGTTCACTTGGCTGGAGGCTTTCCAACTCCCTCCTTTTGGGTTTTTATGAGGCTGTATTACATCAGCATGACAGATAAATCACTGGCCCTTGGTAATTTATTCAACCGCCAGCCCCTTTCATCTCCCTAGGAGTCAGGGAGCAGGGCTGAAATCTCCACCCCTCTATTTGTTAATGGTTCACTTGTCAACCAGCCCCCATTCTTTGGTCCTTTCCTCAAGTCCCTTCATTAACATAAACTTGGTTATGGTGGAGAGGGAGTTGTTATGAATTACAGTGACACCCATTTTACCTTTATGGCTCTAGAGTGTTTTCAGGAACTGAGTACCAAAGATTATAACAAAAGACATTCCTATTGCTCTTATCACTCAGGAAAATCCAAGGGTTTTAGGAGCTCTAAACCAGGCACCATGGGGGAAGACCAATTATATGTGAAAAAAAAATATATATATATATATATATATATTCACATATATCATATCTGCATGACCAAACATGTATTTGCAATACATTGCAATATTACATTGCAATATTACAAGGCAGTTAGGCATTATCTTACCTATAGAGGAATAGGAATATGACTTTTTTTTAAAGTTTATTTATTTTGAGAGAGAGAGAGAGAGGTTGTACACATGCACAAGAGCAGAGAAAGGACAGAGAAGAGAGGGAGAGAGAGAAAATCCCAAGCAGGCTCCACACTGTCACTGCAGAGCCTAACATGGGGCTTGAACTCACAAACTGTAGCACCATGACCTGAACCAAAATCAAGAGTTGGACGTTTAACTGACTGAGCCCCCCAGGTATCCCAGGGATAAGATTTTAGAGGACTTTTTGTCAGACGCCATGGAGGCAAGAAGGAAATGGAGTAAAATACTAAAAATGTTAAAAGAAAGAAAAACTAGCAACATAAAATTCAGTATCGAGTGAAATTATTTTTCAGAAATGAAGAAGAAATAATGCTTTTTCAGACAAACAAAAACTGAGGGGGACTTCATTGCCAGGAGATCTACCCAGCAAAATATGTTAAAAGATGTTCTTCAAAGAAGTGGAAAATTACATAGTGTAGAAACTCAAATTTACAGAAAGGAAGAAGAACATCAGAGCAGTAATAAATTAAGGTCTATTTTTTCCTCACTTTTAATTGATGTAAAACATAACGGCTTGTTTAAAATATTAATAGTAATGTATTGCGTAAATAATAGCATACAGATTTGAAACAAGTGACAGCTATATCCTAAGGGAAAGGAAGGAAGCATGGAGAATAGTCTATTGTAGGAATCCTGCATACATACAAAGCCATACGCCATTACTTAAAAGTGGATGAAAATTTATCAAAAATTAATAAAGTAAACTCTAGGAAAATTAACAAACATTTTATAAGAAGTAGAACTGACACCTGAGAGGAGATAAATGGAATTCTATAAAATAATCAAAACTATCGAAAGTAGAAAGAGAAAAGAAAATTATAAGAAGAGAAAATTACCACAACAGACAGAAAACAAACATGGTAAACCAATCAATAATCACTTCAAATATGAATAATCTGAATACACCAATTAAATGACAGATTGTGAGAGTGGGAAATCTCTGTACCTTCCTTTCAGGTTTGTTACAAATATAATACTACCCAGAAAGATGATGCATACAAATAAATAAATGAATGAATGTGGGAATAAATAGGCAAATAAGAATTAACAAATACCCACACTAATGGAGATAATTCAAAGGGACACAAGAACCAACTGAAACTGTCCCCAAATAGCCAAAGCTAAAACAGTTCGAACACCAAGCTCCTATCAGATTATAACAATGTAGTCATTAAGTGTCAATGAGAACATAGTGATATAAATAAATTGTTGAATAAGTAAATAAAGTTGAAAGAGACAAATATTCTGTGTAGAGGGAATTCCAAATTATTTACACAGATTTCCTACTCTCAAGCAGGTGGAGCCTAACTCTCTACTCCTTAAGCATTAGCACAGTGACTTTGTTCCAAGAAGTACAGTATGAAGGGGGTGGGGTTGGAGGTAAGAATTTCACAGCGGGAGAAACCTGACATATACTTTTAGCTAGATGATAAAGGCCAACATCAATATTGACAAGTCCTGGTGGCATTATGTACTCTTGATATGATGTCATAAACATGGCACTTTACCTCAGTGGTCCTTCTCCCCAAAATCCATAAGCCCAGTATAATTATGAGAAACACAGCAGACACTCCCCAATAGAGGGACATTTTACAAAATACCTAACCAGTACTTCTCAAAACTATCAAGGCCATCAATAATTAGAAGGCATGTATGAGAGAGTGTCATAACCAAGAGGAGCCTTAGGAGACATGATGACTAAATGTAATGTGGTGCTCTAGGATGTATGCTGGGACAGAAAAAAGACATTAGGTAAGCATTTAGTAAATATTAATATAGTATGGTCTTTAGTTAATAACAATATAGCAATATTGTTTCCCTAAGTGAATCCTGCTAATGTTAAGATGTTAGTAATAAGAGAATCTGCTCTGGGGTTATGAGAACTCTGTGTACTATCTTTGCAATATTTCTGCAAGTCTAAAACTGTTACCAAAATGAAGTTTGTTTTTAAAAGATCATCAGTCCTTTCGGGATTAATTTTGGAATTTGAACAATATTTATATTTTTTGTATGATTAAATCTGTCCATACAGCTGAAGTGCATACTTGTCTTTTCAATTCACGGCCCTGTTGTCAAAATTTCTCATTCTTTACTATGATGTATATTGGCATAATTAATAACTGTGAAGTGAATAATGGGAAAAGATGGCATTGGCTTTCTCTGTGTGGTACTAGTTTGCATTTAGATGATGATAAACTATTCATTTTAATTATTTTTATTTACTTACTTGTCTTGATACCATTTAACATTCTAATGTACCAAGGAACCTTTTTGCCAGCTTGACCGGGAAACAGAAATCCATTCAGCAAAATGAATTTGCGGAAGAGCAAATATAAATTTGAATAAAATGAAAATTAAACCATCAAGCTCTAGCCTCTATTTATTACATCTATGAATAAGTAAATGAAAACAGTCTTGCTAATATAATTCCTTATTTTGATCCTTGTTATTATGCCCACATTAAGAGAGAGAGAGAGAGAGAGAGGGAGAAGTATGTTTACTTCATTGAGTTACAATTATGGTCATCTGTTAAAGCATTGCAGGCTGATGTAAGTTTGCCTTTGTTTTTCTTTCTGTGTACATAGTTGTAATGATAACAATAAACTGTAGCATTAAAGTAAATAAAGGCTGTTACTATTTTTTAAATGTCTGGTATTTTAGAACTATTTCATATTTTTGACCAAGGATCATGGATTCTCCCTCTTTAGAAAGACAGTTAGAATGCATAATTTTTCAAATGGAATCTCTTAAATTATATTGCATTGATGCTTTTGAGGGGGTTCGTTCATTATGATCTACCTCCCAATGGACTTAGGTACCACCTATATACTCCAACCTTGCAATGGATAATTTCTACAACACTAAAACATCTCATAGTTAACCTCTGTGAGAGACTGCTCGGATCAAAATTTATCTTTGCAGTTTTGTAATATGTAAGAATATGAGATTATTTGTGAATTTTGGTACATATAATGATATAGAAGAATGAAATAACTCTAACAACGTGACCAAATTTTTTTCTTGGTAACTAGATATCCTTGTAATAGCTTTTCCCCCCATAGAATAGAGGGTAGAACCAGGAAAGAAAAGAAAGAAAAGAAAAGAAAAGAAAAGAAAAGAAAAGAAAAGAAAAGAAAAGAAAAGAAAAGAAAAGAAAGAAAAGAAAAGTAAAAGAAAAGAAAAGAAAAAGAAAAGAAAAGAAAACTCACGAATTTCTGTGGTCTAACATTTCTCGTGTCTTTTGAGCAATTATTTATGCTTGAAAACGGGTTCCTTTTTGTGTCTTCCTGTAATTTTCACACAAAGCTAAAAAGAGTAAATCCTTTCTTCTACATAACCACCATCTAATTATTTGAAGTCAACAGTCCTTCGGGCTTTCATGCAAACATGATTCCCAGAGACTTCATCACCCTTATCGATTTTCATCTATTAACAACCGTTCTCGGCTGTGCTGTCTACGTGGAGTCTGACCAAACCAAAAAGAGGCAAATTTAACTCCTTTGTACTGAAACCAATAATTTTGTCAAAGCAGTCACAAAATACACTCTCTGTTCCTACCTATAAAATGCTTTTTTATATATAATTATGTTTTATGATCTTAGAGGTGAAATAATTCATGGAGTCTCATAGCTTTGTGAAGTATATACAATATACCATCAAAATTGTCACCAATGTTCTTCAGAAAAATACCAGATGGTGCAAGCGTGAGAAGGCCCCTCAGCAGGTTGGGCTCTGTTGAAATTCAGACATTTCCTGAAGTTTATTTATACTTTTATGATATTTCCCGCTTCATGATGAAATGAATTGTTTCCAGCTTCATAATGAAACTTTATATTTAATTATGCTTTAGCAACTCGGGATTTTAGTTATACATTGGTGATATATCAATATTGTTGCATTCCAACTTTCCTGGTTCTGCTCTGTAATTCTATGATTTTACGTTTAGAGCAATGATTAAAAATGAGAAGAAAGTAGAAACAATTACAAAAGAATGCTTTTCATAACCTTAAACTTGCTGGGGAAAACAGACAGTATCCTTTAAGGTCAGTCTCCAATGACAGCCCAACTTCCAATATGTTTAGGTCAGGCAACCTACTCTCAGGGCTCTCGAGCTCACTGCATGACAGCCAAATGCTAGAGACAGGAATTATTGCACAAGGAGCTAAAACGTCAACTAATTACAGCCTCCCCTTAATACTTATTTTCCTTTAAGAATTGAAGAAACCTCTAAATAAGCATAGGGTGCAGGAAACCTTCTATAAATAACAGAGAATGAATGAATATATATTCTAAAGAGTGCATGTTAATAGAAAGTGCTGTGGTTTGGAAACAGTTCTAAGAAACTTAATGTGTATCACATACGTAGAATGTGCTTGGCCCTATTTTAAGGCCTTACAATAATTAATTTATTTAATCTCTGAAAACTCCATTAGATGGAAGATAGTTATATCCTCTTTCTATCTGAGGAAACTGAGGCATATAAAATTTAATACGTCAATAAGTTCAAGGTCACACACAGCTAGTAACAGGCAGAGCAGTTTTTATGTCCTTAGTCTAGTTCCAGACCTGGTATTAGCACCAACTATACAAACAGCTTCTTGGAAAGAGGTGTTGTCTTGACTCTGTCAAAGGACAATTTAGGAAAGGGGAGCGGAGCGAATGCTTACCCTCTTCAGAAAAGGTTGCCCAAATTGTGATTAAAAATCAACATTTCCAAACAGAACTCTGGAAGCGTCTTCTACTTGCTGAAATCAATTTCTGCTTGCTCTTTCAGAAAAGGGCACTACTCTCCATCCGTCTCTTTCACTGTCTCTCCTGACAATGACCAAAGCCTCTGTACTGGGTTCCCCAGGGTTTCTCATTGTCCTCCTATAATCCATTCTCCACAAATATCCAAAGTAGGCTTTTCAAAACATAACTCAAATCATGCACTATTCACTTAAAGCCATTTAGTGAATTAATTCATTGCCCTTAGATTAAAATCCAAAGTGCTTTCCAAAATTTAGGAGATTCTCGCTGAGAGTGAGCAAATGATACACATTAAGTTTCTTAGGACTATTCCTAAACCAGAGTGTTTCCTATTAAAATCCACTGTCATTTAGAATACATATTCATTCTGTATTGTTTATAGAAGTTTTCCTGCACCCTGTGCTTGTTTAGAGCTTTCCCTAATTCTTAAAGGAAGACAAGCACTGTTTCCATGACTAAAAGAGGACAGAGTGAGAACCAAGTTAATGAGAAGCTATAATTAGACCCTATGTGGCCCTATATGATTCCAAGCTTCTCCCACTGCCTGGCATGCTCTTTTGGCAACTATTCATACAACTGTCTCTTTTCTCATCATTCACGTCTCACTTCAACTGTCATGTATTAAAAAATGTCTACCTACTCTCAACCTTATCCAAAGTAGTCCCCTCTGTTATAATGCACTGTATCACCTCTGTCACCTACCATTCTCTGAACGAGCTTATCTGACTTATATTGACAATGCCAGTACAAATTACTCATACAGTTATAAAGGAAAAAATATACATATGTATCCACTCATCCAGCACTGCTGAGACCATCATTATAAGAGAATATGTTTTATCATGAAACACCTTGAGTGTGTGTTATTGTCTTTGCCTCACTGTGTCCCTCCTTTCATTATGTTCTGTGGTCTCCTACTATCTCCCTGTACCCACATCATTTGGGCAGTTTTTTTCTCAGATCATCACTGTTGATAAGCTGAAGAAAACAACTGTCCTTGTGGGGGGCAGGGGTAGAGTAGAATCAGAATGTACTTCTGCTGAAGTACTGTTCCCAGTGGAAACAGTAAAGGATGCTTAAAAGTTTTTTCATTAGATGTTCAGTTAAGAGGTGTCTGGGTGGCTCCGTCCGTTAAGCATCCAACTCTTGGTTTTGGCTCAGGTCATGATCTCAGAGTCCCTGGCTGGGGCTCTGCACTGACAGCTGGAGCCTGCTTGGGATTCTCTGTTTTCCTGTCTCTGCCCCTCCCCAGTCTCTCTGCCCTTTTCCCACTGACGCCATCACTGTTTCTCTCAAAATAAATAAATTTAATAAAACATTTAGAAATGGATATTCAGTTCAATTTTTTCTTTATATAGTAAATCTCTGATTTTTTTGTTGGTTTTGTTTTGTTTTCTTTTGCTCTGGAAACACCAGTTACAGCCTTATATGCATAATGGAAAAGGAGAACCACATTTTCCTTCTGTCTGACAATTTCAATCCGTTGATGGTAGAGCTGGTGTGAGGTGCAAAAGCAGCATGATGAGCTGCAGACAGCTCCTAAGAAGATGTGAAGACATCTCTGGAAGGGACTTCCAAGTAAAGAACAAACATCTCAGAGGCAGAGTAACTCCTTTGGTAACACTGCCTACTAAACCCTTCAGAGGGTACTGTAAGTAGGGAGAGAGAAGAAACAAAAGACAAGCATCTTCCCTTGGTCACAATGGTCTTCAACATCATCAACCTCACAATACGTGGATTAGCAAGATGTTACTCTGGAGCTAGGTCAGCCCTGGCCATCTTTTCAATTGCCCAGACAGGTCATAACGAGGCCAAAAAATGGGCAGAGGCACAAATTTCAGCTTACGGAAAACTCACTTTTATTTCCATAGTCTATCTTACACCCCTAGCTAAAGTCTTCATCTGGAAACATTTCTGTGCTGTGTCTGGTATCACATAATGTTTCCCAATTAATCTTTGCACATCCTCGATCTCTTTCACTGACCTTATTTTTTATGCATTCATTTATCTATTTATTGACAATGTATAATGCATTATGATTTATATTTGTTACTAAAGATGCAAGAATGAATATAATTTGTGAACCTAAGGAGTTCAGTTCTAATGTTGGAGAAGGTATATAAGCTACCAATTTAGTATATCTAGAGGTTCTTAACTACTTGATTTTGGTGTTAGCAAAAAATATATCTTGATTTTTAAGGAACTAAAAATTAGCATTTTTTTCAAAAATGAAGATAAATCATGAACTACAAAATTAGGACTTCTAACTTCTTCATATATAGAAATTACAAATATATTTCTCACCTTTCAGTAGTTATTGAGCCCATCACTATATCTCAGTAACTAATGAATTAGTAAAGGAGCACAATGATTACTACATCACTATTTTGATAACTCTATTTTCATATGTTTGCTTCCCATTGTCATTTTATGCATTTAATTTTATGCATTTTAAAAGATAATTCCAAAAAGGGTCCATAAGTTTTACCAGACCACCATGTCTTTGTCTAAGTACCCCTTGTCTAGAGTAAAAATATAATTCATCAGCCCAACCAAGACACTTTTTTAATATGAGAATAATAATAATATCATTAATAATTATTAATTAATGTAAACATAAGAATTAAAGGTTAGCTGAGACTATTAAAACATTTTTGGAGTTTACCTATCTTAATTCCAAAATAAATAATAATATTATTATAATAGCAATAATAATAAAGACATTGATATTAACCAATAAACATAAATGACCAGTGGGGCGCCTGGGTGGCTTAGATGGTTAAGCGTCCGACTTTCTCTTAGGTCATGATCTCGCGGTTTGTGGGTTCGAGCCCCGCGTCGGGCTCTGTGCTGACAGCCAGCTCAGAGCCTGGAGCCTGTTTCAGAGTCTGTGACTCCCTCTCTCTCTGACCCTCCCCTGCTCACGCTGTCTCTCTCTCTCTCTCTCTCTCTCTCTCTCCTAGAAATAAATAAAACATTAAGAAAAAAGAAGAAGAAAAGAAACATAAACGACCAGTAACAGGCATGCATGTGAACAGAGGGAGACACTAGGAGATCTCTGCATGCAGCCTACTGTCTGTCCCTTCCTAGACTATCAGGCAGGTTGGATCCATGTGGTGATTCGACTTGTTCAATTGTAGACCAGAGAATCATGCACATCTTTACCATGCACTGCACACTTTAACAATCTTTTCATTATTATTATGGTGTAATTTAAAAAATTATGGCACATAAATATACCTTTCATATATTCCTTTGGTTTGATTCCTTTTAGGCTTATATTTCATGACAAACATCTCTTTTTAAAAAAAAAATTCTTTAAGGTTTATTTTTGAGAAAGAGAGACAGAGACAGGCACAGAGAGATGGAGACACAGAATCTGAAGCAGGCTCCAGGCTCTGAGCTTTCAGCACAGAGCCTAATGCAGGGCTCGAACTCTCAAACTGTGAGATCAGGACCTGAGCTGAAAGTCCAGCGCTTAACTGACTGAGACACCCAGGTGCCCCAAACATCTCTTCCTTTATGTAGAAAGCAACCTAGTAAACTTCAAAATTTTGAAACTTTAATTATATAAAGTCATATATTTTTAATAGAGGAATGAATATATCTTAACATTAATTTAGTTTAAAAAATCTCTGTCAAGGTGTGAAACAACTAAAGATGTTTCACAGAGAAGAGAAAAGAGCACCACCTTTTAGATTTCATGCGTTTGGCAATCAAATGCCAAACAATGCCACATACTAAGCTGTAAGATCTTAGAAAAATGATAGAGTTGGCTCTGACTCCTTCACATCTCCCACCCCCACCCCAGTTTAAAACGAAGGAATGGTTGGGAGGTTAAATAATATAATGTAGGAAGATTCATTAGAATTCTGTCCAGATTTTATGAGATTGATATCCTATATAACAAGGGTCTATAATAACTATTCTTAATTTCCCTAATACCTAAAACAGTACCATTATTCCTTAGCTGTTTATAGTTAAAACCTTAAGAGATACCTTCATCTCCTTTATCTTTTTTGCCTAATTTATCAAGTACTGGACCTCTCTTGACAAAACTTACAGATTCTTCCCTTTCTTTGCATTCTCCCAAAGACTACTCAAATACAAGTCCATACCCATATCCTCAGAAATTATTGAAAACAATTAAAATTTACTTTCTCTCATAATGGCACTTAACACATATCTGCATTTTTGCATTTTTTGTTATATCATCTGAAAGGTTAATTTACCCTTACTCTTTATCACTATTTTATGCTACTTAAAATATTTGACCTTTAATCACAACACCAATTTTTTGCTTTTTTCTTATCTAGTCAAAATTATACATTTTAATACTGGCAGGCTATATTGGCGAACTGTGCAGAGAATTTTGTATCCATTCATATGCCTTATTCTTGGTAATTTAATTCAACATAAACATATTATTTTCCTCTCAGCCCAATTTTGATTTTGCTATCTATCAAAACTAATTTGTCTTTTGTAATTGGTCTTATTCAAATCAGTTTCATTTTATGAAAATGTTTTTACAAGTTAATGTGTGTATGGTTGATGTTATATAATAATATTTCTAACATATGCATCAAGAAAATGGGTTGAACCGGCCTAGTAAGCCCCTCAGATTCTACATTGGCACCGAGTGTTTGCAGTTCAAAGACACTGCCACTAGATGGTAATAACAGACCACATCGACTTCTAAGTACATTAGATAACATTTTAGAGATAATCTCCCACATTAGGCTATTTTTAAATCTTTCTTCCAAAAATAATATTACCTATCACCTTCATGTTATAATATCTATATTTGTCTATATATGTACCTACCTATGTATAACTGGATACTAAAAATATATGAAATTATTATTTCAATACTAATATTATTATTTCAAAAGTATTGAGATAGTAGATGTATTAAAATATTGCAACCTCCCATTCCTTTATTTATTTACTTACTCACTTAATAACAAATATAATTCAAGACATTTAATACTCACTACACTAATTTCTGGCTTTTTCCGTTAGAAATTATTCGTCTTAATCTCAGAGTGCAATCTCAATTAAACTGCTCTTATCTGCAGACTCAGCAATGTCCATACAATTACAAGACTCTAGCAAATTTTTAACCATCAGTCTAGTTGCCAATGATGCTTTGAGGAATTGTAAGTATAAAAAGCTTGAAAGCTTTAATTAAGTAAGCAAGATATTTACATTACATAAGAGATCTTCTTTCTCACTAATGCCTTGCTCTTTACCTCACGGCTCTAACTAAATTAAGATACTCTCCCACATGATAGTTTCTCTGCTTTTTAAATTCTAAAGAGTGGCAAGGCACCACAGAGCGTATCTGGCCCCATTACTTCTGTAACTTTTCCCACTACTTTCTTGGTGCTATCTTTAAGCCTAGATTCATTTGGTACCAAGTGAAAATTGGTCACACCCCTCTGCATTTGCAATAAAGTGGGGGCTACAGTAAAAAAAAACTAGCCTGAAATAGTGACACATCACCATTGCCTTTTGATAATTGACAATCCAATTAGATCAATTAATGTGATTATTTTCTTTTATAGTTAATGTCATTACATGTGCATTATTTTATTGTTTCAGCTAGTCTGCAAATTCCAAAACAGGTATTTTGTCTTTTAACCTTGGCAGCAACTAGGGTAACACTACAAAAACATTTTCAACTAGCTGAATATATAACACAGTTTATGTATGCTTATTTAATAACAAGAATTTCAGCGGAAATTTTTACAAAACCCAGCCCATTATTCTCAATAAGTTTTTAAAAAGAAAGTAAAGAGTTAAGGGACAGTTTTGTTGATCCAATTTAAAAAAAAAATTCTTTTTTTCCCTTATTCTCAGTAATTGAATACAGTATATACATATAAAATCTTTTTGGGGAAATAATGTTATGAAACTTAAAACAGATACTTTTCAACTTCTCTTTCATAAAGAATGTTATTGACTAACATCAACAAAGCTTGCTTTCCATCGGTAAACAGAAAAGTAATCACCATTTCATGAGTGTACACTATATATGCAGCATTGTGTTAAGCCTTTTATATGTAATACCTTATTTAACATAACTCTTTGAATTCAGTATTACAATCACCAGATGATCAATTAGGAATGTACTTTAAAGTTTACCTCTCAGTAACACTTGTGATGTTACCATTGATGACATTCCCCTCTACCAAAAGAAAACATTTAAGAACAATCACTTCTAATATGATAGCCTGGCAAAACAAAATGGTAAATTAGTCTGATGTTATCATGCATTTATTTTTGTATTTATGTGTCTATTGAGATATAATGCTCTGAAATACAATGAAGCATGATAAACTTCTATTCTAAGTAACTAATGCCAAAACTCACTATGTTACCATTTGCATCAGTGCACAATTTCAAATAGCATTAGATTATGAAGGGCACACTGGATTATACAGGCAATTGTAAAACATTCTCTAGTATCATTTGTTAGTTCAATTCAACAATTTTTTCTTCATATTGTTGACATTTGCAACCATGTAAATAGTTTCACATGCTAAAAAAAGCATCATTCATGATTTATAAATATATATCAACAATTCAAGGTATTCGGATTTCCTAAATGCAAGTAAAATCAATGTGCAGTCACGAGTGGTAGTTCTAAAGTCTAACTTTAAATTAAAGATAATTAAACTGGTGTCTTTTAACAACATGGGAAAAAAGTTCAAGTTTGGGAGAGATTTTGTTATGCTCATTGCAACACGTATTAGTGAAACATCAATATAATTGAATGTAATTCAAGCAGACATTCAATTAAGCCTCTACTGCATCTAGAATATATTGAATTGACAGTTTCATCTAAATTACTGATACTTTTGAAGACATTAACTCTTTGGATAAATAACTAGTGATTATATTTCCCCAAATTCTTTACTGTTAGAATTTCAAAGTTTTTTAAACTTCTCTGGATTTTTGATTCCTCAAATATAAAATGAGAAGGGTTAGACTGATGATTTTTAAGGTCTTTTGAAATTCCTAAACATCAACTATCATCTGAATTATTGGAAGAGGAAACCATTTGGAGGCATATGGCTAGGTTGCGTTACAAATTGAAGGAATAGTCTTTCCAACACATTCTAAAAATTCTGTTTTATTTTGGAATGCTTCAGGACTCTCCTACTATTTAAACAAGAAAGCAAACAAACAAAATATAGTCTTTCTTTTAATGTAAATATGACCTATTTACCAAGAGTTTTGTGTGGTTTTTAAGTCACTATCAAGTCTCTTGCAATAGAGAAACCTAAACTATATTTTTTCAGTTTATACTTTTCATTAATTATAAGATATTCTATAGATGTTTTTCTTGGTGCCCGTGTTGTACCATTCAGTAGATAGCCATAATAAGAATAAGACATGACCTTGTTATCAAGGGTGTATTACTTATTGGAGGAGATAGCATTCTTCTCAATTAATTAGGTAAGTGAAATGATGAGTGAATTATCCAATATAAGGGCACAAAAATCTGAGAGAAAATATTTTTGGCTGAAAGCAATCAGAAAAAAAACCACCACCACCACCAACAACAAAAAAACCTCACAAGAAGATCCCCATGCTTGGGGAATAATAATTGCTAAAACTTAGTGAGACTGCCTTTCTGCCAAGTAATACATTGAGCATTTTTTGTATATTGTATTATAATCCATGAGTTCCTATAAACATCCTATTATGGAGATCCAGTTCTTATTTTGCCCATCTGATACTGAAGAAGCAAATGATACTGTAGAAATAGACATGTCCAGTAAAGACAGGTTTGTTCATTTACTCAACATATATTTATCAAATGTTTATTCTATGCTAGTTCCTTTTCCAGGAGCCAAGAATAAAATGGTGACTATTATACTCTGCTCCCAAGCATTCCAATGTGGGGGTTGATGTGGATATAAATAAACTACTGGTTATAACACAGTTCATTTGATGTTATAACGAACCAAAATAGCATAGAGTGCCTTCAGTTGAAAAAAGATGCAAAAACCAAAACCAAAACAAAAACAGAGATGTCCCATAAGAAGTGGTACCTAAGGACCTGGAAGATGACGAGGTGGTTACAGAAAGGGGAAAAAGAAGTAGTGTGAAGCTCCAGGGTAAGAAAAGGAACAATACTTTTTGGGAATTAAAACAGTGCAGTATAGTGAATACACATATTAGTACAGAATGGTTTGGATATGATGCTTCAAAAGGGAAGTAGGTAGTGGATTTTAAAGCATCTTATAAGGATGACCATATATTGGTTTGGTATTCCCAGAACAAGCCTAACATAATGTGAATATCACCTTTTGTCCCCAAACAATTACTTAATAGCACCCTTTTCACTCTCAAAATTTTCCTGCCAGATAATGAATTATATGTACTAGAAGTTCTATTTGTGTGTGTGTGTGTGAGGGTAATGGGATGACACAAGATCTTTATGCAGAGAATTGGCATCGATTTACATGTTAGAAAGGTCACTAACTGTAAAAATGACAATAGATGGAGAAAACATATATGGCAGAGATGGTTAGCTTCCAAGCCTTTATGCTCAAAGTATAAAGTTTCTGTTAAAAAGTACTGTGCAGTTAAGAACTACATCTCCACACTTCCTATATATCTCTAGTATTTCTTCTTCCCCAACCTGCTTGCTTTAGGTCAGTGTCCAGGGGAACCTTCGAAAATGCTTCAAAGATGCATTTCGTATCTTCAGTTACTGCATGAGTCTTTAAGCAAAGGACATAGACACTGCCATTCTCACTGGACTTTACATGAGCAACCTGCACTTTAGACGAGCTAAAAACAAACCACTGATTTTTTAAAGCCTGAAGATTATAGGGTTTATATGTAATAGCAAGTATTATTACCGTCCTACAATAAGACTAGTAACAAATCATTTATAAGGGCTATTCAGTAATCCAGGTAAGAGATAATGTTGGTGTCATAACTGAAAAGGAGATAAGTGAAGAGTTACCATAAAAATGGTATCAAGTTTGGCCCTAAGGTTGTTTAGTTTGAGAACCTGAATAGAGTGTAATGAAAATTACTAATTTAGGGAATGGAGGAAGAAAGGGCTTGAGAAAAGGAAAAACACTGACTTCAGTTTAAAATAAGTTTAAGTTTCATGGCTCTCCAAATGAAATGTCCATGAGGCTTCTGTAAATTATGTTGCACAGAATGAGAGACATACAGAGTAGAGAAAGGGAGATGACATACATTTCAGGCATTTTAAGTATTGATTGTTTCTTTTTCTTTTTCATTTCATGTCTACAAATTATCTGCATATCAACATATGGTCTCTCTTTCATGCACAAATGGAGACTGATCTATCTTTTGAACACATGAGAAATTTGCTATTTGTGAATCCAAGACTAGGGCAGAAATTTAGTTTTTTGAATTTAATTTATTTATATTCAATTGAGAATGATAACATATCTATCAAGTTAGGATTTGTACTAACGGCAATGTAAAACATTAAAGGATTCTTAGAATCCTTCTTAGACACACTGCCCAAAGTTAAGGTTGTAAAGACCACTTACCTTCTCCTTGTATAATTTCATTACCACTAGCTCACAAACACTATTTGTATGTACGTCTAATTAAAACATGGCTTTAAAGATGGCTCTTATATGTTCATGTTGCCTCATAGATGATGAAGTTGATTCTGCCACATAAAAACCTGAGCCAAGAGGAATTCAATTATCACTAAGTAGAAGAGGAGAGTATGCTAGGGCAACAGACCTTTAAACCAGGTTTGCTACCTTAGTATAATTTTATAAGTCATTTATTTGTTTTATTGTGCTATGTATACAGTAGTCTATGTAAAAGTGTCTAGCAATTAGAATTTCAGAAAAGATTTTTTTACTTAAGTGGTTTGGATCTGAATCTCAGCTTGCCAACTCATTAACTGTGTAACTATGGGCCAGGTGACTGATTGTCTTTAGGTTCCTTACTATATAATAGGATTTTTGATGTTATAATTTTGTATGTAACTCTGTGGAATTCTTAGAACTATATTTAGCCCATGATAAGCTTCAACAAATGTTAACTAATATGATTTCTTTTTCATTTAGCTACTCAACTATGGAGTATGTTTTATGATGATATTTTGGTATTACTTTGACTAAAGAAATATTTCAAGGCTCAAAAAATTTGTTATATTAAAATAAGTTAAGATTTTGTATGCTTCCGGTTCAGACTGTTTACTCCTTTCTTCAACTTAAAAAATGAGAAGCAGTCTTCCATTTAGTATGAAATCTCTACCTATAATCAGGTATAAAAAAGCTCTGCTATTTTGAAATAATTTAATTGAAGGTACATGGTAAATGTAACTTCATATTATAATATATGCTACTTTACTCCATTGCCTGGAAGTAAATTAAGTTACAATTTTTAGCACCACCTCCAAAAGGAGCATGGGGTCCATTAGAAAAAAAAAAACAGTTTAGAATGTGTGAAGCAGTACAGTGATCCCACTTCAAGGATGTGGTTGGATGACTTACCAGGGAGCCTGAAGCAAATCCAAAATGAAGAATAACAAAGAAAAACTCATTGATGAA
This sequence comes from Proteles cristata cristata, assembly GCA_017311185.1. Taxonomy (NCBI): domain Eukaryota; kingdom Metazoa; phylum Chordata; class Mammalia; order Carnivora; family Hyaenidae; genus Proteles; species Proteles cristata. Next base: position 84,786 of record JAESUZ010003332.1, read on the forward strand.
ATCTCTTAAATTCCCGAGTGGTCGATTACCAATTATAGTTGGAAACATTTACTCTGTCCCTTGTAATATACATTGGGTATTCACTATCCCCACAGACTGATTTTCATGGGGACAAGCATCATATTCGACTTTACTTACCACTGAATCTTTAGCACACATCAAATTATGTTGCTTCAATTCATATGTCTTAAATAAATTAACAGATGGATTGCAATAGGTACCACAGGTTAAAATAGGTGTGGAGTTGAAAGTGCCAGTATAACTCTTTTTTTAAACAAAGTATGTGGCTGTAATAGTGAAGATACAGAAAGGAAGCTAGAAAGGAGAAATATGGACTTGAGACTTTTTAAGATAGGTGAGATTCACCATGCTCAAACGAAGAGAAGGAGGCCACAGAGTACACGGTACACAACACACACACACACACAAACACACACACACACCCCACTCTTGTTTGGGAATTGTTGCTAAACATAATTTCTAAGCCTCCCTTTTCTTACTTGTATCCTCTAAAAAATAGTGGATTTATTTTAATCATTGTTGAATTCAGTACAAATGGTCTCAAACTCTATATGCATAACATCTTTTTACTGTGCTGTCTTTCTCAACTTTTCAATATAATGGTTTGTTGCTCTTGAGATAATAGTTTGAAAAATCATGCAAGCTGTTGGAATATCTGCATAGTGATTATATGCTGAATAGCAGCTTAGGTTTTCTATTTCCATCTGCTTCAATTTAGTGAGTAGAAGAAGTATTATTGTTATTATCATTGAATTATCTGAATTCCAAATTAGGAAACAGACAAACTGCATATAATCTTTAGATGAATAAAAATAACTTTACTAAAAGGAAATTTTTTGTTTTATATAATAAATTCTTTTGAATTTAATTCCTTTCTCCATTTTAAAAGGGCAAGTTTATTCAAGTGTTAATAATATGTTCATGTCTGTGACTAATGAAACCATTTAAAAATAATAAATCAGTCTACAAAGCTTTCAGCATGTATTCTTTTTTTAATATTTTGCATCTTAGCATTTTAACTTTTCAGTATCCTTGAAGAATGAAGGTAACCCATCTCTGCTTATAATCACCATTTATTTCTAAGAATAGGGAATACTTCGCTGATCTGAAACTCCTCCATTTGTTACAGAACTAGAAACCAAGAAACCTGGGTTTCTGAGATCCAAAACGGACTTAATAATACAAGCAATTGGCCCCTTATATCCACTATGCTTCCTGGTTTGCTGTAGGGTCTGTATACTCTTTTGTTATCTATTACATGGTACAATTGGTGCTTATTATTCTCTAGATTTTAATGGAACGGTACAGAAATTTTAAGTAATTGTTGCTGGTCTATGATTTAAATTTAGTTCAGGAATGTTTCCTGTGCACAGTGTTCTTTCCCCTATTTCTAAAGTATACGTAAAAGCTTGGGGGCATCTGGGTGGCTCAGTCGGTTAAGCGTCTAACTCTTAATTTTGGACTCATGTCATGATTTCACAGTTTGTGGGATGGAAGCCCCACATCAGGTTCTGTGCTGACAGTGCGGAGTCTGCTCAGGAGTCTCTCTTTCCCTATCTCTCTGCCCCTCCCCTGCTTGTTCTCTCTCTCTCAAAATAAATAAACCTAAAATTTAAAAAAATAAAGCATACATAGAAGGTTAAAACTTAACATACTGTAATCTCTCATAAAGTGGAATGTATAATTGATTTTTTCCAAGATTATAAATTATTTTCAAGTAAGTAAGCCCTCAGCCCTCTTACAGTCACGGCGAACAAGGAGGAATATGAAGTGTGGATTTGGTATTAATATTGCCAACTCAAATCTGTACATTTATGTTAAATGTTTGCTGGGATTTAAGGTCAGACCTATAAAGAATAAAACGTGCCCTTCAAAAGCATGGAACCTTCTAGCTATAAGTTCCCATGCACCAAATGCTCAATTGTTTCTCCCTGCACTCCAGCAATGTTGTTTTCTATCATTTCCTCGACAGGATCTCCTGGTGGCAATCTTCCTCTCATCAGAGCTCTTTCAATCTGCCAGAAATGCTTACCCACTGTTCTCCACCTGAATCCTATTTACCCTTCAGGTATCTGATTAGCTTCTGTTTGCTCAGAGGGGACCTCCCAAATTTTATAATCTAAATTAGGACTCCTAGGACACTAGCCTATCAACCCTATAATTTGCCTTCAGGTCACTTCAAGCATCTTCTATATCTATTAGCATTATTCAGTGCAAATTGTATCCAATGTCTTTCTCATTCCTCCTCAAGCTCCAGGAAGGTCTCATCTCTTTTATCCTCCACTCTATCCCCATTCCTGAGGACTGTACTTGTGGCCTGGTAGTTGACATATACTCACTGAAAAAAATAAATGATCAAACATGAAGATAGATGCTTTTCATGGTGGAAATTTCTGTGAAGAATGGACAAATATAATGAGCTTGCCATTTGTGACACTTCCCTTATTTTATTTTGGAAGGCATTAGGAAAATTTTGTCTTCTCTTGGTAATCATGAAACAATATGTGAATATTAGGCTTTATGTTTCATGGGTTTTGGAATATTATATGCTTTACTTCTTTATTTTTGCAATTCTTTACACACAGCAGGTGCATGAAAATACTTCTCTAATGAATGCTCAGTGATTTAAGACGTATCAATATGACTTTAGTCTCAGAAACCAGAACGTATATCACTCATCATGCAGAAGCTTTATGTTCTGAAGGATGAACTGACCCAAGCAAGCAGCCCATCTCTATAATGACTTTGTATATGAGGAAGAAAATATGGAATCAAAGAATGTGTTCTAAAGAATAGCAGTGAAGGAAAAGTAGTTTCACTATCTTACCTTGGTGATAATAAAAACATAAACTTAATATTGAAAACATTCGATGAATATAAGCAAAACAGAACAAACATAATCTTTAACACTCCAAAGAGCATTTTAAAAATGAGATTTATCATCTGAGTTAAATAAATAGCATAAAGGTATTTAATAATTCATCATTTATATTAATGCCACATAATTATCAAAGGCCATCAGTGATATCCATTATCCTCCGTGAATATGTCAAAAGTGAACTCTTGGTCCCTAAATTTGCCTGAACAAGACAGATAAAGGTTATTTTCTTCATTTGAAATTGTCACTGTAAAGATTAAGGGGGACAGACTCTGCAAACCTTTGATAGCAACTTGCTTGTCAAGGAGCAGAATTTCTCATGACACACTGCTCTGCATGGCCTTAAATCAGGAACTGAAATCATTTCAAATATAATTGGTGTGTATTGAAAAATCTGTCACCAAGACAAATGAATTTGAGTCCTTTTGATTACCTTTCTCTAAAGAGATGTTGGATAATTAAATATTTAATTTTTGTAAAAAGCTCATTTTAAGCAATAATTCTTCAGTGGAAAAAAACTGAGTCTGGTGGATGCAGTTCCAGCATAATTTTGAAATGTATGTCTTATCACTCAGATTTAAAAAACAGTCACTCCAAAGTACTGCTTCTAACAATTAAGCATTTATCCTAAAAGACACTGAAATCTTATGTTTCACATTGGATTCTTTTTCTTTAGTGTTCTTTAGTGTTTTTTTTAACACAGGAATATAAAATAACATAAATATTTTATTTTTTGTTAAATGATTATAAATTAAAACTATAGTACAGTTTTGGAATCAGTGCCTAAGTGTTTTACATGATAGAAGGCATAACCTCCAGCTGTATTTGACTGAGAAAAATATACGTTAAAAGAGATTATAAATTAATAAGTTAGATATGTATTTAATTAATATTCTACTTGGTGGTAATGTACCAATTTTTTAAACAATTGTCAAACTTTTAATCGCTTTTGAGATTTCTTTTATACAGCATAAAAGTAACCATTTTAAAGTAAGCAATTCAATGGACTTTAGTGCATTTGCAGTGTTATACAACCACCGTAATCTAGTTCTGAAACATTTTCATCACACCAAAAGGAACGCTATACCCATTAAGAACATAATCTCCATTCCGACTACCACCCCCTCCAACCACCAATCTGTACTCTGTTTCTGTGGATTTACCTATACTGAATATTTCATATAATTGGAATCATATTATGTGAGCTTTTGTATTTGGCTTCCTTCACTTAGCATAATGTGCTAGAGGTTTATCCACATCATAGTATATATCAGCACCTCATTTCTTTTATGAAGAATAATATTCATTGCATACATATATCACAATTTGTTCATGCATTCATCTGATGATGGCTAGTCAGACTGATTCCATTTTGGGGTTATTGTAACTAATGCTGCTATGAACATGGGTGTATATGTATTCCTTTGAGTGCTCGTTTTCAATTCTTTTAGATATACAATCAGGAGTCAAATTGCTGGGCCATATGATAATTCTAAGTTTTACTTCTTGGGGAACAGCTGAACTGTCTTCTACAGTGACTGAAGTATATTACATTCCCAACAACAATGTGCAAGAGTTCCATTTCTCTACATCCTTGTTAAACTTGCTATTTTTTATTTAAAAAAATTGTACCTATCCTTGTGGTTGTGAAGTGTCACTTCCTATGATTTTGATTTGCTTTTCCCTAGTGACTAATGATATTGAGAATCTTTCTATATATTTTTTGGAGAAGTGTGCTAATTTCTAATTATTACAAAATTTTTCAAGATCTTCTGCTCTTGCCTTTGTATCAGTCAGTAATTTTACTTCTCTAACAGGCCTTCACTTACACCATCTTACGCTATTCAAAAAATAATAGAAGATAAACAAATTATCTCCATTTAATCTTATCAAAGATTCATACAGAATCCTTTTCTCTTTCTGGGAAATGTTAATGTTTGCCATGTACTCCTGAGCATTAGGGATGCTAATCAGTTGAGATATTTTTGTAATTCTGTGATAACATGTTAACGGTTTTCTACAACATTATATTATTTTACGCAAGTAGTAAAATTGTATATCAAGTGCAATATTAATTTTCAATACACTCAGGAAAATCCTTTGGGGCTAAACTAAAGTCTGTTGGCAGTGAAAAAAATAAATAGGGGAGGATATAATTTAACAGTTACTTTACTAAAATTGTGAAATTCATTTATTAAGTGGACATTTTTCAGATTTACTAAAATAACATAAAACCTAATAATCTGAACTTATACTTAGGCATTACTATATTTACAGTTATAAAACTGCTCTATCAAAAAAAAGGAGATATTATCTGTTGCCAATTTAGAGAATTGGGAAGAATGTTGCTATTTCTTTGATGACTGGAAAAATTTTCATTTAAAGACTCTTAGGATATTAACTGAACAAAATGAGATACACACATTTGATATGTGTTGCAGATATTAAAATAGCATGATTGAGGGGTAGGGTACAGTAATCACATATTTCCTTAAAAGGGATATCACCAATTTTGGCTTAAAATACACAGGGTTTTGTCCTGCCAGCCATATTACTGTTACAGTAAAAAAGCCTTAACTGTCAATGTTTTTCTCATATAAAATCTTCCTAGATGCCATCATTATTTGAGTGTGAAACTCTTTCCTAATACTTGAGTCTCCAAACTCTATTCCATTCTTCTATTGATTGAGTAACAGAAGTATCATCTGAGAACTGGCCTCAGCTCAAGGCATGGGATTGCTTCTTCTAATTGTAGTCCATTTACATTGCTGGCAATTGGTTTGGGAACAATACACAACCCAACTTTATCTAACTTTATGGTAGAAGAAGCATGTTAGAATGTGTTTAGAAACTGAGGAATTGTGAGAGATCTGAGATTTTATTCTACCTAAAAATAAAAAGTTTGCCTGCCACAGATTTTTCCAATGATGCCACAAGACATGAGACCACTAGCGGAGAGACAAAGGAATGATTACTCAGGACACAGCAGACACCATAAACTTCATATTCCTATCTGTTCCTCTGGTGCCCTATATCCCACAAGGGAGATATGGAAGTGGGTTCAGCTGAATGCTGCACACACAGCAGGTCTGTGTCTCAGCTGAGAAACGCTAATTTTAGGAAATCTCTAATCTCATTAAAGGAACCACTAGCAATCTTGAACCATCTTTGCCCTGGTGGAAAATATTCTTTGTTACCCTGATCAGAAGACAAATCACCCTTGCTCAGAGAGAGACACAGTCTCTGTTGTACAAGAATATACAAACAAAACTGAAAAATAATCTTGAACAACAGCAAAACAACTTACTGCATTTTTTAAGAAAATGCCAAAGCACGAGAGATTCACTAAGTATTGTCTTTCAAAGATATTTACTTATCCCTATTAAGTGAGAGGAATGGTCAGTCTAACACTACCATGGGATTTAATCAAGGGCTCTAACCACCTAAGGGTCTCAGAAGTCATCTTGTGGCAATGAGGAAAATAGAATCCAGTCAATGCTGTTGACCACAGAAGAAGGAAATGATCGCCACTCCTGAAGCCCACCTGCCATTTGGACTCCTGCTCTATGAATAATAGGCAACATATTATTTAACCTGCTTGAGGTAGTCATGCCAAAGAGCGGTTCACTGATAGGTTCTGACAGCTAAATTTACTCCATTTCCTCTCAGCATCTTTCCCTATGGTCATCTCTATCCCCACGACTAATACCTTAGGAGTGGTTGTGAAAAAGACAAACAGGATACCATGGGACTCTACTATTACTCATTACTGTTGTCTTGTTGGGTTGGGGGAAGGTGGACAAAATAGAAAAGCATGCCTGGGACTTTATAAAGCTGGGCCAGTTTTGTTTGGCAATATTTATTGATTGAACAAAAAGGGTATTCAGAATATCTTGATATAGGCATTTTGGTTTTCACAAAACAAAGTCAAACAAATGTGTATAAATGGATATTAGATCTTAAAGGTCTAAGTTTTACAGCAAATCTGATTGCCATCTATCAATGAGAATCAATAAAAAGGACAAGCCTTTTATTTTTTTAAATATATTTTTTATAATTTTAGTGTTTATTTATTTTTGAGAGAGCGAGCGACAGAATATGAGTTGAGGAGGGGGAGAGAGAGACATACACAGAGATCTGAAACAGGCTCCAGGCTCTGAGATTTCTGCACAGTGCCAGATGTGGGGTCTAACTAATGAGCTGTGCGGTCATGACCTGAGCCAAAGTCAGATGCTTAACTGACTGAGCCACCCAGGCACCCCTAAATGTTTATCTACTTACTTTGAGAGAGAGAAGAGGAAAGGGCAGAGAGAGCGAGGAGAGACAGAATCCTGAGCAAGCTGTGCACTGTCCATACCAAGCCCAATGTGGGGCTTGAATGTGGGGCTCAAAGCGAGGCTCCATCTCATGAACCATGAGATCATGGCCTGAGCTGCAGTCAAGAGTCTGATGCTTAACCTACTGAGCCACCCAGGTGCCCCAAGGGACCAAGCATTTAGTGTGAATAGTTAGGTAACTATATATCCACTTCCCAAAGGCCCTGAGGATATTTTCTTTGAATTACAAATAGTCCTGATTAATCCACTTATAGAAATTCATAGAGGGGTGCCTGAGTGGTCAGTCAGTTGAATGAATGAGTTTGTTTTGTTTCAGGTCATGATCTTGAGGGTTGTGGGTTCGAGCCCTGCATTGGGCTCCATACTGACAGTGCAGAGCCTGCTTGGGATTCTCTCTCTCTCTCTCTCTGTCTCTCTACCCCCCACCCCCACTCTCTGCCCCTCCCTCACTTATGCACAGGTACTCTCTCTCTCTCAAAATAAATAAATGAACTTAAAAAAAGAGAAATTCATAGAAGAATAAGAAGAGGCCTAAGAATATGATTAGGCCTTATAATATGACACACTAATGATGAATATATTTTTGTGAAAATATGAAGTACGAATTTATACTTTCACAGCACAATTTTTGATATCTAAAATAAAAGCATTTTTCAAAAATATATTTATACAGACCCACAGATAGCATATTTTAGGAAACTTTCTGTGTCTTAATTTTCTCACTGAGAAATTGGTTGATCTAGTCTACTGAGTAGATAGTCTTTTAGGAAATAGAACATACTGTCTATACAACCAACCCTATTGGTTTATCATCCTGGGTAATTTGCAGTTGGGAACTATTCAAACAATACATTTTGTTAACATTTATTAGTCATCTGTGGATGAATTAAAACAGACTTATATATCTGAGGAAGATTACACTCTGCCTGAACCTGCACAAGTTACTGCCTGAAGCAGCTCACATCCTTCTTTAACCAGACTACTTTATAAGACATGGTATGTAAAGCCTTCCCAGCTGAAAGACTTCTGAGTCTATGTAATGCAGTAGTTCCTTGGATACATTCAAAGAAAACAGAACTCAAAGAGCCAGCAATTATTTAATGCTTGTGATGCATTTGTCAGGCACTATTCCAAACACTATTATCTTTGATCCTTATAGCAATTTTGTAAATCCTGCTTTTCGCATTATAGATGAGGAAACCAAGGTGCAGAGTCAAATGCCAGAAAGTTCATAAATCACAGTGCCAGGTTAAGTCTTTAGATCCAAGGCTCATTCACTTTCCTTTATACCAACTAATACCTTAAAAGAAATCTGTTTTTTTTTTTCAGCATTAAGTTCCTTTTAGTACTAATATAGTAATTTGTATCATTTAATGACATATTTACACTGATTTCAAATGGCTACTCTGAAGGTATCTCAAATGAATTATGAAAGTGATTTGATGGAATAGAAACATTTCTAAATGATTCATATGCAGCCTACTTAGTAGTATCTATACACACACATACACACACACATACACACACACATGTTTACTATCAGTTTGAGGATTAAGTGAACATAAAAATATTTGTGTCTAGTTGAGAATATAAAATTATATCTATTTGTACTCTTTCTGTACTCAGTGGAGCTAGTAGAGAAAGTAAGTGAACAGAAATCAAATGTGTCATTCAATGAAGTAAGACAGTAAATATTCTCATCCTGTTCAAAATAATGTGCTGCCTGTGTGCAAGTGGAGATACAGAAATAGCTGTGTATTTCGGAGGCTAAAATATTTATGTATAATATCTAGACAAATTCTTATAAGGCTCCTCCAAAAGGGGTTATTTATTTAATGCTTATAATGCATTTGTCAGGCACCACTCAACTATTATCTTTAATCCTTACAATGATTTTGCAGGTTAAATCCTGCTTTTCTCATTACAGATGAGGAAATCAAGGCTCGGAGCCAAGAGCCCCAAAGCTAGTAAGTCAGTGCCAGTTTTAATATTTACATTATTTCATCTATCTAAGAGTAGTTTCTGTATATTATCTAAAGAAAAAAATTTAAATGTCCCAATATGATTTTCTTTTATTCAGCATTACTCAATTATTTGATACATATTATGACACACTTAAACTGAATTTTCATTAACTATTCATCTCAACGTAGTATGTCTGCCTAAGAATTGGCAAAAAAATATAAAGTTGTTCCCTGTGAGAAAAAAGCAAATTTCTCAATCCATATGTGTAGCTTGACTCCCAGTCTTTATTAACTCCCTCTATATTACCTCCTTCCCTCCTTTGCCTTAGGGATTATTCCTAAACAATAAAGGTGGTAAGACAGAAATTGAATTCCATCTTGGGGCCTCTAGAGCATGCATGGATCCAGAAATTGCTAAATGACAGCACATGAGATATCATCCAGGACTTCTAGGGTGAGAGCAGAAGTGGAGATATCATACCACGAACTCACCAGGAAGGTATTAAGAAAAAAAAATACGTAAGAAAATCTATGATAAATAAGCTGTATAGAGATAGGAAGCAGGCAAAAATAGTAAAAAAGAAACAAAGAAAAAAGAGATCTAACTTGACTTCCTAATAACATAAAAATGACTGCATTTTTATACCCGCTTCTCTTTTATAGCATTTGAATTATTTACTCATTTTTCAGATAATCCATCTATCAAGTTGACTAGCTATAAATATTATTGTAATTTGTAATTATGTAATAAGTATTCTGAATACACACTTGTTTAACCTTTCTAAGTTTGTTGCATGAGATATTAATTCATTTAATAGTTTTATAGCTGCTAGTTTTAAAGCAAAAGTCAATCCATCATTTATTCATATTGATTTCTATATCATCTGTAATTATTCAACTATATTGAGCTATCTCACCCATAATTTTCTTATCTTAAAGTATATGCATAAGAGAAGCAGAGCAGAAGAAACGAAGTGAGACTATAAAAAGAGCACATAAAAATAAAAGATATTATATTACAAGACTGTGGTTAGAACAACAGAACACTAGAGGGCACGAGGTATACTCAAGTGGTGGAAAATAAAAAAAAATACTCATTTACAATCTGTAAACACTGAAATCATACTTTGGAAATGTTTTAAACTGTTGACAAACCTTCATTTAACACAGAACCAAAATCCTTACCATTATGGTAATGTCCCCCACAATTGGACACAAATTTTTCCCTACAATCACCCTATTATCCAGCCAAAATGGATGTTTATAACCTAAACATTAACATTTACCTTTTAAGAATTTGACTCATCACTCTTCCTGCTCCCTCTGCCTCACGTTCTCTTATTTCTACCTCATGGAACAAAAACCAAAAAACTAATCTGTACTTCACTAAGGCTGGCCCGTTTCAGTACATGAGACCACTATTCACAAATTGTTCAAGCAAGAAAATTGGGAGTAAACACTTTCTCCTCTTTTTTTCTTGCCCACAGTTTCTTCGCCAAACCATCTCCACTACTGCAATCAGAAACTACCATTACCTCTCAGTGGATTACTAAAAACTGTCTCTCAATTGTCAGCACTACAAAGCTCCATGCTATTTTTTCATATATTCAGGTCGAGTGATGCATTTAAAGAAAATGACAATAACAACAAAAAGATTGCTTTGCTTCCATGATCACGTTGCTTCCATGTTAAAAGTTCTTCAATAACTTGCACTGGAAATAAAATCTAAAACAAGGCCTTGCCCGTCTTTCCTCCCTCCTGACTCTGTACCTTGTTTACTGTGCTCTGGACATGCAGGCTGTGTGCAGTTACTAGGGTGGACCAAGCTTTTCCTTTCCTATTTCACCTCTTGTCTCAGATACTCCTTAATATCTTTTCCCCATCACCCCTGAAAAAGACAGTCTATAAAAGGGCTACATCCAACATTTATTACTTTCAGTTGAAGAAAGTTGAAAGTGTTTATATTCTTTACTTCTTCAAATATCACCCAGTTCACTGGTTAGAAATGAGATCTCCTTTCCAATTAGCCAAGAAATACAGTGAATGCCTCTCTTGTTCTTCTTTATCCTTCCAGTATGTCACAATTCCTGTTAATTCACTGTATAGAGTTTCCCAGCTGCTATTTTTCAACTCAGATCTCTCTCACACCTTTGGGCAGACTGGCCTATGCAGAAGGTTGCTCAGCTAAATGACCACGGTTTGTTAAAATCCACTACATACCCAGCTCAACGTGTGGCTCCTCTGGTATAGACTGCGTTCCTCCAGGGGAAGAGGCGCCTCATGCAAAGGTACAGGAAGGGTCTGTTAAACTGGCAGCTCGGATCTCCTCTCTCATGGCCCCATTGTGAGGATCTACTTCTTATGACTGGACCTATGCCATCCTTTAGAACTCATTTTAAAAGTCAGCTCTTCAGTGAGTTCTGGGGAGGACTCGGACAATAATAGTAACCATGACATACGCTATAACTAGTCACACACCTTCACTGCTACTGGTTTGGCAATACTTACAATTTGGGAAAATCTCTTTGGATTCACTAAAAATTTAATAACTGCTCCCTCAAGAAGGGTGTCTTCAGAAAATAGTGAAAATGACAAGAAACTGATGTAAAATCTTCTCCATCTCTACTCTCACTCACCCTGCACTATCATAAAAGAAGCTACTAGGATCCAAGCAAAGGATAAACAAAAAAACTTTCCTCTTTCTGTAAGAGAATTTGACCTCCAGTTAACTTTTTAGCTCTTTTTCCTTGGAAACCAGATAAAAATGGGAATGTCGATATGTTAATGGACAATATCGTTTCTTTAATTTTTTTCTTAAAGACTAGCACCAAGAGTGAACCCTAAGGTAAACTAAACTCTGGGTGATTATGATGCGCCAATGTTGGTTCCTCAGTTGTAAGATATGTAATTGTCTGGTGAAGGATGTTGATACATGAGAGAGAGAATGTGAGGGATTGGGTTATATGGGAAATCTCTTTTTCTTCCTCTAAATTTTGCTATGAACCTAAAGCTCCTCTAAAAATTTAAAAATTAAAAAAAATGGTTTAAAGATCCAGGTTGTTAAACTGCATTGGAATTCAGAAAGAATTACAACTAAATAGTCAAGCTGTCGGGTTTGCCTGAATGTGAGGGGTCTAGTAGTTTATCACATCCTCTGTTGGGATGCTGGCTATCAGATATATTTGTTTGTGATTGCCGCCATAACAAAGTCCCACACAATGGTTGGCTAAGACAACAATATCTTTTCTCACAGCTGTTGAGGCTGCAAGTTTAAGTTAAAGGTGTCTGCAGGGTTATCTTTTCCGAGGCGTCTCTGGGTTGTAAATGGCCATCTTATAGTCCTCTGTATCTTTACATGGTCTTTCCTCTGTGCATTGTCTGTGTCCTAAGTTCCTCTTCTTGTAAGGATACCCCTAGTCGATCCTTATGACTTCATTTTACCTCACCTCTTTAAAGGCCCTATCTTCAAACATAGTGCCATTTTGAGGCACTGGGGAAGAAGATTTCAACATAAGATTTTGAGGGCACATGGCTCAGCCCATAGGACTAGACCTATGGGGATAATAGCTCCTTTGAGACACCACCTTCCAAATGAGGGTATCTAACACCACCCAATGTGGGCATTACCCCAAAGGCCTGCTCCACAGATGGCTGCTAGGATCTTCTGCTCCGAAGCTTCAGTTCTTGGCCTCCACCAGGAGTTGTGTGGTGCCTGGCAGGAGTTGCCTTGGATATATTTTTCATTAGGATTATTACATTCTCTAAGCCATTAAGAGAAATTAAATAACCTATCCTCATATATTAGCTTTCCTGAAAATATTTGGTCACCAGTTTATGTCATGTAGAATTAATCTCTCTTTTATGATGATACTACGTAATTCTTGCAATAATCACTAACAAGATTAAAATACACTAACTATAAACTTATATAATCAATATCTTGCTATAGGATTTTAAAGCAGAATGAAAAAAAATAATTAATTTGGATATTTGGCCATAAACTACATTTTGGAAATGTAAGGTTATGTTTCTTCCATTGTACTTCTAAAAAAATCCACAGTCCTGACACTAATTTTAATCTTTTTTGCAACAGCATGTTTTAGTCAAGGGCTTATGTTATTGTTATGGTGTTTTATTTAATTAATTTATCTTTGCCACATAAACACCAAATTAATTGCTCTATGTTGCTAAATGATCAGAAACAGACTTATCACCTAATGTGTTGGTAATTGTATTAATGAGCAATGGCACTAATGCTTGTTGGTTTTATATCTTAATTTGGTGATAAGAAAAGGTAAAAAAATTGAGAGGATAAGAGGATGGAGAACCCATTTAAAAATCATCATACATATAAAATACAGTGTAACCAATAGCCAGTGATACCTCATTTTCAGTGCAGTTATGTTAGGAAGCTAGAGTCACATGAGGTGTGAATGCAGGGGTAGATGGAGTAGGCTTAGGCATAAGAAAAGTGGTAGGAAAGCTGCAGATGATGAGGGCAGAACTGCCTGAGCTCAAACTCCTGCTTTTTTATTCACATTAATGTGACTTTGGTTAAGGTGCTTACAAATCTAAGTTTCAGTTTCCATTTCTGTCAAACAAAGGTTATGGGTATAAAGAGCTGTCATGACAAGCAAATAATATAATGTTTGCAAAACACTTCCTCTGATTCACTCAATAATAGTTATTATCATTTCTTCTGAAATTAAGCTTCTTTGAGTGCTGATCATTATCAGAGAGAATATTGTTGCACAACATATTGGTGCATACCTTATTGAAAAGGGTGATTCTTGGACCCAATTCCACTGTGTGTATTTTGGTGAGGACTGCTCTACACCAACAAAAAGCAATTCTTCAGACACCAGGTACATGTCCTACATATCAACTCAATTCTTGTACTATCTACACAAAGATAGCATCAGATTCCACAGCTTAAGGATTCAATCCTACAAGACTCCCTCTCTCTTTGACTTCAGACACCTATCACAAGTGCAAATTGTTACCTGTGCATTTGCCTGATCAGCTACAGATTGGAGGTTCCCATGATCCCTCCTTGGGTTCAATTAATTTGCTGCAATGGCTTACAGAATTCAGAAAAAATTTACCTTCTAGATCACTTGTTTATGATAAAAGAATATTAACTAGGAACAGCCAGATGAAAGAAGGCATAGGGCAAAGTGGGTGGAAGTGAAGCTGAACTTCCATGCCCTCTCCAGGCATGCCACTTTTCCCAAATCTCCACGTGTTTCCCATACCAGAAGCTCTGAGAATCCTGTCCTTTTAGAATTTTATGGAGGATTCATTATATAGGCATGACTGATCAAGTCATTAGCCATTGGTGATTGATTCAACCTCCAGCTCCTCTTTCCTCCCTGGAAATCAGAGGGTGGGATTAAATGTTCCAACACTCTGATCACTGTCAGTTCTGCTGGCAACCAACCTCATCCTTAGGTACTTTCAGAAGTCAACTTGTTAACAGAAAACGAGTTGTAGAGAAGGGCTTGTTATGAATAAAAAGGCACCCATTTCACATTTATGGCTCTGAAGGGTCTTTAGGAACTGGGGACAAAAGACCAAATATTATAACAGAATATGTTCCCATTGCTCTTATCTAAAAAAATTCCAAGAGTGTGGGGAGCTGTGAGCCAGGAACCATGGAGGAAGATCAAATATCTATAATATATAAGTATTATATATATTTATATTTCTTATAAATCACAATATCACATCTACGTTTTGGAATCTCATAAATTTATTCTGCCAAATCAATTGTACTCTCTGGAGTACAATCTGGAGCCACATCACAATAAATAAAATTATAGTTAGATTTTGGCGATGTGATTTTCATATAAGTTGCACATGTAATAACAAAAACAAATTCCTGCCTAATTTCTGCTTAGTCATCTGTCTATACTGAAATCTTACCAAGGGGCTAAAAAAAGGGAAATCCTGAAGCTCTGTTCAATCTTTCAAAAACAAAGTGTTTAAAAAACAGGACTAAAAATTATTGTAACGTACTAAAGACAGTGTCACACTACATCACTGTATCTATTGTTATGGACTTAAGCATGTTACTCAAAACACCTAGAAATGGATGTCACTTATCATGGAATTCTAGAAATGAAAGGGACCTTCATTTCTTAGAAGGTTGTCTAAAAAAACATTTCAACTATGTCAAGAATCTCTTTAAGGAGCCCCAAAAGATGAAGCCTCTAGATGAATTTCTCCAATAACAAACCACATATTTCCTCCAGCTAATTTTAGGTTGGAAGGTTGGGGGTTGGGGGTTTCTGACTGGGAGAATGTTCTCTTATGATCAGTCCCAGTTACTTGTATCCTTTGACTCCAACATCATTTTTCACTTCTTTAATTCTAAAAACTTTTTTAATTTTTTTAATGTTTTTTATTTATTTCTAGGAGAGAGAGAGAGACAGCGTTGAGCAGGGAAGGGTCAGAGAGAGAGGGAGTCAGAGACTCTGAAACAGGCTCCAGGCTCTGAGCTGGCAGTCAGCACAGAGCCCGATGCAGGGCTCGAACCCATGAACTGTGAGATCATGACCTAAGCGAAAGTCAGATGCTCAACCGACTAAGCCACCCAGGCACCCCTCTAAAAACTTTTTTTAACATGTATTTAGTTTTGAGAGAGAAAGAGAGGCAGAAAGAGGTAGACAGAGTATCTGAAGCAGGCTCCATGATGTGAGCACAGAGCCTGATGTGGGGCTTGCACCCATGAACTATGAGATCATGACCTGAGCCGAAATCAAGAGTTGGCTGTTTAACTGACTGAGTCACTCAGGCATCCCAACACTTCTTTAATTCTATAAGACAGATCAATTACTTTTCACTGACAGCTCTTCCAAGCCCTTAGGCTCAAGCTAGGGCTAGGAAAAAGCTATTAAATTAACATGGACAAAATTCCTGGTTTTTAAATAAAAGAACATTTTCACTGATGTCTAAAGTTTGTATCTGAAGTTCCATACACCCAGCAGTTATCCTCAAAGAATATTTCACTTTTTAAATGTTTATTTATTTTTGAGAGAGAGAGACAGAGAGAGAATGAGAGAGAGAGAAAGAGAAGCAGGCTTCAGGTTCTGAGCTGTCAGCACAGAGCCAGACTCAGGGGTTGAACTCATTAATTGTGAGATCATGACCTGAGACGAAGCCAGATGCTTAATTGACTGAGCCACACAGGTGCCCCCCTCAAAGAGTATTTCAAAAGAAGTTTGACTTCATCATGTTTTGGAGTATGCTTTATTACCAGGTTCTCAAATACAAATATACAGTTTTGAGTACTTTTAGTTACACTAAAGAGAAAGAGAAAATAACTGTGAAGTTTAATTACATTTTCTATTGTTGTATCTGGTATCCCTTTTATGTTTTGCCCTATAAGTGACAGGGCCTTCATGATCCATGTGAAAGAGCCATCTTCATTTTCTTGTTACAGCATCAGCATCATCACATAACCATCACCATCATTAACATCACTTGCATATGGAGTCAGATCCAAAGGGTCCTATGTCAATCAATACATAGAGGGAGCAGCTAACTAATTTAAAGAAGCTTTAGCAAGACTATTTTGGTATTTTAAACTTTTGGAGTTTTTATATATCTTAAATGGTTCCTGGACTCTTTCATAGATTTCACCAAATTAAAAATAAGGCACAGTGGCTCTAAATTAATTAGGGTTAGTTTGTATATTTGGCAGATATTCTCCAGACAACTGTTAAAAAAGTTCTCATCAAATGGGAAAAAATAGATTTAAGAAGGCAAAATGAGGTGTTTACTGGAAGTTACTGGAAGAGCACCAATGAAACAGAATCATTAGATTTGGCCTCAATGTTTCTTGTTTACTTCACATAATATGTCATGACAACAATTTGAAAAACTCACTTAAAAAAAAGCAAAGTAATCTTTGCTTCATTTAAAGGCCACATATAAACAGATTGTTACTTCCACATTCGGTTATAGTTTTAAAATCCTTTATATTTTACATGTACTTTATCATGTATTTTACAATGATTTATCAAAATTATCCTATCTTTTGGCTATATGCAGGTAAGCATCAACTTTTAAGAGTTTGATTTAGGGGTGCCTGATTAGCTCAGTTGGTAAAGCTTCAGATTCTAGGTTTCTGCTAAGGTCATTATCTCATGGTACAAGGATTCAAGCCCCACATTGGGCTCTGCACTGACTTTGTGGGATCTGCTCAGGATTCTCTCTCTCCCCTCTCTGTTTCTACACTGCTTGTGTGCTCTCTCTCAAAATAAATAAACTTAAAAAAATTATGTTTTGAAAAAGATTTTAAGGAGGCGTTTTTAAAACAGGGTTGTGTTATGCATGTCACAACATTCTTACCAATAGTTACACTATCTTCTAAAGTGTGGTTTATTTTTGGACAGTCAGAAGTCTTATGGGCTTGGTTTAGCCTCACACAGGACACTGAAACTAACGAGCTTCTGTCTCTAAAAGTAGTAGTTCATCATCAACCCTATCCACAGAATCCTCCATGATTTCTTCTCTCAATACCAC
This sequence comes from Proteles cristata cristata, assembly GCA_017311185.1. Classification (NCBI taxonomy): domain Eukaryota; kingdom Metazoa; phylum Chordata; class Mammalia; order Carnivora; family Hyaenidae; genus Proteles; species Proteles cristata. The sequence continues at coordinate 102,515 of JAESUZ010003332.1, forward strand.
TGCACTATTCTCCCACATTCTGATTTCATATAGCTTGACTGTGGCAGACACTGATTGTTTTTACAAATTTCTCAGGTAACAAAAAAATACATTTTCTTGGGTAATATACACTCAGGAAACATACAGACAGGATTGAGAAAGAGTATAATCTTTTAAAATTAATTTCAGAGCCAAGAAAACAGTAACATTACAAGATGAAATCTCTTTCCCTAAGACACAAACGAGTTGTTGGTAGAGTACTGATTCTGATGCTCCTTTCATAATGGTGTGTCACTTCCTGAAATGTTCATGATATAAACAGAAAACCAAGATCATACAGTCATGCATCTAATTAACCAAAGAACAAGCATAAGTATGATAAATTGAGGCAGCCTTAGAATATAAAATATTAATATTTATATTAATATATAAGATGTAATATTTGATGCGGGTAGTATACAAAATCAGACTGAAGTAACTCACCATCTAGCAAATGGAGGAAAAAAACAATTGGTTTGTAAAACCTCACAGATTGTGGAAGATCAAGGTCAACAGTTGCTTTTTCGGAAAGTAGAGAACCAATAATGAGAGTCTGATTACATCAAAACAGATATATATCCTTGGTTCAGGTCAAAAGATTTGGCCTACCCTCTTTATTCTTTCTCATGCTTTCAGTTCTTAGGTTTCAACTGCTATATTTATTTGGTAGAATAATGTTTTTTAATAATGATATATTTAATTTTTAAGTAATATTTTTTTACAGTCTTCTACTATCTTTCTTAAGCCAGTGATGTACAAAATATATGTTTACATAGAAAGTATGTTTTGGACCTTCTATGACGACATGAAACTATTTATTTAATTTTGTGTATTAATTCCTAGTTGATTTATTCATTTTTAATAGAATATGTTTTTTCTTGCAGTAAAGTTTAATTACATATTTTCCTTTATTTCTCTTTTTCTGAACCTTAACATTGGACTTGGGTCCAGTGACCTAGCTGCTGTTGTTGTAGTTCCTTTCTATAATCCAATACAGAGATCATTCTTATGAAGCAGCATAAGAAAATTAGTGTAACATGTCTGTATTGACACTACTTTTCTTAACCTAATGAGTATTTCCTGAAGATACCGAGAAAAATGTGTACTGTTAAAAGCATAATGTTTCAATTTCTGTTTATTCTTTTATGCCCATGAATATCGAAATTTTTTTCTTTTAGATATGAATAGCAAAATTAATACCCTTGGTATATAATCATATATCCATACAACAGAATTCTAAGTTCAATTCATAATATACATCATAACATAGTGAAACAAAGCAGCGATACTTAAATTATGTTTGCAAAGGAATTATATTTACATTTTTAACTTGTCACATGGGTCATTCTCTCATTCTCTAAATTACAAAGTGAATGTCTTCCAACTCTAGAGACATAAGGAAGCCTTTTGAGAATAGCTGTGATGTAGTAGGAAAACAATAGGACTTAGAATAAAAATGAAAACAACAAAAACCTTTGTATCTGCTTCTGTGCTACTTACTGTGACTGTATGGCAAAAGACAACTTTCTACTTCTCTGAGCTTCATTTTCACTTTACATAAATTGTTTGAGCTATTCCTTGGCCATATGTCCATCATTTCATAATTGGTTGCTGGGGGATTAATTGAGAAAAAGTGTGTGTGTGTGTGTGTGTGTGCGTGCGTGTGTGTGTGTAGAAAATACAGAACATAAACTATTGTGCTTTTAAAAATTAGGATGTTTGGAACTATATTCAGAAAAACTCTGATAAATAGTCCAGATTTTCCTTAATCTCCTTGAAATTTTGCTCGGGAGCAAGACTTACAGATTGCATTGGTGAGTAAGATGAGCATGTGAATATTAATGAGCTCTCTATATGAAGTATGACACAAACCACATCCTTTGCTCAACCACAGATATGTACTACAGTATATATATTTTCATCTTGTCTTGGCAGATGTCTTTGGAAAAGTCTAATAATAGTAGCTAATATTTGCATAACACTTTGCAGTTTACAGAACACTTACATAGTAATTTTAAGAAGAATGAAAACTCAATCATTTGGAAATCTATAAATACACTCAGCAATCTCTCCAAGTACTTGAACACAGTTTAATTTGAGGGCCATGTAACTGAAAATAGAAATATTTAATTCATCTATATTACAGATTACTGAGACTCAAATAAAGAATTTTTATTTCTGTAATAATAATGGTAAGGTAATGCTCCACATTTACATTAAGTTCTAGCTTTGAATCATATAATTTAAAAAGTAACTGATGAAATATATTTAAAAGCTTTATTTGAAAATCATAGTCTTCAACTTCAGAAGTCTTAAATATACTGTCTTGATTTTTAACACTTTATGAAATCCATAAAATATGTTATGATGATGATAATTAGGACTCATTGCTATTTTTTATTTTAAATATCATTCTTTTAGTATTTTAAGTGAGTTAGTCTTACAAATATTTTGATTAAATTATATGAAGATGTAACTTTAGAAAAACTAAATGGGTTGATTACCCAATGAACTTCACTTTTACCATTCTCAAAATGGTAAAACTCTGGGGAGCCTGTTTTTGTTGTTGTTGTTGTCTGAGGCAGGAATTCAAAAGCAAGGACCATGAGTGAAAATATCTTTTTACTTCTGAAGAGGAGTCACTTAGTCCCATTAGAATAGTTATTCCTTGGCCATATGTTTATCATTTTGTTTAATACCCCAGAATTCCCTGTTCATACTTCATCATCCCTGGATTTTGTCATAAATTTCCTTTCCTTGATGCTCCTTACATTACAATGAGTAAAGTTAAATCCTCTAACTGATATCAGTGATATTTTGTCTAATAATGACTATGAATAGGTCAAGTATACATATGTAGTTTGGGTAAGTTAAAATAATCACTCCTATATGTTCTAATTTATACTCAAAAATTTGTATAGATGTGTGTGTATGTATGTGTGTTTGTGTGTCAGAGAGAAAGAGAGAGGGAAGAAGGGAGAGAGGATGTGTGTGTGTGCATGTGTGTGTGTGTGTGCGTGTGTGTGTGTGTGTGTTATTTACCATTAATCAAAGACCTAGGGAATTTCTGAAAATGCACAATTTCCATTGAGGCTTACATTTCTGAATTTATAGCTGCAGATGGCTCTCAACAGATGCTTGTTAACCTGGAAGATTCTGCTTGATTGGTTTACAAAATTTAATGTAAAAAAAAAAAACCCCTTCCCTTCCTTAATATACATAGAAGAAGTGTTTATATTTATTTCCTCATAAATTTACAAACAATTGATATGTTAAGTAAAATAATAAAAACTTAAAGTGAAACAAATGATTACTTTGTAGAAAACCATTTCTATGAACAGTAATAGCATTTAAAGCTTAAGTGTCATTTGCTTTGCTTATTTTATTAGAACCTAAATGTGATATAGATTACTTTTATTTATCTAGTACACATATAGTAATATGAAGTAAGCTTTTTTTTTTAATGTTTTATTTATTTCTAGGAGAGAGAGAGAGAGAGACAGCGTGAGCAGGGGAGGGTCAGAGAGAGAGGGAGTCACAGACTCTGTACAGGCTCCAGGCTCTGAGCTATCAGTCAGCACAGAGCCTGACGCGGGGCTCGAACCCACAAAACGCGAGATTGTGACCTAAGCGAAAGTCGGACGCTTAACTGACTAAGCCACCCAGGCGCCCCAGTAATATGAAGTAAGCTTTGATTAACCGAGTTATCTATGTTTAAATGGTATATCATGAGGATAATGAAAAGAACGCCAAGATAAATAAATAAACCATAGTTTTTCTGCTTTTCTAAAATGAGGTACCTAGAATGTAAGAATCTAATAAATGTTAATCAACATAACTGCATTTAAAACTAGATAGGAAAGAGTAATATTTTTTTAAAAAGATGTATAAAGCATTCAAAATTTGTTTAGTTATATGTTCACTGGCATAGATCTAAATAATCCTGCAATCTACATGAAAGCTACCACATTAGTAAAGTCAGACCTTGTGCAGATAGCTCACTGAAACTGGGTTTGAAATGCACATAAAATTTTCATCAGGACAGTCCCACAGGAAATGATTTTCGTGACTCTGTGCTGATTGCCATACATGCCTTCTAAATGACTCAACTACTTTATTCTCCATGGTTACCTCATTCAGTATTGCACAGAATATTGTCTTTAACATTGATTATCTCTAATGTGTTCTCAGATACAGAATTTTACCTAGTTCCAGGAGAATTAAAAGCAGTCACACTTAATTATTCAGCATAGCCTAATCATTTATCTTTGACATTTTTATATTTACTAGTTGTTTTTTAAGGATTATGCTAGAAGTATGAAAAGCCCATTTCCTTGGTTACTTGTTAGTCACTGCTTTTTAATATTGTAAATGAAAAGAGCCAGAAAATATTCTCAAAAGAATGCAATCCGTGAAAGTATCTATAGCTACAATATCTTTTCAAACTGATCCCCCTGCCCTCCGATCTTGTTAGAAACTTGATTTTTTTTTTCTCTCTGCTGCTTTCTTCCTTTTTCTCTCCCACTCAGTGAATGACCATATGTGAAAGTTTCTCAGTGACCTTCGTAGACCACGGAAACACTTTTATTTTATAAATGAGTGAAGAAACAAGTAAATAAATATATAACCCCTTCGTTTTTAACTGTTTATTTGAGAAACACCCTGAAACAATATTACTCTAACACCTTCCTTTTACTAAAACCCTAGAAGTCATTGGCATCCCAGGCAGACTCAGGGCTGCTGGCTCCCCCATTACAGCGAATTCCATCAATAATATTGATGTTCCTAAGGGCAATTGGTCTAACACCTTGTTCCCTCAGTTTTATTATCTCCTTATCTCAAATAATCTCTCTCACTCAGTCTTATCCAACTGTACCCAGTGGGACATCCTGGTCTTGTCATCTCAGTGACTCAGATTCAGTCACAGTGCTCTCTAATATGATATCTTTTGACAACAGTAATTGTTTTAAAATTCTTAGGTGCATAGGGCTAGAAGTATATGTTTGTACTTTTTCCAAGTCTGATATATTTTATTATCTTGTCCACTTTCACTAATATTTTTATCTCTAGTCCCCATGTACTAACTTCGTGTTTCACGCTGCCTGTCACTTTCCTTTAACCACTTACTTTATGTTACACTTACTTTATGTTATTGAATGAGTTAAAGTTTTACTGTATTCACAGATATTCACATTACAGTTCTTTTTCCTGAAACAACTTTGTCTTATTCTTCACTAATTTATCATCACAAGAGCTACACAAATTCAAAGAACACCTTCATTGTAATCTGATATCCTTCCAGATCACTTAAGTGATCACACTCATCTGTTTTTCAGATTAAAAACCACCAAATTCTGTGGGTCACCCTATACAGCCTGCAACTGTTACCTCCCTACCTCTTCCCTTCAACATCCATTACATACTTTTCTTCAGGTTTCTTAAATTTCTGATCTAACCTCCCTACCCTCATTCTCATTGAATGGCTCTGCTTCATTCTAATAGCAAAGCCATCTTTCATTGTCCCATTCATGATTCTTTACCACCAACCACTGCTAATAGTCACCTTCTATTTTTTCCTTCTGTTAGAATGGAAAAAGCACACTTTTTTATGACAAAAGTCTGGCTTTCCATGTATTTTCTGGATCTTTCTTTATCAGAGATTCAGGGATGTCCCTCTTTTGATTATTCAAACATTCCCCTGCATTTAAGTATGTCTGTCTATACTGGTTCCTCTCCATCAATATTTAAACATATATTAGACAATATCTGCATACAAATATATATCCACACACACATATATATATAGACACATATATATCACCTGATTTTATACAGATTTAGATGTGTTTTCTTCTTTACATTAGTCTTTGTAATCCTCTGTAGAGCAGAAGTTGCTAACAAGTTCCATTCTCTCATCATTCTTTCCAATTTAATAAAACTTTTCTTGCTAAGTCATCAGTGACATAAATTTATTAATTCAAACAGACATATTTTATGGGCCACATTCCATACATATATGCTCATTGTCTCTGTGGTATCACTCTCTTCTGGTTTTTCTCAATCCTCTTGGATTACTACTTGACAAGCTCTAACTTGACACTCTTCTACTTTAAACTCTTTCTGGGGGCACCTGAGTGGCTCAGTTGGTTAAGCATCTGACTTTGGCTCAGGTCGTGATCTCCAGTCTGTGAGTTTGAGCTCTGTGTCAAGCTCTGTGCTTGCAGTTCACAGCCTGGTCTGCTTTGGATTCTGTCTCCCTCTCTCTCTCTACCCCTCCCCAGCTCATGCTCTCTGTCTCTCTCTCTCTCTCAAAAATAAATAGACATTAAAAAACTAAACTCCTTCTGTAGGTAAGCTGACTCATGTCCATGGCTTGAAATTTCATCTAGTTATTATCAACATTTACTCTCCTATCCCTAATAAGACCCTTTTCTCAAGGTCTAGACTCATATATACAACTATTTAGTTGATGCATTTTTGGGCACATCTCACTATCCTCTCCCTGTAGAGAACATGTGATATCCAAATTTGTCCCTCTTCCAGCAATTCCTTTCTCCTTAAATGGTAACTTTACTCATCCATTTGCTAATAACTCACACTGGGGCATCAACCTTGAAATCTTCAATTCATCCCAGAGGTCAATAGATTGATTTTTTTCCTAAACTCTATTCAGCACCCTTGGTGACCTCTTAGGCCAAGCATCATCCTCTCTCACCTAGACTATTGTAAAATCCCTTTATTCTTTCCCTTTATGTAGTTTTCCCTTCTCCAAGCCATTTTACACACCTAGGCCAGAGTGATTTTATTTCAACATATGTATGATCACATTACTTCCTCTGTTAACATCCTTCGGTGTCTGACCATTAAATTTAGGATAAAAAACTTAAAATTCTGAACCTGTAGCTCAAAGATTCTGCCCAATCTAGAATTTACTTAACAAAATTCTAGGCTTGCTCCTTAAGTTCCAAGAACAGAAGCCCCCTTTCTCTTTCTGATGTATGGGGAAGCTCTTTTGCCAAATAAATGTCATAGCCGTTTGTTCTACCTACAACTTTTCCTCACCACACTTTTCTGCTAATCATGCTTCAGATCTAAGCCTAAACATCACTTTCTCAGAGATTACGTTGATCTCCCAATGCAAATGAAGCTTCTCCAGTAATATTCTCCAATTATATTTTCTTTCAAAGCATTTAATGTATGTATTTGTGTAAGTAATTACTTAGCATCTGTCTTTTTACACATTTGTATTTCTTAGGGCTTAGACAGTTCTTGTTTTGTTCCCCATTGATGTCCTCGCTCCCAGGGATTGTAGGTTTTAGGACCAACTCATAACATTGCACAGGTTGTTTAGTGCACAAGGATAGCAGTCAGAGTAGGTAAATTGTGGTATGATTTCAGTCTATGTACTGCTTGATAGCACTACCCCCTAGTGCCTGACTGTGTTCTCCTGGGGCTGTATTTTGTAGGAGCTTGTTCAAAGGTACCACATAGGCCAATGCTGGGTCATATAGGTACTCAATAAATGGTGGGTGAAATAAAGAATTAACTTTTATGTCACTTTAAATGAAAATAACTGCATTTTAACAGAGATCACATTAAGAGAACTCTTTCCTATTTTAATTTTTTTGTAAGAATTATTCTAATAATTGACTGAACATGGGCAAATAATTTCACTTTGCATATACTGCATTCACACTAATTCATTTATATGCCTTAAAGTTTTTTTCTCATAGTTGTAGGGTTATTAATAACAATATACAAAGCTAAATCCTTTGACTTAGATAAAACTCTGTTTCATAACTTCTGCAGAGAAACAACTCCATTTAAAAAATATTCATAAAATAATTAATTGCCCATTTGACATATTATGCCATCAAATCAGGCTATCTTCTTGGCACAAATTGGACTTCATAAATTCTATTATATAAATGGACCTCGCTTAACTTTGCCACTTGGTCTGGGCATCTGTCTCATAAAATTCTGTTCATGATCATGAGAATAAGAAAGTATGACAATAAAGTGAGTGGGTCAGTGACTGTAAATTAATAACAGAACTGATAACATAACTCTCACCACCATATTGGCAGCACTATCATATTTAAGAAAACAGACAGTAATATATCATCACTTAATTTATCACAAACTATGGCAAGGTATGGAAAAGTCATGGAAAAATGTTAGCTTTTTTTGAAAGTGCAAATAATGTCTAAGCATGTAGGGGAAAAAGGCATAATCTAGGAAAGCAGTGGGGCACAAAGTGAAGGATATTTGATTACTTAAACCTTTACTTTAAAAATACGGTTTTTACGAGCATCTGGGTGGCTTAGTCAGTTGAGCATCCGACTCTTGATTTTGGCACATTGATTTTGGAACTCAGGGTTCATGGGTTCAAGCCCTGCATCAAGCTCTGTGCTGGAAGCACATAGCCTGTTTGAGCTTCTGTCTCCTTCTCTCTCTGCCCCTCTTTGTCTCTCTCAAAATAAATAAACAACTTTTTAAATAAAAGAGAAAATAACTGTTTCATAATACAAAAAGATGGCCTAATAGGGTAATCTGGCATGGGGAGTATGGGGACCAGATCTTTATTTTGGGGATCATAAATTGATGGGAAGAGCTGCCACATAGAGATATCAAAATATTTGATAGTTTCATATTCTAGCAACAGATTTTTAATTGCCTGGGAAAGTGAACCCAGAGAGGTCCATCTGCTGGTGCTGATTACTTTCTCAGTAAAACCACACACCTGAGGTGAATCAAACCTGCCCAACAGCATATTGAGGTCAATTTTCAACAAACTTCAGTTTTTCCTGGATGAACCTGAGATTGCCACAAATGGCCAAGATCATTCCTCCATCTGTTTCTGGTGAAAGCTTGATGTTCACTGTGGTTGGGACGCAACATGAATCATTTACAAGCAAAAGATCATGCTGCAAAGGCCACAATATGCTCAATTAATTTAATGTACCTGAGGAGAGGTGCTAACAAACATAGCTTTCTATCTGGTAGCATGTTGATATAACAAGCTAATCATATGAAATATTTAAAATCTAAGGAAATGACTTTTGCAGAGACTGAGAAAGTTAAAATGGTGAACTTGATTTAGAAAACTATAGAGGTAAATTTTTTAGAATAATGAAAATCCTATTTTATAAATATTGTGCATAGTATCTGAAGTATTTTGAAAACAAAGCATTTTTATGATAATGACACTTAAAGACTACAGAAATGAACACAGTATCTCCAACTGATTACAGGAAAACACGTATTATGACGTATATTGACTTCTCTAATATTGTATTCACAATAGTAATGGTGCTCCTTAGTAATGGTGCTCATTGGCGACATTTACTAACAACTACTTAACCATTAATGTAGGCTGCTTCCCTAATTGAAGAATTAGATTCAGGAAATCATAAGGAAAAAAAGTACAGAAAAGAAACTATATATATATAGAAAAAAATGTGAAGAGGTAGGTATCACAGTTTCAAATGCGTTCTATTCTACGATGTCACTCATAGAAACTCTCAAATTTCCAGTTACTACTGAATCTTAGGTGGGCTATGTTGCATCTTTTTCTGAGACTCAATTTAGTATATTACCTATAGACAAGCAGAGAGATTGACACTTTTTATTATTTTCCACACTTCCAAACTGAGATTTAGCCATAATAATGTTCAAAAGATACTACTGCCTTAAACCTTAGGGCTTCTGGAATCAGAATCTATGAAGCCATTTGCATTGAAATTTGGCTTCCAACTGCTTTAGTATATTGGCACTTTAGCTGTCAACTAAATTTTTAACACCTTAAAGGAAAGAACAATGTTTAGTGTTTGTCATTTTTAGAGTGTCTGGTATAATCTTATATACAGAACAATATTTCAAGAAAGGTTTGTTGACCTATTGATAAAAAGGACTTTCTGCAGTTCATCTTGATTAGGGGTGCAGATTTGTGAAGAAACAGAGGCGAAGACTCAGTATTCCATGGAACTTTAGAGCTCCTTCAGTCCCGGATCATGGCGATGATCTTTAATGCTACTTGGAAGAGTTGCCATGCCTTCTTTTCTAAGTTATGGTCCTTCCCAAATCAGATCAAAATGATGTTTCCTTCATAAATAATTCAATGATTAACTGAGGCACATGTGATATTTCTTCTCTTCTCTTCCCTGTCCTTTTCTTCTTTCTCCTCCTCCTCCTCACCATTCTTCTCTGCCCACCCCCCACATTGACTCTCTCCTCCCAGAGTCTCTTTTCTTTTGTATTTTGTTTCAATTACAACATTAAAGGTCATGGCTCCCAAACTTGATTGTATTTTCCAAAAGATGCAAACAATTGGAAACACCTCACTTCCACATGGTTTTGCAGTTAATAACCAAGGTTATATAAAGAGAAGTATATCTCATATATACATACATGCAAATGTATATAATCCATATACTTTAAAAATAAACGTAAATGTCTCTTTGTAGGAACACATGCCATTTGATTTACAGTTCTAGTTTTATAGAGAAAACTCAGTGAAAAATCAAAGCAAAATCAAACAAAATGTTTAAATACATAAAAAGTTAAAATGACAACTTTTCCAGATATTTCAAAAGTAAAAGAGCCTTTTGAAATCCCTAAATATTCACTTTTTAAAAATATATGCTCACTCATTTATTCAGGCATGTTATTTCATTTTGAAAGCTTATTAAATAAGAACAAAGAAGAACTTGAAAGAAAAAGGTGAAAATTTGAAAAGTGTGGTCAGGATTCTATTTTCCTTTTGTCATGGAAAATTCAACAAAAAATAAGTGAATAATAAAATTCTTGAATTTAGCAGACCATACTAATATTCTGATCTGGCAGAATTCCTTAACAAATAAAGATAATTATTGAGTACTATTTAAAGATAAAAAGTGTATTTAGGGGTGCCTGGGTGGCTCAGACAGTTGAGCATCCAACTTTTGATTTTGGCTCAGGTCAAAATCCCAGGGTCATGGAATCAAGCCCCAGGTAGGGCTCTGTGCTGACTGTGGAGCTTGCTTTAGATTCTCTCTTTCTCCCTCTGCCCTTCTCCCCTGCTTGCATTCTCTCTTTAAAACAAATAACAAATATAAAATATACATTAAATATATAATATATATATGTTATATATGATACATACACAATCCATTCCATAAATAGAACTTATATTATCCAACATTTAATTTTAAGGCAGTCTGCATCTTTAAGTAGGAGTCATTAAAATATGAGAGACAATATATTATAGATATAGATGATTCCATATGAAGAATCACAGCAAACATTATTGACTTACAGATAGAAATAATTTTAGGGGCACTTGAGTGGCTCAGTTAAGTGTCTAACTTCTACTCAGATCATTATCTCACGGTTCATGGGTTCCAGCTCCGCTTCCTGCTCTGTGCTGACAACTCAGAGCATGAAGCCTGCTTGGGATTCTATGTCCCTCCCCTCTCCTCTTTGGCCCTCCCCTGCTTGTGCCTTGTCTCTGTCTCTCAGCAATAAGTAGATGTTAAAAAAAAAAAAAGAAATAATTCTGAAAACTTCTTCCTTAAAATGTTCCAGCTTTAGAAGAGACAATTCAGGATATATGACGCTTCATTTCATATGCGCCTGGTGACTGGTACCTGCAGAGACCTGTCCTCTTAGTTTGCTTTATAAGTAGAAGCATGCCTGTCAGTTATCAGGGTAGAATACATATAAAAGGAAGCATGCTATTTCATGTACCATGGCTTTAAGACAGTTGAAAGGAGAGTTCCCCTTAGATAAACAAAACACCTCATGGACAAGCAAGTTATCATTTGAAAGACAGCATTTAAATGTAGCCAGTGTTAATTCCCTTTATAGGGATTCATTTTAGCTATGGTTAATGAATAAATATCTTAATCTCAGTGATTTTTAATGAAAAATGAGTATGATTTATATTTAACAACAAGAAACAGGGAAAAGTAATTTCTTATTGGTAAGAAAGTACTCTAAAAAAAGAAAGAAAAAGAAAAATACCACTTAATTGCTTAGGACTGGATAAATAAAGAAATAATTTCATAGCATTAGGTAAACTCTTCTGCAGAATGTTCATTCCAATGTTTGTTGGCAGCCTCAGCCCCCTTTTGGCAATGCCTCCTTGAAGGATCAAGGGGCCTGGTGGTGGAGCATTCTGCTTTGATGAATCTCCAGCCATTGTTTGATGATTACGTTTAATTCTGAGGTCATGTGGTATTCTCAGGAGCTTTCTTGTTAGCATTTGGTACATCTGAATTCAGTTACTGTGAATGTGGGATCATATGCTTTATATTCTTCAAGAATATTAAATTCACACATATATCCATTTCTACTTTCTAAGATAACATCTACCAGACAATCTATAGCACCGTGATGAACCAGCAGAGCAATTTGCTCAAAATTAAGAGAAAACATTTCACTGTGAATTAAAAGTGAATTAAATAACATTCCTCACACAAAATGGTTCTAAAATAATCATGTTAGCAATACATACCTTCATTCTCCTTTGGTAATTAAGTAAAAAATAATCAAGAAGTTATAAATACTGACTGAAGGATATCTTAAAAACATAAAAAAAGATATCTACAATGTTAATTATTAAAATGACTAATAATTAGGCCATTGCTTTAGTAATATAATTGACTAATTAATTATTCATTTGTAAATTCAATTTTTATTCATTCCCAATGATTTGAGCACAGGAATGCAATATCGTAGTTAATGTAAATTTTCATGAAAAGTCTTAAAAGTGTAAAGGTAAAATAATAGTCAAGACGTTTGCTTTTGGTTCCCCCTCTTTCTAAAATCTTTGAAAATGTCAAAGTTTTATACTCTTTAAATTTTAAAATAAAACTTTCATGTAATGATGGAAACTGTCAGCATGGTGTCTGATCGTTGGGGTTGATAAAAGGCCATGAGCTACAATTATACATTGAAGACATTAATTTTCAGATATAACTTTGACAATCCATCTCTCTCTGGTCAGATGATCTTGTTTTAAAACATTTCAATCATTCTAATGTCCTAGTTATTTAATCCCCACTCTTCCATAATCCTTACATGACTTGTTTCTCCATTACACTCTATTACATTAAATAAAGAGCTGGACTTTTTGTAACTTCTTTTCTGTGCTATTTTTCCTCACTGACTAATTCCCATGTAAAAGGAAAGTGAACTCAAAATGCTTAACTAAACTATGCAATTGTCACCTTAACTTATAAATGCAGAAGTTTCCATGTACTGACATACTTCATGTGGGTGCAGCTGCTATAAGGTCACTAAAGGGGACACTTGAAAAAAGTTCAGTAAGAGGAAGGGGGCAAGATGGCGGAGAAGTAAGGAGCTCCGTACTTGCACTCACGCCCATACATCACACAGAAAAGATCTGAAGCCATTGGAAACCTTACAAAACCTGAGAGACTGGGAGGAAAAAGGAAGCAGAATCCACTGAGAAAGCCTTCTAACGTGAGTGCGAACCAGGGAAGGTAAAATTGGGCCGGGATCGGAGACTCCAGGGTGGGAGGTGATCCCCCTCTACCCTCTACGGGGAGTGAGAGGGGAAAAAGAGAGAGTCCGAAACAGAAAAACCTCCGCTTGGTGCATAGAAAGACCGTACTTGCCAAATACCTGCACACCAGGTCCCCTCGCGCCAACTGGTCCTGGGGGAGGCTGAGCACACAAACTGCTTCTTTGTGCCGCTTCTGGAGGTTCGATTTCAGAGCGGCGGCGCGCTTGCCGCCATTGTAGCTCCAGGGCAGCTGGGACCCCTGAAAGAGCCGCGCAGACACCGGGCGTCCGCGCTCCTGGCTGGCTGGAACTCCAGACGGAAGGCAAAGAGCTAAAAACTGGGAAATTTGCCTGTGAGTTCGTGTTTCGGGTGACGAGCCATAGAGAGACCCGGTTTTCCTCACACCAGCGGCGGTGCGCCTGCCGCCACTGTAGCTCCAGGGCGGCTGGGACCCCTGAAAGAGATGCGCAGACACCGGGCATCCGCGCTCCTGGCTGGCTGGAACTCCAGACGGAAGGCAAAGAGCTAAAAACTGGGAAATTTGCCTATGAGTTCGTGTTTCGGGTGACAAGCCATAGAGGGACCCAGTTTTCCTCACTTCAGCGGGCTCAGGCTTCGCGGACCCGGCAGGCAAGCCCCCAGCCAGACCCAGAGAAGGAAGCAGCGATTCTGACTCCGCCCCCAGAGCTCAGCAGGGAGCCTGGAATAGCCCAAGGGGGTTGTCTGGGACGCTGTGTCTAAGGCAACTTCAGCGGGGCGCATGGACTGGGATTTGGAGATTGGAAGTGGCCTGGGTTGAAGAGTGCCACCAACTTCGGCTGCATCCCCGGAACGGGGAGTTGACACGCCAAAAAAAAAAAGCGAGCTGCAGTGCAGGGTTCAAGAAGGGACTGGAGCACCGTCACTCTCCTCCCCACAATCGCCAAGGCAGAACGCCCGCCTGAGGCATCGGATCACGCCACGCCCATCCCTGCCTGAGAGGTGCCCACCTTCCTTTTTCTTTTTTCTTTTCTTTTTTTTCTCTTTCTTTTTTCCTTTTTCTCCCTTTTTTTGTTTTTTTTCCTTTTTTTTTTCTTCTTTCTTTTCTTTTTCCCTTTCTTTTCTCTTTTTTTCTTCTTCTTTCTCTTTTCTCGCTTTTTTCCCCAAAACACTGACCTGATTAACTCTGGTCTCCAGCTTGCTTAAACAATCACAACAAGTCCATTCTGTAAATGTAAATTCTACACCCACCGACCTTTCCAGCTATTTCTCTCAGGAGTAATTAGACTATATAGTTTCTCTGGATAATTCCAGCATCCTTCTCTCACCTATACAACCATATTCTACCTTTTACCTCTTTGAAGAAAGCTTCTTATCCCTTCTGCCTGTTCATTCTATTTCCAAATCTTCCTCGTCTGGCCCTGCCTTCTCTCTTTTCCTCTATGCTCTTCAACCAGCGCTGCATACACACGGCTATTTAACTGTAGCTGGGAAATCCAGGTATATGCTTTAAACCATTCTTTGTCCATCGGTTTTCTTCTTTTTTCCTTTTCTTTTCCCCTTTTTGACCCTTTTATGTATTTTATGCTCCCTATTATTCGCCCTCCCTCCTGCGTCTTTTCTATTAACTTTTTCGTTTTCCCTCTCGCTTTGCATGTTAGTTGAATCAGCCTGTGCGTTTGTGTACTCTTGCTCCCTGTGTGTTTGTATGTCTGTTTTCTTTTCCAGGGCTACCTCAAGAAACAAACTAGAGTACACAAGGTGAAGAGTCCCAAATATCACTACGAATAGGAAAATAAAATAACTAAGGTCCCAACAAGAGTGACCGAGGGATACCATTCAAAAAACAATCTCTGAAAGGATAGGCCCTGGAAAGTCAAAGAGTCTTCTTGGATATAGCAGTGCTCATAGAAACAGAGAGCATAACAGGTCTTTAAAACCAACAAGAGCCAGAAAGCTAACTAAAATGACGAAACGAAAGAGCTCTCCTCCAAAGAAACTCCAAGAAGAAATGACAGCTAATGAACTGCTCAAAACAGATATCAGCAGCATAAGTGAACAAGATTTTAGAATAATAATGGTAAAATTAATAGCTGGGCTTGAAAAAAACATAGGGGACATCAAAGAAACTATGGCTACAGACAGAATGGAAAACAAAAATAGGCATGAAGAATTTAAAAATGCGATAAATGAGATCCATAATAAATTAGAGGCCTCCAATGCATGGATTGAAGAGGCAGAAAGGAGAATAAGTGATTTAGAAGACACCATTATAGAAAAACAAGAAGCTGACAAAAAAGAGACAAACTGATCCAGGAACAGGAAAGAAGAATTCGAGAGCTCAGCGACACAGTCAAACGCAACAATATCCGTATCATAGGAATCCCAGAAGAGGAAGAGAGAGGGAAAGGTGCTGAAGGAGTCCTGGAACAAATTATAGCAGAGAACTTCCCCGACCTGGGGAAGGAAGTCAATGTGGAAATACAAGAGGCTCAGAGGACTCCCTCAGACGTAACTTGAATCGATCTTCTGCACGACATATCATCGTAAAAATGGCAAAATACAAGGACAAAGAGAGAATTTTGAAAGCAGCTAGGGAGAAAAGGGCCCTCACATACAAAGGGAAACCCATCAGAGTGGTGACAGACCTATCCACTGAAACGTGGCAGGCCAGAAAGGAATGGCAAGAGATCTTCAATGTGATGAACAGTAAAAATATGCAGCCAAGAATCCTCTATCCAGCAAGCCTGTCATTCAAAATAGAAGGAGAGATAAAAACCTTTCCAAACAAACAGAAATTGAAAGAATTTGTCACCACGAAGCCAGCCCTACAAGAAATCCTGAGAGGGATGCTCCGAAGGAAAGGTGGCAAGGAACAAAGATTCCAGAGACACCACCACAAACATGAACCCTACAAAAGATACAAAGACTCTAAACCCACATATTTCAATAATAACACTGAATGTAAATGGGCTGAATGCTCCAATCAAAAGACATAGGGTAGCAGAATGGATTAAAAAACAAAATCCATCTATATGCTGTCTACAAGAAACTCATTTTAGACGGGAAGATACCTTCAGATTAAAAGTAAGGGGATGGAGAAATATATATCATGCTATAGGAAATCAAAAGAAAGCCGGAGTAGCGATACTTATATCAGACAAACTGGACTTTAAAATAAAGACAATCACAAGAGATGAAGAAGGACACTACATAATAATTACAGGGTCCATCCATCAGGAAGAACTAGCAATCATAAATGTCTACGCACCGAATATGGGAGCACCTAAATATCTAAAATAATTAATCACAAACAGAAACAAGCTTATAGGTAGGAATGTGCTAATAGCAGGGGACTTTAATACTCTGCTTACAGCAATGGATAGGTCAACCAGACAGAAAATCACTAAAGAAATAATGGACTTGAAAGACACATTGGTCTAGATCGACCTGACAGATATATTTAGAACTTTACATCCTGAGGCCAGGGAATTTACTTTCTTCTCAAGTGCGCATGGCACATTCTCCAAGATAGATCACATACTGGGACATAAAGCAGCCCTCAAGAAATATAAAAGAATAGAGATCATACCATGCACACTGTCAGATCACAATGCTTTGAAACTTGAAATCATTACCGGAAGACTGGAAAACTTCCAAAAACATGGAGGTTAAAGAACACCCTTCTAAAGAATGAATGGGCCAATCAGGTAATTAGAGATGAAATTTAAAAATATACGGAAACAAATGAAAATGAAAACACAACAATTCAAAATCTATGGGATGCGGCAAAGGCAGTCCTAAGAGGAAAGTACATTGCTCTCGAGGCCTATTTCAAGAGATTAGAAAAAGCGCAAGTCCAAAATCTAACAGCTCACCTAAAGGAACTAGAGGCAGAGCAACAAGAACGCCCTAAACCCAGTAGAAGAAGAGAAATAGTAAAAATTAGAGCAGAAATAAACAACATAGAGACCAAGGAAACAATTGAACAGATCCATGAAACCAAGAGTTGGTTTTTTGAAAAAGTAAACAAAATTGACAAACCTCTAGTCAGACTTATCCAAAAGAAAAGAGAGAGCACCCAAATAGACAAAATTATGGATGAAAATGGACTTATTACAACCAACCCCTCAGAAATACAAGCAATTATCAGGGAATACTATGAAAAATTATATGCCAACAAATTGGACAACTTAGAAGAAATGGACAAATTCCTAAACACATACTCACTACCAAAATTCACACGGGAAGAAATAGAAAACCTGAAGAGACCCATAACGAGTGAAGAAATTGAATCAGTGATCAAAAATCTCCCAACAAATAAGAGCCCTGGACCTGATGGCTTCCCTGGGGAATTCTACCAGACATTTAAAACAGAATTAATCCCAATTCTTCTCAAGTTATTCCAAAAAATAGAAATCGAAGGAAAACTCCCGGACTCATTTTATGAAGCCAGCATCACACTGATTCCCAAGCCAGACAGAGATTCAGCAACAAAAGAGAACTACAGGCCAATATCCTTGATGAATACGGATGCAAAAATTCTCAACAAGATCCTTGCAAATCGAATCCAGCAGCATATCAAAAGAATCATCCACCAAGATAAAGTGGGATTCATTCCTGGGTTACAGGCCTGGTTCAATATTCGCAAATCAATCAATGTGATACATCATATCAATAAAAGAAAAGATAAAAGCCATATGATCCTGTCAATAGATGCAGAAAAAGCATTTGACAAAATACAGCATCCCTTCTTAATAAAGACTCTCGAGAAAGTTGGGATAGAAGGAACCTACTTAAACATCATCAAAGCCATCTATGAGAAGCCTTCAGCGAACATCATCCTCAACGGGGAAAAACTCTGAGCTTTCCCTCTGAGATCAGGAACATGACAGAGATGCCCACTCTCACCACTGCTGTTTAACATAGTGCTGGAAGTCCTAGCATCAGCCATCAGACAACAAAAGGAAATCAAAGGCATCAGAATTGGCAAAGAGGAAGTCAAACTTTCACTCTTCGCAGATGACATGATACTCTACATAGTAAACCCGACAGACTCCACCAGAAGCCTACTAGAACTGATCCAAGAATTCAGCCAAGTTGCAGGGTACAAAATCAATGTACAGAAATTGGTTGCATTTTTATACACCAACAATGAAGCAACAGAAAGAGAAATCAAGAAACTGATCCCATTCACAATTGCACAAAAAACCATAAAATACCTCGGAATAAACCTAACCAAGGAAACAAGAGATCTGTATGATGAAAACTATACAAAAATTATGAAGGAAATTGAAGAAGACACAAAGAAATGGAAAAACATTCCATGCTCATGGATAGGAAGAATAAATATAGTTAAGATGTCATTACTACCTAAGGCACTCTACACATTCAATGCAATTCCAATCAAAATTGCACCAGCATACTTCTCAAAACTAGAACAAACTATCCAAAAATTTGTATGGAACCACAAAAGACCCCGAATAGCCAAAGTAATCCTGAAAAATAAAACCAAAACGGGAGGGATCACCATCCCAGACTTTAGCCTCTACTACAAAGCTGTCCTCATCAAGACAGTATGGTATTGCCACAAAAACAGGCACATAGACCAATGGAACAGAATTGAGAACTCAGAAGTGGACCCAAAAGTATACAGCCAACTGATCTTTGACAAAGCAGGAAAGAATATCCCATGGAAAAGAGACAGCCTTTTTAACAGATGGTGTTGGGAGAACTGGACAGCAACATGCAGAAGAATGAAATTAGATCATTTTCTCACACCATTCACAAAAATAAACTCAAAATGGATAAAGGACCTGAACGTGAGACAGGAAACTATCAACGCCCTAGAGGAGAAAGCAGGAAACAACCTCCTTGACCTCCACCGCAGCAACTTCTTACTTGACACATCCCCAAAAGCAAGGAATCAAGAGCAAAAATAAACTGTTGGGACCTCCTCAAGATTAAAAGCTTCTGCACAGCCAAGGAAACAACCCACAAAACTAGTAGGCAACCAACGGAATGGGAAAAGATAGTTGCAAATGACATATCAGATAAAGGGTTAATATCCAGAATCTACAAGGAACTCACCAAACTACACGCCCGAAACACAAACAACCCAGTGAAGAAATGGGCAGAAGATATGAACAGACACTTCTCCAAAGAGGACATCCAGATGGCCAACAGACACATGAAACAATGCTCACCATCCCTCCTCATCAGGGAAATACAAATCAAAACCACACTGTGATACCACCTCAGGCCAGTGAGAGTGGCTAAAATGAGCCAATCAGAGAACTCTAGATGCTGGCGAGGATGTGGAGAAACGGGCACCCTCCTACACTGTTGGTGGGAATGTAAACTGGTACAGCCCTCTGGAAAACAGTGTGGAGGTTCCTCAGGAAACTAACAATAGAACTCCCCTATGACCCAGCAATAGCACTGCTAGGAATTTACCCAAGGGATACAGAAATGTTGATGCATAGGAGCACATGTACCCCAATGTTCATAGTAGCACTCTCCACAATAGCTAAAACCTGGAAAGAGCCTAAGTGTCCATCAACAGATGAATGGATCAAGAAGATGTGGTTTATCTATACCATGGAATACTACATGGCAATGAGAAACAATGAAATCTGGCCATGTGTAGCAACATGGATGGACCTTGAGGGCATTATGCTGAGCGAAATAAGTCAGGCAGAGAAGGACAAATATCATATGTGTGCACGTATAGGAGGATTAGGAGGAACTTGATGGAGGACCAAGGGGGAGAAGAAGGGCGGAAATGGTGGGGGAAAGGGAGAGAGGCAAACCATGAGAGACTCTTGAATGCTGACAAAAACTGAGGACTGGTGGATGTGTGGGGGAGGAGGGGTGGGCATGGAGGAGGGCACTTGTGGGGATGAGCACTGGGTGTTATGTGGAAACTAATTTGACAATAAACTATTTGTAAAAATAAAATAAAATAAAAAAAATTAAAAAAAAATAAAGATCAAAACATGAGTAAAAAAAAAAAAAAGAAAAAAGTTCAGTAATAGTATAAGAACCAAATGGCAGTGATTTTATTATTTTAACACTAAATAGAAGTATTTGACTAATGTTCCCTGTCCAAAAATGACATATTAATTATACTATTCAATTTAAAAATAGAAGAGGCTTGTAAGCATAAAATTTGGCCTCACAGCTACTCCTCATTGCATGTTCTTTAGACCCCGCTAAAGAATGTAATGAGAACACAGCCTCAGCACCACCTGGGACCTTGTTAGAGACACAGAATCTCAGGTTCTTCTCAGACCTACTGAATCGCAATTCGCTTTTAACAAGATCTCAAGGTGATTCATGGGAACTTTAACATTTGAAAATATTGCTCTAGAAATACAAGCCACATTCCTTGAATTTTTTAAAATATTCTTTCAAAGCCTCTTTAATTGCTTTAAATCTTGATCTGCTTCACTTTTCCCTTCTTCTGAAACTGTTTACAAACCTCTGCAACATTCTCCATGATGTTGAGAATTAATCCTAAAGGATCTACATCGATGAGTGTCTTCATGTATAAATCTAGACCCACATTTTTTTACCTTGGATAGATTGTTAAAAAAATATTTTTATGTTTCATGGCATGAATTGTAAACCTGCTGTCTTCTGTCTAAAAATGGTTTAAAAAATAACAATTCATCAGTATATGAGAATTCCTCTTGTGCAGACAGCATGGAGACTTATCTTCTTTAAATTAAAAAAAATGTATCATGGTTTTAAATTGCTTTTCTTTCTCATGAGTTTAAGCTTTTACAACCTATTTTACAACCTATTTTACAACCTATTACAACAAGCTAATACAACCTATTTACAGGTTTCCTTCTTTATTTCCTTAGCCATCCATTACTTCTATCTTAAAATTTTACATTGTTTTATTTCCAACCTGTATCATCTATATTCAGGATGCTAACTAAATGCCCAAATCTTGTCTATCATAATCACCAAGAATTCATGCTCATTTGACATGGCTATCTATGGTAACAATGAATGTGTTCTTTACATAGTTTAAACAGGTGAACAATGGTCCAATTAAATAATGGGTAGTAGATTGAGAATAAATAAATACAAATATGGAATCAGAACCTTATTCAAATTGTAAGACAGCTTACCTATATATAAAAACTGCAAATTCTTTTCTAAGCTATTTTTTCTGAGTTATAATACACCATGTTTCTACATTTGACTCTAATAAATTATTTAAAAATACGTAACTAACAAGACAAAAGACCCAGAATAACTAATGCAATATTAAAGCAGAAGAACAAAATTGAAGAGCTGACACTACCCTACTTCAAGATTTACTATGAAGCTACAGTAACAAGACAATGTGGTATTGGTGAAAGAATAGACCAATACATCAATGGGACAGAATACAGAGCCCAGAATAGATCCACATAAATACAGTCAACTAACTTTTGACAAAGGAATAAAAGCAAGGCAAGACTAAAGACAGTCTTTTCAAAATGGTGCTGGGGCAACTGGACATTCACACGCAAAAAAAAAAAAAAAAAAAAGAATGTAGACTTTACACTTTTACAAAAAGTAACTCAAAATAGATCACAGACAAAAGTATAAAATGCAAACCATGAAACTTCTAGAAGATAAGAGAGGAGAAAACCTAGTTGACCTTAGAAAATATACTTTTAGGTATATGTACTTTTTTAGGTGAAATACCAATGGTACAATCCATAAATGAAATAATTTATAAGCTGGATTGCATTAAAATTAGAAACTTCTGCTTTGAGAAAAGTAATGTCAAGAGAATGAGAAGGCAAGCCACAAACTGGGAGAAAATAATTGCAAAAGATACATTTGATAGAGGCCTATAAAAACGTCCATTAAAAATGGGCCAAACATCTTAACAGGCATCTCCCCCCAAACTATATACAGATGGCAAAAAAAACCAAAAACCAAAAAACACAAATGTGAAAAGGTGTTCCTTATCATATTTCATCATATCAGGGAAATGCAAATTAAAACAAAATTTGATATCATAACAGACCTATTAGAAGAGCCAAAATCCATAACACTGACACCATCAAATGCTGGTGAGGATTTGGAGCAACAAGAATGCTGATCATCATGCTTGTGGGATTAAATACCCTTCACATAAGATCCAGCAATCACACTACTTGGTATTTATACTAAGTGGTTGAAAACATGTCCATACAAATGCTTATATATGGTGTGTATAGCAGTTTTATTCATAAAATTTGACAATACTTGGAAGCAACAAAGGTATACTCCAGTAGGTAAATGGGTAAACTATGATATATCCAGACAATGGAATATTATTCAGTGCTAAAAAGAAATGAGCTATCAACCCATGAAGAGACCTGCAAGGAACTTAAATGCATATTATTAAGTGAAAAAAGCCAATCTGAAAAGGCTACATACTGTATGCTTTCAACTCTATGGCATTCTGGAAATAGCAAAACTATGGAGACAATAAAAAGATCAACTGTTGCCCAGAGTTAGGGGGAAGGGAAGGACAAACAGGCAGAGCACAGAGGATCTTTAGGGCAGTGAATACACTATGTATAATACTATAATAGATGGATACATGCCATTATATAGTTGTCCAAACTCACAGAATATATAACTCTTAGAGAAAACTGTAATGTAAAATATGGACTTCGGATGATTATGATGCGACAATGTACATTCATCTCTTATAACAAATGTACTTTTCTCTTGGGGGATGTTGATAATGGGGGAGGGTACTACATGCACCAGGGCAGGGTGTATGTGAGAAATGTCTGTGCCTTCCCTTCAATTTTGTTATGAAAATAAAATTGCTCTAAAAATATAAAGTCTTGTTAAATAAATTATTAGATGATAGAACTAAAATGTTCTATTTTATTTTAATTATATATTTTGTTACATTGTACATTTTCATTGACATTCTTTTTTATTTTAATTAATTAATCTTTTTTATTTTAGAGAGACAGCGCAATAGGAGAAAGGGACAGAGGGAGAGAGAAATTTAGGTAGGTTCCAGGCTCAGCACAGAGTCCCATGTGGGACTCAGTCTTATGACTGAGAGATCTTGACCTGAGAAGAAATCAAGAGTTGGTCGTTTAACTGACTGAGCTGCCCAGGGGCCCTTCATTGACATTCTTATCTCTAGTGTTCACAGACCAACTATGTAATGATCTACTGTGCCCTTTCACTCACTTTGCTTTAGTTGCTTATCTATTATTTTAATTCTTTGAATGATCCGAAGGTTTTACTCCATTCACAGATATTCACATATTATTTCCTTTGCCTGGAACATCATTGCTTCACTCTTCACTGACTCAAGGGGGCTTGGCTCAAAAAACACTTTCCCAAAGAGGTCTTCTCTGCTTCTGCCCCAAATCTCAAGTATCTTCTCCACTACCATCCTTTTCATGTAACTGGCATCTTTTCTGTCATAGTGCTTATTGGAATTTGTGTTGAAAACATTTTTACACCTTTTTAAAAAATGTTTTATTTAGTTTTGAGAGAGAGACAGAGACAGCATGAGCAGGAGAGGGCCAGAGAGAGGGGTATACAGTATCCAAAGACAGGCTCTCAGCACAGAGCTTGACGCAGGGCTCGAACCCACGAACCGTGAGATCATGACCTGAGCTGAAGTTGGATGCTTAGCCGACTGAACCACGCAGGCACCCCAACACCATTGTGATAAACTTTTTAAGTCAATCTCTGGTAAAAGAACCCATCACTTAAAGAATGTCATGTCCACTACACATGTCCGCCACAATCAGAGATTTATAACAATAATTATGCTTATAGTTGACATCATATATGCAGGTTGACATGCCTTCTCTTCAGGAGGAGAATCTACTGATTTATACAAAGACTGAGGAAAACCCTTAAAAGAAGCATCCAAGAGAGCTGACTACCTGGAATATACATATATGAAGACAGGTCTAGTAGGCTTTTATTAGTGGTGGGGCCCACAAAGGTGTGGGGGTGATGTCTATAGGATTCCTGTGTGAAAATTCACTAGGGAAAAAAATAATCTGGGACAATAATCTAAACACAGGACCAGGAGCTGAGAACCATATGCAAGAAATTATTCTGTGTGTATTGTATGGCAATTACTCACTTTGTCCAGCCCCAATCATAATCATAGCATAGATATGTTGAAGAAAAGAAGACTGATATATGTTTTAAATCCCAATGGTGTGACATCTAGCAGTCTATGGCTACAGTAGGGACCACTGTATTCTTTAAGATTCATGGAAGTGAGCACTGAGTTCTTAGAGCAGAAAAGTGTTTGTTTGTAACCTGTGGCAAGCTCTACCTGTGGTGATTCAGAGGTGATCCCATGAGCAGAGTTTTACGAGGAAGATCTGAGATCCTAGAGTGAAACACCTGCAAAAGGGAATACGGGTATCAGAGATGGTGGTGTGAAGCATCCCTGCAGAAGACTTGAGTGATAAATGGCACTTGGCAGTGGCATTCTTTAAGTTTATTTATTTATCTTGAGAGAGAGAGAGAGCAGGTACATGCACAAGGGAGGGGGAGGGAGGGAGAGAGGGAGAGAGAGAGAGAGAGAGAGAGAGAGAGAGAGAGAGAAGCAGGCTCTGCACTATCAGCACAGAGCCCAACGTGGGGCTCAACGCAGTGCTCAAACTCACCAACCATGAGATCATGACCTGAGATAAAATCTAGAGTTGGACGTTTAACTGACAGGTGCCCCAATGGCATTTGTTTTCATATGACACTGCCCAGAAGCCCAGGGATGGCTGTGCAAAGAGAAGGCATGGGAAAGGCATACCAAGATGGTATTTGAGTGTAATGACATGACTCTGAAGGAGATAGAAGAAACCAGAGAAGGAAAGAGAACTCTGGAGAAAGAAAAGATACATCCCATCTATCATGGCTGGAATATTTTGAACTACAGAAAGTTCCATCACATTATGGTCACCTAAACAAACAAACCACAAACAAACAAATATATATATATATACAGAAATATATATACATATACAGAAAATATATATATATACAGAAATATACATATATATACAGAAAAAGTCTATCATAACCACTTCTAGCAGGGATGTTTAACATGTTCTTCTAGATAATTATTATAAAATGTGTACAAGAAATTATTAAAAAAATAAGGGACAGAAAAGTATCTTGACAGGATGGAAGAATCAGATAAATCAGAGTAGTCAACATGGTCATATTTCTGTGACAGGAAAGATCTGTGAGATGTGAGATTGCTTTTTGTTGGCAGTTAAGACCTTCAAATGATGACAATCTATAGTTTTAGACACTTAGGATTAGTGAGAAGGACAAGGATATATTGTTTAAGACAGGTGAAATAAAACATAGATAGGAAATTTGTAAAAAAAATGTAAGCAGTTGACAGACTAAGTAATATGACTTGTAATTTTCTTAGGAACCAAGATTTTGCTGTGACGAATCTCTGCCTTATGCTCTCATTTATTCAACACCATTTTCAGATTGCCAAACAATTTTTCTTCCTAAACTGAAGTTGCTAATTTGCGGTTAACATTACGTTTTTGCTTTCTATTAATTTCTTAATCAGATTTCTAAGGTGAAGTTTAAGATTCTCCAAGTAAGATCATCTGTCAATTTCAGTGCTGTCTGAAAACAGATGGAGGGGAAGAAAAGCCATAATGAATCTCTAAAGTGTGATACCACAAGTGCCTTCAAAGCTGAACAAGTAGAAATGACTTTTCTACATGCCAATATATCAAGAAATTCCTCATAAAATACGTTTGAGAAATAGAAATATCTGGTCGTTTACTCATGATATAATGAAATTAATAACTTTCAAAAACAATGTAAATCGTTTTTTTCTATTTTAAAGTATTAATATTATTTTCAAAATGTACTTTGTGATCCTCTGAGTCATACTATGTTACAGTTTAAAGAGAATAAATTATGTCATTAGTTAATAACGTGTTCACCATGGAAAACATATTCACACATACAATACAAATAAAGTTCATCATTTTTAACACTGATAAAAATCAAAATTTGACCTTCAGCCAGTAGATGGAGAAGTTGATCTTAGAGTAGATTCACAGTGCTATTAAGTCTCTCTGTTAAGTTGCAGGAGCAAAGAGTAAAATTGCTGCTGATTCAGATATTTGGGGATTGTTTTCATGGTTATTTTCTGGTTGCTCTGCAAAAAGGTTCTGGCATCACCCAAGGGACCACTATTGTTTCTTAGAAATCTTTCCTGTACCCTGTACAGTCCTTATGTGCTTTGTTTATAGGCACTTTTTTTTTTCTTTTCTTTTTTTTTACTGTCTATTCTATTTTCAAACAAGCCTGGAATGTTTCTTTTCTTCATAAATTATTGCTGAAAGTTTGCATAGTACATATTTTTAGGAACCACAAAATATTAAGAGTAAAGGCACCGAGTGATGGAATCAGCACCTCTCAGAGCAAGATGAAAATATAGATTCCTTCTAGGGCAAACTGGCTTTCTGAAAAAGGAAACACACATTATATACTTCAGCATGCTCTCAGAAATTATGCACCGCCACATCCATTAGGGATGAGCTCATAAATAAATAAATCAATTGACAAATTCTCTTGAACAAATTTCATCACAAAACCCAAAATCATTTGTTTAGTACATTGACAGTTATTCTATATCTTAAAAGATGTTGAGAACCTTGAAAATTCCGTACAACTGGAGTTTAGTGCTATTCATTTTTGTTGGCATTTTTGTTGTAAAAATGATCATGTTTAGACTGACAAAGCAAAATAGAAAAATGCATGAGATAGTGGTTAGGTGTTAAATTCAGAAAGGTGGGCTACTATTTTAATGAAATTGATAACTAGTAAATATTAAGATAAAAATCAAAATGGAACTATAACGAAATTATTTTCTGTAATCCAGTGACAAGTTAAAAAAACATGCCCTCTATTAAAGATATCAAAATAGTCATCCTCTGTAATTTTTTGATGGCTCATTTCAGTAACTTTCATTTTCTAAAAATATATTAGTTTTGTTCTATTTAAATGTATTAAAACACCCTATAAGCAAAAGTAAAGATCATTTTTGTAGGGATGGGTTGTGGCTAATATGTAATCACCTATTAAAAATACAATACTTTTTTCATTTATACAACTTGGTTAAGTCCCCAATTATCTTACTATATAGTTTATGTTATTCAACTTAACAAATATTTAAGAGCCTACAACCTGCCAGCAGTGAATAAGAAACACTAAGTTCCTACTTTCATGAAGTTTACATTCTTGAGGATGAGATAAACAAAAGACAAAAAAAAAAAAGAGATACAGATCATTACAAAAGGTGACATAGGAGATGTAACAGAAGATATAGTAAAGGCATATAGAAGTAACAATATACATAAATAGGGGTTAATAAAGCATTAATGCAGAGATGGGGAACACTCTTAGGGTATTAAAAATGTTCTTTGAACAGAAGATTCACTATACATCTCATACAAATTCACATACATGTACAGTCTGTGCAAATAAATGGATACCGAAGAAAATAAAGCAGATGTGGTTCTTATGGACATAAAGTTTATGGGTGATTTTTTGTTTTTGCCTTCTTTTTGTTTCGTTTTGCTCTCCTATGGTTCATACTTCTGAAACTGGCATTTTTAAATAGCTTTATGTTAAAAGGGTTAATACCCATAAAGAAGGGCAAAACAGTTGAGTTGGAATAGTTAAAGGGACAGTATTACTCTATTTAGCCACTGGTATATTGTTCATTATTAGGATCTAGGATATAAGCTGTTTTAGCAAAAATGCAATAATGATAAATGCTCTTAACTTTCTTTGTGATTCTAGATAGATATTGATTTAAGAAATGCAGCCTTTTAAGGAATAGTTGAAACAATATAAGAAGATAGAGGAGCCAGATTCAGAAACAGTTAAATTACATACATTAAAAAAATAAATATTTCCATACGACTTAAATGTCTCATGACCTCTCTCATGAGTGAGGTCAGCCAGTAATAGCAATTGTCAAAGTGTTCAAGGTCTTGCATTGTTCGGAGGCAGGTAAAAATATGGACTACTTCAGAATTTTTAGGTATGCACTATAAAAATAAAGTGTAATCATTACCATAATAGAAATAGAACATTGAGGGGCGCCTGGGTGGCTTAGTCGGTTAAGCGTCCGACTTTCGCTTAGGTCATGATCTCGCGGTTCGTGGGTTCGAGCCCCGCGTCGGGCTCTGTGCTGACTGCCAGCTCAGAGCCTGGAGCCTGTTTCAGTCTGTGACTCCCTCTCTCTCTGACCCTCCCCTGCTCACGCTGTCTCTCTCTCTCCTAGAAATTAAAAAAAAAAAAAGAAAAGAAAAAAAAAAGAAATCGAACATTGAACTTCTATGTTCTGATAGTGCCAAAAGGTAAAAAGAAAATACAAATCTACCTCAAGCACAGATGAAAAAAAGGAAAACAATAGGGTAAAGTCAAATAAAGAAACTAATGAAGATAAGTAAAAGACAAAGAAATTAATCAAACAACTTAAAATATTTTAAAGTCCAATTATTTTAACATAAAAAACATTTAAAACTAGAAATCTATTTTAAAGAAACAGACTTTTATATTTTCTAACTATAACAGTTTCTTTTTTATCAAAATATAATTAACATAAACTATTCTCATTAGTATCAAGGTGTACATCATAGTGATTCAATATATTTTAATATATATTTTTTAAAATTTTGTTTTAGAGACAGAGGGAATGTCAGTTGGGTGAAAGTGAGAATCCCAAGCAAGAGGCACGCTCAGCACAGAGCCCTACGCAGGGAGAGATCCCATGACCCCAGGATCATGACCCACACCGGAATCAAGACTTGGATGCTCAATCAACTGAGCCACCCAGGTGCCCCTCGATTCAATATTTTTATGCCAGAGGTGGAGAGGGCTTGGAGAACAGCCAAAGTAGGTAAAGGAGATACAGATAGATTATTTATGTACACATAAAACCTATACAATGTTTCCAAAAGATACTTAAAATTACACTGAAGAACTGAAAGTAAAGAAAAAAATCTGGTAGGGAACTAGCCAACTATTTAAGTAGATACAGGGCACTCACTAAAAGCATCCTGAACACACAGACTTGGTTTTATTTTCCCACCAGTACGCAACATAGTGTAAACAACCAATAAATATTTATTGACTAAACTGATGGATATTCATGTATCAAATATATAAATACCTAGAATGGATGTCTATACATCTAATTCATGAAAATAGCTGTCTCTAAGAAGGTAGAAAAATAGAACAACAGAAAGAAGATAAAACTCTTGTTTATATTCAATGACTTTTATGTTAATAAACATCAAAATTCAATCTTAGATATCCTATTTCTTGTCCAATCAAATCCTTATTATGAAGAATAGTAAAGAACATGAATTCCTGGTTACCTCCTGGGTTGTGTTCTTTAATACCTTAGAATTAAAATTCTAGAAATGTGGGGCACCTGGGTGGCTTAGTCGGTTAAGCGTCCGACTTTCGCTTAGGTCATGATCTCGCGGTTCGTGGGTTCGAGCCCCGCGTCGGGCTCTGTGCTGACTGCCAGCTCAGAGCCTGGAGCCTGTTTCAGTCTGTGACTCCCTCTATCTCTGACCCTCCCCTGCTCACGCTGTCTCTCTCTCTCTCCTAGAAATAAATAAAACATTAAAAAAAACTAAAAAAAAAAATTCTAGAAATGTAAGCAGAACAAGTTTTCAAAAGTATTGCTCATTTGCATGAATGATGCAAGGGATGTTTGGGAAATCATGTCCCTGAAAATAGTTCACCAGACAAGTTATTTTCAAGGGAGTTTTAATTCTGGCATAGTTTAGCATCAACTGTGTAATTCAGATTCAAATTGAACATAAAAAGAATTAAAATTTATGTTCAATGGGCCAGTGACCACAGATGCAGCACAGAGCTATGCTAAAAGAGCGGATGAAACATTTCACGTTTTATAATTAGACTGTGGTTGTAACATGCTGATTGCAATCAAGTGCAATATGGTGGAGGAAGTAGTGACTTTTATGTTTATTAATCCTTTATCATACACTATGACATGCTTGTAGACCTCTGCAAGATCTGAAAGTTTGACTGTTTAAGTACTGCACAGAACTTCACATTATATGGCAAGAAATGCACTCAGTGCTGTCACATATATAAGTTGTTCTTCATCATATAAGAGATTTTTTCATTTTGTAGCTATATATTTAATTTAAATAATAAGCCTCTTTTAAAAAGCACATAAAAAGGTTTTTCTTATTTATCATTCAATTAAAAACATATTATTGTAGTTGTCATGTAATATTAGTTTCAGCTGTACACATACTGATTGTGCAATTTCATGCATTCCACAATGCTCACCACGGTAAAGTGGTGTCTGTCATCAAACAACATTACTACAATACTATCCTCTATATTCCCTATGCTGTACTTTTTATCCCTGTGACTTATTTATTTTATAATTGGAAGTATGTGTCTCTTAATTCCCTTTACCTATTTTGCACATCTTCCCTACTCCCCTCTCCTTTGGCAATTATCAGCTTTATCTCTGTATTTATGAATTCATTCTGGTGTTTGTTTTGGTTTTTAGATTCTACATATAAGTGAAGTCACTAATATGTATTTCTCTACAATACCCTCCAGGTCCATCTATGTTGCTAAAAATGGCAAGATCCCATTCTTTTTTATGGCTGAGTAATATTCCATTATATATATTCAATATATACCACATATTCTTTATCCATTCATCTGTCAGTGGACACTTATTTTGCTCCTATACCTTGGCTATTGGAAATAATAGTGCAATAAACATTAGGATGCAGGGGCACCTACGTGGCTCAGTCGAATAAGTGTCTGACTTCAGATCAGGTCATGATCTCACAGTTCATGAGTTTGAGCCCTGCATCAGGCTCAGGCTCTGTGCTGACAGTGCAGAGACTGGAGCCTACTTCAGATTCTGTGTCTCCCTCACTCTCTCTACCCTTCCCCCATTCATGCTCTCTCTCTCTCGTCTCTCTGTCCAGGTATGTGTGTATTTGTGCTGTGTGCATGTGTGTGTTAGTACTCTCAGACATGGTTGATTCTCAGCCATTAGACTGAAGTGTTAAATAGCAAGACAATCCCTGCTTGCTATGAAATTCTTGTCCTAGAGTCTCAATTCACAGGTTTTGGCTTTCTTTAGTTTCATTTAAGTCATCTTTTTCATTTTTTATTTTTTTTCTCCAAAATAAAATGATTTCTCATTAGCTCTTAGAGTTCAATTCCAACATCCTCTATTGTTTTTTTACACTGGAAGACAGTCTTATTTAGGTACGTAAATTTTTTTAAATTGACAATGTACTTATATATTCATTCAATAAATATTTATTATATTTACTTGCTTTAAACTAAAATGTTCAACTTTAGTTAAATAAAGTATGAATCAAGGTACACTTTACACTGAATTTGTACTCATACTATCCAACAAGTGATGAATTGGCCACCCAGAATGTATACCGCATGGTACTGTAAATGTTTTTATATTTTGTCTGCTTTCCTTATATTTTGAAAGAAACAGGTTGTGTATAATTTATTTCTGTTTCCCATTAACTAATACAGTGCTTGCTTCAAATTGATGGAAAACCCTGAGAACCGGAATGTGTACTTTTGCTGACACTTAAGCACTTGCAAATCAAACACATTGGAAATGCTTTTCTGGTCTCTCTGGTATTTATTTCTACCCATATACTATCTCAGCAAGAGGAATCAAAGTAACATTCTCTAAGTTAATTTTTTTCTTGGTTGCCTAAAGCTAACTTAGTTTGCATAAGGGGCAATGATTAATCAAATTAAGGTTATGAATGGGTGTATAATAAATGGTATATAATTGATATAGAAGCCAGAAGCACTTTCTGAACCTTTATTCTATCCTAATTTAAAAAGAAGATGAGGAGATCTCTTTTACATTTTTGATACAGACCTAGAATATTTATAAGTTACTTTTTGCTATTTGCTCCTTTCTTCTAATACTGAGAATCAATGATTCCTGTAGAAAACAAGCAAACCAAATTTTTACCCCATATTTCTTGCTCAAGAAACTTGCTATCATTTCAGATTCTACTCTCTGATAGTCTTTACTCTTGATTCAATTTCTTGATGTTACACATTAAATGTCCCACTGCTGAATGAATGTAAAGTTCGAGGGCAGGCTCTTAACACGGCATAAAGGAGTTCTGAAACCAGCACAGCTGCTGCTAGCATAAATTCTAGGAGCAGCTTTCCTGGGCTTGAATCCTATACCTGCCACTTACCAGCTGTAACTTTCAGAAAACCATTTAACTTTTCTTTGGCTCAGCAATCTTATTGTGAAATGGGTGGGGGGGAAGTGAACTCTGTATTATAGGGTTCTATGAGGATTAAATGCATTGGTAATTTTAAGTAGGAAAATGACTGGCATGGGTCAATGCTATCCAAGTGATGTTTACAGAAATAAACAAGACTTTTGTAAGCTGGTAGAGTTCCTAATACTATCTTCAAGATTGATCTAATAATATACTACATTTCTGGGGGCCTTAAAAAAATACCACACATCTGTTTCCCAGAGAAGTACATTTTATAAATATATATTTGGCTGAATGTAACCTGAAGATAAAACTTGACCTTGTTCATGGCTTCTTTTCTTGCAACATGTAGCTGCTGAAAGGGTAGGTAACTTTAAGCATGGAATGTTCATAGATAAGAAATGTAATCAATTTCCTGAGATTACTGTTACTGTGACTTGACAAATTGGGAGTGGCTTGCTCAGATTGTGGGTATGGAAATTTGTGCTTAATGCCTTCAGGATGCGCATGACAGCACTACTGTGTTTTCTGAATTTGTTATTTAGGTAGAACGTAAAAGTAATTTTAAAAAGACAATGTTTAAGCAATAATAAGTACTTGTTGAAACCTACAAAGCAGTTATTGTAATACATACATTTTCAGAAAACTCAACAGAAAAGGCCAGTACTCTCACAATCAAGAAAAAGCAACATTTCTGAGTAATCAGAATGAAAACAAAATGGCTTAAAATTGAGTCTTGAAAATGGCTTTTGAAAAAATGGCAGAAAATATATTTGCAGTGAGAATGGGGTAGTTTATTCCCATGAGGGGAATGCAATCTAATTGTAAAGGAAAAGAATTGGATCCTATGAAGGAATATACTTATTGAAATTTTCAAATTTGCCCATAAGGTATGATGTGTCCTCACTGAGCCTGTTGAAATAGAGCAGACAGTTCAATGTTTGCATACACTCTCAACAATTTCACATCTGAAAAATTATATTCTAGAAAAAGAGGACTTAATCCTGGGATTGTGAT
The DNA here is from genome assembly GCA_017311185.1 of Proteles cristata cristata. Classification (NCBI taxonomy): domain Eukaryota; kingdom Metazoa; phylum Chordata; class Mammalia; order Carnivora; family Hyaenidae; genus Proteles; species Proteles cristata. The sequence continues at coordinate 136,370 of JAESUZ010003332.1, forward strand.
TATATTAATTACATCTAATGATAGCCGACATTATGTGAAGATGCACTGTGGTAGGTTGTAGCCTTTTGCCCCCTTAGCTGAGAGATATTATTCGATCACTGCCATGCTTGGTTTAAGCTTTGATGTGGACAAATTATTTTAAGGGATTTATATTTTAAAGATATATGCAATTGTTTGAAGTTTAATTTTCCATCAGTCAATACAAAAGTTAAGTTTTTCAAATGCTCTTTTCCTCTTAAAGGTAAACACCTTAAAGTTTTCCAGGACATAAGCAATGAGCCATCACTGAAAGAAGATAGAATTCAATCATCACAGCCTACAAGATTCTATATGATCTGACCCAATGTGACTTTCTAAATTTATTATATGTCCTTCTTCACCCATTCAAGAAGTTACAATCACATTGGCCTTATTTAATACCTGGGACACATCAAGCTAGTTCTTAGTAAACAATATTTAATTATTTTGTTCTCTCTGCCTATTGCATTTTTTCTAATTTATTGTTGATGCCCTTTATTACTCACGTAATCAATTTAGTAAACAAAGAAATAATTTCTAGAATTTTAATATAAAAATTATAGGTAAGTGAGAAATTAAGCATAAAACACAGGATAGCTAGGTATAAACATATCAGAATATTTAAAATGCAGAAAATCAATCTAAGTTATTAATAGAGTTGAACACCGAATTTGACTCTGAGATGGTTGGCCAAAAAAGAAAAAGGAAAATTAAGAAGAGCATTAGGCTATGGGGTGCCGAGGTGGCTCAGCCAGATAAGTGTACAACTTCAGGTCAGATCGTGATCTCACAGCTCATGGGTTCGAGCCCTGCATGGGGCTCGGTGCTGACAGCTTGGAGACTGAAGCCTGCTTCAGATTCTGTGTTTTTCTCTCTCTCTCTTTCCCTCCCCAATTCTAGTTCTATCTCTCCCTCTCAAAAACTAAATAAATATATTTAAAAGCATTAGACTAATGAACTATAGTAAAATGAAATGCACATCAACTGAATGCAAAAGGCAATAATATAATATATAATATCCCAAGTATCAAGTATGATAAAGGTATTCAGACATTTGCATTTTCCTGTGGGTCTATGTGATTCACAATAATGTATACAGTATACTGTTAAGCTTCATAGATCAGATGTAAAAAGAACTGAATTGGAAAAGTCATAACTTTCTCAACCAATCATAATTCAGTTCATTTGGGAGGCTTCAGAATGGTTTGTGCTGCCGAAGCAGATATGTTCAAATGCTTTTTAGAACCTATTTCATCAACATAATATTGCAAAATATGTAATCATCTTTATCAGGCCTCTGCAGCAGCTCACATGCTCATGGCAACACCCCCAAATCGTTGCAAGTTGGCTTTTTCCCAGTTGCCAAGGCTTTCAGCAATCACCATTCTGTACAGAATGCAGCTGGCTTACTATTTGGTAGCCTAAAGAAAAAACAATCCAAGCTTTTGCACAGTCACTGGGTTTCCTATTCTATGGTGTAGTGATTTCAAAGACCAGATTCTTTCATAACTCGCACCTGCCGCTCTGCTCTTGCAATGGTGCAGTTATAAGCAATTCAAAGGAGGAGTGGACTCTCATCCAACTCCAGTGGAAATCAGAAAAAAAAGCTCAAATATCTATAATCCCTTGTGCTTTCTCACCTATCCTTCATCTGTTTGCCTAAAGTTGTTGTTTTCTGGGTTTTTTTTTAATGGTGCAAATCTTTTTCCAACATGACCATCATATTCCTTGCACTCTGTAGGTCCTCTCTGTTCAGGTATATTACATTTGATTTTTCTGACTTCTTCCCTAAATATGAATCAATGTATGGCTTAGGCAAAACCCCTGCAGAGGGACTTTTCAGTTACCTTCTCTCTCAAGTCAGGGGAGAAAGAAACTATTACTACATCTCAACCATATACACCTTTTTGAGATTAAATTTAATCTCAGTGTTGTCTATAAATTTAATCTCATGGAGGTGTATATGGACAAAATACAGAGAAAATTACTCCTAGAAATATATTTTGAATGTAAAGTGTATATACGGTTTCAAAATAGAATTTAAAAATACTAAAACTACATTTTTTCCCCCAGAGTCAGTATCTCCCTTTTACAATGTTATAAAGAAGAACATATAAATGCAATCAAAGTGCTCTTAAGGTAATAGAAGAAGTAACTTTTCATAATACGTATCAATAATAAAAATTAATATGCAATAATTACATATATGAATTATTACTTCCCAGTTCAATTATCTTGATTTCTTGTATCCTTTGGCTACAAGCTCTCTGTGAATGAGAAATGTAAAGGGATCAAATGAAGACTCCTGCTAATACATCCACAAATAAAATCTCATATCCATCAAAATAAAGTGGGAATTAGCCAATCCTAGAAAGAAAAAAGAAACAATTCAATGGCTAGTGGAGAAGCTGGAAGAAAGCAGACTTCATTTTTCAAGAACTGATTGTTTACATTTAATTGCTTTGGGAGCCTTTGCTGTTTAACATACTAAAATCTTTAGTTTGACTCTATTTCTTTTCATAGTTGACATTTTCAATAAATATTTTGAGTGGATATGACTAAAAGTAATATAAAATGTTTTTAATCATTTTATACTAATTTGTCTTGTGCCATCTACCTATAATCACCATACCTTATTATATTCAATTATTTCATATGATTGTAATACATTATTCCACAATTATGAAATAATTTATTAAAATAAATTAAATTAATCTTTTCAATATTTGAAGAGACATGTTACTACAAAATTTGATTCAATGATGCTGGACACATTACGTTTTGAAACAACATTTTAATTTTCTGAACTTTAAACCACTTTCAAGGTCATGGAAGAAAAACAAATACTGAATTATGAATTTGTAGAGTTGGAGGATATCACTTAGACTGTAAATTTCAGACCATATTATTTACTTATTTATTTTTTGCATATATAAAGAGACTAAGGGCTAGGAAAGTCAATAAAGAAATTGAACAGAGGCATGTGGCCAATAAATGACTTACATGTAAAAACAAAGAAAGACAGAAGACAAATTCCTTACATTTCTTCTTTTTTTAATGGAAGGAATGTTTCAATGCTATCTAGACTTGAATCATTTTTATAAAGCATAATATCTAGTCTGAATTATGAAATATTTCCAAATAACCAATTAAAAGTAACAATGAATCTACTGACTTCAAAGATGTGAGATTTGCTTGAATTATGAATGAATGAAGCGAAACTATAATGTGTATCTCCCATTTGTAGTGTTCAATGAAATATGCTTGCATGGAACTTCTGCACGGGTCTGGGTATTAGTCCTGGGAACTGAAATTCCCTCCTAATTAAAAACAGGGACCAGCTTTTGGGGGCCGAAACTCACCTGAGATTGCTTTATAATCTTTTACAGTGTGAACTGGCATGGCTGTCATGAAAATTTTTTTAAGTTTACTTATTTATTGAGAGAGAGAGAGAGAGGGAGAGAAAGACAGTGTAAACAGGGGAGGGGCAGAGAGAAAGGGAGAGACAAATCCCTAGCAGGCTGCTGCACATAGCCCCAGGCAGGGCTCAATCCTATGAACCATGAGATCATGACCTGAACTGAAATCAAGAGCCAGATGTTTAAAGACTGAGCCACCCAGAATCAATGACTGAAACTTATGTAATTAAAGCTAGTTTTCAACATGTCTCCCTCTCACACATGTACACACAAACACACCCAGAGTCAAAGCATCGCATCCTTTGATAGCACTTGTACTATCAAAGCACTTAGACTCTCTCATAGCATTTGTACTTCAGACATGTGTATGGAAGTGACAATGCAACACGAAGTATTTCTTTTTTAGTTGTAGGTTTTATGTAAGACAATTTCTAATGTTTTCTTAACATAAGAGCATCACGTTTTATTTTATTTTATTTTATTTTATTTTTTAATAGTTTATTGTCAAGTTGATTTCCATATAACACCCAGTGCTCATCCCCACAAGTGCCTTCCTCCATGCCACGTTTTAAAAAGTACATATTTGTTAATTACATAGAATCTTTTCCAACAAGTGAAAAATATTAAGTTGTTTTAGTCCAACTTTTCATTTGACAATTTTCTCTACACCTAATTATTCAATTAATTTTTCATTCAGACTGACTTTTATATGGTCCAACTACTGCAAGTGCGGAGGAACACTTACCTGTCATACAATTGGCTTCCTTATCTACAATTATAATTATTATTTATTCATCCCCTTTTATACCTACACCAAAAGCTTTGAGGAGATACATAAAACTTTATAGACTGGTTTTCAGAGCTGTTCAAGTCAAACCCCAATTTATCATTCTTGTCTCAAGAACAACAAAAACTGGCTTTTGTGCAATATATGTACATGTACCATTTCTTATAATCTTCTCAACGGTCCAATAAGTGATATCCTATTGATATCCCTATTTTAGATGTAAGGACACCGGTGCTTCAAAAAGTCAGGTTCAGGGACATCTGGGTGGCTCAGTTGGTTAAATGTCCGACTCCAGTTCAGGTCATGATCTCACAATTAGTGAGTTTGAGCCCTGTGTTGGGCTCTGTGCTGACAGCTCAAAGCCTGGGGCCTGCTTCACATTCTGTGTATCCCTCTCTCTCTTCTCCTCATCTGCTCACACTATAAATAAACATTAAAAATGTCTCAAAAGTGAATACACATTAAAAAAAAAGGAAAAGTTAAGCTCAGTTGATGAGGTAAAGTAAAATGCCAGATTAGAAACCAGGTTGTCTGGCTCTAGAGGACATTTTGTTTAATTACTGAATTACCTACCTCAGTAGGCCAGTGATTCATTCTCTTGAAAAGGTAACATTTTTATCTTTTTATACACTTTCCTACAGTGCTCCTAAAATGTCATCTCCTGTTGACTGATTGTACAAATTCTTCATAAAGTCTTTGCCAATTGGTGTTCTTCCTTTTCTAAACCTCTTTGATGTTGTGGCCTTTAAGATGGACTGTGCACATCTGGGGCACGTGGGTACTAACGATGATTTATCAGAAAAAGAATGAAACATTTAAAAGTCTAATTATATTCAATTCCTTTTCATCCTTCTAATTTTGTTTTTACAATAAGCATTGTAAGTATATAATACTATATGGATATCCTATGTAAATATAAATCCATATATTGGAAGGCATAGATCAATGTGTTTGCATTCAGTGTATTTGATCAAAACGTTGGTAGATCATTGACCAATATTATTAACTTAAAATTTTCTCACATTTTGATTTTTACTGCTTTTACTATTTTGTGATATGTTATCTCTCAATCTGAATTGTTTACTTCTAAGGACAGAAAGTATGTTTTAAATTCATTTTAAAATAGTCCATGCCATTAGAATGATCTTATATATTTGACTAGAAAGAATTTAAATATGTAAAACAATGAAATAAATGCAAACGTCAACTGAAATGCTGAGGGATGCTAGCTACAAATAAGTAAGAATTTGCTTACTTCACTTAATAGAGGAGAATTTATTATTGATTTGATTTCAGCTAAGAGCAAAGGTTGTATGGAATTTGTTTGTTTCTTTAAGTACAGATTCCTTTTATGGCTCCTGGATGTGCTATCAGTGTCGTAAGGATGAATCTAATCCAGAGTCCTGGGCTGGAGACCATGTGGAATTTAAGGAAGATCAGTGTTTTGCACAATTAATTCATTTGATTTTTAAGAAGACATAATTGCCTGGGGAGGTTTGTTAATCAGAAAATTGAGTTGCTTAAAACTAAAAATTAATATATTAAAATGATAAGTACGGCTTAAAATATTTGTTATTTTAATTAAATTATGAAAGCTTGTCTGTATCTGTATTTTCTCTTCAGAATGGCTGGTTCTTTGGTGACTATTGAGAGATGGTGGGTAATAAATTTAGAAATGTCTGCAGAGGTCACATCCCTGAAGGTCACATCCCTGAACGTCTGCTTGTAATTACTCTGACTCCATACTACAAATTACAACTGTTCTTGAATATATCATATATTTAAAATTCAACATATAAAAAATTTAATTCATCCTCACTTCCAAATCCCCTTTCTAAATGTAGATTTCCTATTTGATGATATACCCTCTTCCACCCAGTTGTTTAGTATAAAGGTTGAAATCATTCTCAATCTTCTATTTTCCTCATGATTTTTCCAATCATTAAATCATCAAAACCACATTGTATATATAACTATCTTTAATATTGCTATCTTTATATTTCCTTTCAGTAAAATGTGAATACATTAGCAGAGAAAAGATCACTTATGATGTTATATTTGAGGGTTTTTTTTCTCCAAATACTTTGCTTTCTCCTTTTCAATAGTCACTTGTGCATAGTTATCTTATAATTTCTCATTTATGTCATGCCTTTCTGTATCCCTGTAACTTTGAACACATTCATTCCACAAACTAGAAAAAAATAGTTTCCTTTCTTTCTGAAATAATCTAGGCAAAGAAGGAGCAGGCATTTCAAACTCAACTTTATCATCTTGCTGTAAAGACACTTTCACATGTTCTTCCAAAACCCACAAAAATCAGGTTGGATATGCTTTCAATTTTACTGACCATCCATTGCATTTTAAACAGAAACTTAAGGGAATACATCACAAATATTTATCTTTTTTATTTTCTACTAGACAGTAGAACACTATGCTTTAGACCAAATTCTTCACTCAATATAGATATTCAATAAATGTGCTGAAATCAATAGAAAATGAATAATCTATTACTTAAAATCTCAACAAGCTAATGTTTATGTAAATGAAACAACTTGAAATATGCAGCTGTACAAACTATTTTATACTAATATACATATAACCACTTCTGGAGATCTTCTCATCATACATCATGACCTCATTACCTTACCTCAACTACCAAGTTACCACACACTTTAAGGAGTAAAACTGGAATTCAAGCAGATTAATGTACCATGTGCACTGCTGTACTAAATTAATAATCTAGTAGATGGCTCAGCATTGCTGAAGATTTAAGAGAATATGAACATTAGTATTCTTTCTACTTTTTTTGTTTGTTTGTTTAGTTCATTAGTCACTTGAAAATGCATTTTCTCAATTAGGTCATTTGTAATTTTCAGTGGGAAATCATATAAGTAGTTTCTATCATGCATACATAAAATTAGAATTAAAGCATACGCTAAGTAGATACTGACATATATATGTTCGTGGCATAAGAAATAAGACATGAAAGCTTCCAGTTTCTATATTTTAGTGCTGCCAAATGATTTTTGAAATAACACTAAAAACAAAAAAGATACTTAAAGGTTCAGATGTCAGTATTACATGAGTGATAGATTTATAACAGTAGGCTTTTCTTTTTACACCTCAAACAGGAACAATCTTTTATAGAGCGTCAGCTGTTCTAACAACTGCATTCATAACAACACTGAAAGGTTTAAATAAGAGTCACCTGAAGAATATGGCTTATATAAAATGAAAGGACCAATGCAGGTTTTTGACTTCGCTTATAAACAAGTTTAACTTGTAATAATTATATATATTTTAGCAACCCATATAGGAGAAGAAGTGTGCATGCAACAACACACACACACACACACACTACAAATTCAAGGTCTCTGAAGTTACAAAGAAATAAGCCTTGTTGGAGAAATTAACAGAGTCTAAACTGACAACAATGAAGCTTAACATACTTCTAATCTCAGAGTTCACCTGACATTGGCAGAGACGGTTATTTAGTGATGGACATAAGATGCCTTCTTATTCACTTTGAAAATTAAATATTCATAGGTTCAAAAGATATGACAGCTAAAGATAGTATTTAACTGGTTGTTTTTTAAACTATATCACTGATAAGGAAAACTTCCATCACAGTCAAGGAAATGAGATATAAGCATTTAGAAATGCGCAGACTGTGAAGGATAAAGCAAATCCTAGACATTTCAAAGTTTTGAACTTAATGAAGACACTGCTTATATATATTTTTTCTATGACCAAATGGGCCAGTTAATCTGTGCACATTAGGGTCAAAATAAAATATCTGTTGCAAAATTTCTGGGTTATTCACTTTCCCTTTTCTATCCACCTGAAAAGAAAACTTTAAGTGTTTAATTAATATTCTCAAGAATAATATATATTATTTTATAAGAGGTTCTCTTTTCAAAACAGGATAGCTATCCTGATCACTCTTTGCCATAAGGTAAACAGTACTTATCTATATCATTCTTTTTCATTATGTCTGATGTTGATTTTACATGGTTGATCTGTATTAAAATAAACATTAAATAAAGTTTCTTGTGTGCACAATAAACATTGTAGTAGTCAGTGCTCTTGAGAGATATCAGAATGTGTAATTTCTCCTCTCAGGGCATTTAGCATTTTTTCTGGAAGACAATATCATAAAATGAAATAAATAAGTCTACAACTAAACACAAACTCAGTGCTACATAGATGAAACCTGAAGTTTTGTGGTAAAAATAAAAGAGACTTGTAAATTCTCACAGGAGAACTTTGAAGGGAAGAAGTAAGCAATATATAAGGTATCCTAGTATGAGTAAAAGTAGGAAGTTGAGATGACAAAGAAATGAAGAGACCTGTTTTGACTTAGTGAGGGATAGTGCAAATAAAGGGGATACACAGTGGTCTTTTCTTTTTTTTTAATTTAGAGATATAATTAACATATAACATTATTTAAGTTTAATATGTACAGCATGTTGACTTGATACACTTCTGTACTGCAAAATGATTACTACCACAGCATTAACTAACACCTTTACCATATCACACAATTACCTTTGCTGTTTTGTGGTGAGGACACTTGAGATGTACTCTTTCAGCAACTTTCAGGTATATAATATAGTATTATTAACTATAATCAACATGCTATACATTTTCTCCAGAAATTATTCAGCTTATAATTGAAAGTATGTACTCTTTGACCAACATGTCCCCATTTTTTCGCCTCCCCAACTCCTGATAACCACCTTTCTACTCTTTCTAGGAGTTCAGTTTTTCTAGATTCCACATGTAAATGATATCATGTAGTATTTGTCCTTGTCTGACTTATTTCACTTAGCATAATGTCCTCGAGTTCCATCCATACTGTTGCAAATGGTAGAATTTCCTTCTTTATCATTGCAGAATAATATTACATTGTATATAAAAGCATATCTTCTTTATCCATTCATCTATTGATGTTAACTTAAATTGTTTCCATATCTTGGCTGTTGTGAATAACGCTGAAATTTACATCGATGTGTAGCTATCTCCTTGGGATACTGTCTTCATTTCATATATCCAGAAGTAGGATTGGTAGATCATATGGTAGTTCTACATCTAATTTTTTGAGGAAACTGAATACTGTCTTCCATAGGGTTCTACCGACATTAACACTGTATAAAGTTTCCCTCCACATTTCCCCTCAACAAAACTTATCTCCTGTCTTTTTTATGGTGACCATTCTAATAGGTATGAGGTGATATTTCATTGTGGTTTTGATTTGCATTTCCCTGATAATTAGTGATTTAGTGATGTTGAATACCTTTTCAAGTTTACCATGATATATATGACCTTAATATCCAGATGAGGTACATATTTAATGCAATTTGATAGAGAACAATGAAACAGTGTAACTAAGGGCATGCAATTCAAAATACATCAATGTGATTTAAGCAATTTTAAATAATCATCTAAATATATCACATTATCTTACTAGTTAGAGAATATATTCTTTTGGGCAAGTTTGCTGAGTGACCCATAAAAAATAACAGAGCATATTATTTCTCAAAAAACTGTCTTGTATTGATGGCAAGATAATTAACTTCATGTTGAACTACACTGTAAAAAAAAGACAGTGATTAAGAGGTATGACATTGGTAACTGAAGGATTCCTGGAATAAGGAAATATTTGCTTTTACGGAGTGCCTACTCTGTGCCAGATGTCTTGACTTGATCAGGCCTTGACTCTGAGAAGTACCACAAGACAAGAGCTAGTTATTTGGAAGCTGTGGAGAAGAAACAGATCTCCAAAAGCAGAAATGGACATGTTACAATTGGAATCATGAGTTCTAACATATTCCTTGGCCTGTGACTTGGTGACAAGTAAAGTCAGACATAAAAAGCCTATAAACAGAATAGTAGAAGCCACAAATGTGGATGCACTATCCAGACCAACAGCAAGAATAAGAGGATATGTATTATCAGGCCTCAGTAAAATTTATTTTGATCAATTTATCTCAAATTTGAATAAAATATTCACTTCCATTTACTCTGAGAAGCAGAATAATAACCTAAAAACACAGTGTGGTGTCCTAAAAAGACAAAAAACCCAGTTTGGCTGTGATATAAAAATATATCACAAATCATATCTCAGAATGAGAAGAAGGGAACCATCTAAACAAAATGAATCGTAAGTAAATACCAGTTCTTCTGTTTTAAATCTGATTGTCATCTTTCTTGTCAATCAGTTGAATCCTTTATTATACTAGACACAATTCTTCACACAAAGAGTTTCCTGTTTGTTTTAATATGATGCCACAGTATTTAGACATATTTTCTTAAAATTAAATTATCTTTGGCAAACATCCAAAGACTGTTTGAGTGTTTTAAAAATTTGTTTCTTGGAGAGCCTGGGTGGGTCAGCTGGTTAAGCATCTAATTTCACCTCAGGTCATGATCTCACAGTTCATGGGTTCCAGCCCCACACTGAGGGGCTCTACGCTGACAGCTTGGAGCCTGCTTGGAGGCTGCTTCAGATTCTGTGTCTCCTTCTCTCTCTGCCCTGTCCCTGCTCATGCTGTCTCTTTCTCTCAAAAATGAACAAACATTAAAAAAATTATTTTTTAGTAAAATAGAACATTTGATAGACTCAACAAATTAAAAATGTACTTATTCCAAGATCTCAAGATAAAAATAAGCAGTATACTTTCAACCTAAAATATTACATAAATCATATCCACAGAAGGAAGTAAATAGATACATAGTACATAGATACATAGAGATAGCATCAGAATTTCACATACACTATATTTATGCCAAATATATATTAATACATCCCTTTATGAATGTCTTAATGTTAAAAATCTTGAACAGTTTTCTAAATCTAATTATTCTGTTTAAATCAATGAGAACTAACTGCATTTATTTCATATTTTTTATTTTTCTGATGGAAATTCGCAGTGATGTTCATAATAGTAAATGATTAAGTGTATTTTTAAAACTACTTTTCTGAGAAGATATTGCACAATTTATATTTTCATTGCCCATTCATGGGCTCAAATAACAGCCTTTTAATTTCATATGTTAAATTTTAAGGTACTTTATCTATTTTACATTACAATTATTTTCAGGCATAAATTTTATAGATGAAACCATTATGAAAAATAGATAAATTAGTTATCTTCCTAAACATTAACTATTCTAAGAAAGGATTCTTGGCCTAAATCATGGAATAAAATAATGGTATTAAAATTAAATGATAGATGCAATACTACCATATGTATAAGCCATATTTGAAATACTAGGTTATTTCAATATCTGACAGTATGTTTTTTTCTTTCACAAAATTCACTAAATGCAGATATCAGCATTATTTTAGAACTCAAACACATTTTGCTTTCTGAACTTGTAGATCAAATATCATTTATTATCAGCCATTATCACTTCAAATACACCTTGTTCCCAATTCTCACAAATCTGTCCTTATGATAAGCATATTAAATGTATATTGCATTATACAATGATCATTTGTTAATATCACTTTTATATTTTCCTTCTTTTTTTCTACTGAATGTCAATCTAGGCAAAATCTTTAAGTTTATCTTCCAATTCACTAATTCTATCTTCAAGATTTTTTTAATTGTTTATTTTTGAGAGAGACAGAGAGAGAGAGAGAGAGACAGGGTGTGAGTGGGGGAGGGGCAGAGAGAGATGGACACAGAAACCGAAGCAGGTTCCAGGCTTTGAGCTGTCGGCTCAGACCTTAATGTGGGGCTCGAACTCACAAACCCGGAGATCACGACCTGAGCTAAAGTCAGTCCCTTAACTTACTGAGCCACCCAGGCAACCCATCTTCATCAAGTTTTTAATGGCTGTTCAAAACACCTGTTGTTTTTTCATTTCTAATAGAATTTAAGTTTTTTTGTTTAATTCTGCCTTAGATCTAATGATATATGATTTTTTGCTTTAAAGTCTATAACTTATATTTATTTTATAATTTATGTCAGAAAATTACACACAAAAGTCTTGAGGTTCCTATCTACTACATATTTCTGACAATTTTTTTCCAAGTTGAAATGTTTTCTCATGTAATATTGAGTTCATCATAAGATGACTTTTTTAAAAAATTATTCATTGAGGGGTGCCTGGGTGGCTCAGTTGGTTGAGCATCCGACTTTGGCTCAGGTCATGATCTCACGGTTTGTGGGTTTGAGCCCCACATTGGGGAGCCAATGTGGAGCCAAACTAATAACTTGTCTCTGCGCCTCCCCTGTTCATACTCTGTCTCTCTCTGTCTCTCAATAATAAATATAACGTCGGGGCGCCTGGGTGGCTCACTCGGTTAAGCATCCGACTTTGGCTCAGGTCATGATCTCGCGGTTCGTGGGTTCGAGCCCCACATCGGGGTCTGTGCTGAGAACTAGCTCGGAGCCTGGAGCCTGCTTCAGATTCTGTGTCTCCCTCTCTCTCTGACCCTCCCCCTGCTCACGCTGTCTCTTGTCTCTGTCTCTCTCTCAGAAATAAATAAAACATTTAAAAAAAGGATTTAAAGAGAATTTCATTTAAAAAATAATAAATAGAACGTTAAAATATTAAAAAATATTCATCGATGCTTACTGACATTTTCTTAGTATTAGTTTTATATTTGTGTCTGTTAATCTCTCCAAGAACAAATTTTCACTTATTTTTTTTTTCCAATAGCTTGATTGAATCTTTTTTATTTGTGGAGGGGGTGGTAACTGGATCTTTTTCAAGCTCAAATTTGAACTCCAGTGTTATGTGGGGTGCAAATTTATGGTTATGTATACTCAGGGAAGATGACTTTTTTCTGTCCCTCCCAGAATCAAGTCCAAAGCACAAACAAAACAAAAATTTCAGATTTTTGTATCAAAAAATACAGATAGCTAAAGTGCAATGTCAGCTTATGGGAAGAAGTGTTAAAATGTTCATTGGCCATGTTGTGATAGACAACTTAAGTATGTCTATAGCTGAAGCAAAGAAGTCTCCAATTTAGTGGGGCTTATCTCACCATGTTACTCTTTGCTCAGGTTCGAGCAAAGCCTCTTAGCCTCCTCTGTTAGGGGAATCCTAAAAGGGTAGTAATGGTCAAAGAAAGGGTCAGAATTCTGTGCCCGATTTATGTATCAATCATTCTCTGCTGGAAACTCTATTTACATTTTGTTACCTTTATTTGTTAGGTTGAATAGTGGCCTTCAAAATATCATCTCCTAGTCCCCAGAACCCATGAATATGTTACTATACATGCTCTAAAGGACTTAACAGTTGTGATCTAATTAAGGATTTTGAAAAGAGGAAATGATCCTGGATTATCCACTTGGGCCCAATGGAATTGCAAAGTCCTTCTAAGAGAAAGGTGGAAGGAAGAAGGATAAAAGTGATGTGATTTCAGGAGGAGGACAGCCTCTAAATTCAGGAAAAGACAAGTAACAGACTCTCTCTTAGGGCCTCTAGAAAGACCAGTCTTGTGGATGCCTTGGCTTTAATCCCAGAAGACTCACTTCAGACTCCCGGCCTATAAAACCATAAGACGACAAATTCACGTTGTTTGAAGCAACTAAGCTTAATTTGTGTCAGTCACAATAGGAAATGAATGCATTCTAAAGTGCTCGTGAAAACTGTGGAATAAAAATATATAAAGTAGACCTTACTGTGCCATTATTATAACTTTTATAATTAAGATTCTAATGGCTAAAATTCAGAAAAAACTAGATCAATAGGTAAACAGAAACCCTTACCAAAATGTTGTCGTGATGCTTATCTCTGACTGTGTTTACCACATATTAAATTTCATGTATATTATTCTCATTCCTCTTTATTACAAGTGTGCAAAGCTGGTAGGGAGGATACTCGAGTTCTTTTTACAGCTACAGAAATTAAGGAGCAGAATTTTTCAGTGTACATAGCTAAATATCTATATTTATATAGACAACCAGTTCAAAATTCAAATTCTTGGGCTTTATCCCAGACACAGTATATTGAAATCCCTATAGGAGATGTTTATGCACACTGGAGTTTTGAGAAGTGCTAATTCGGGAACAGAAGTTGGAAAACTACAACCAGCAAGGTGATTTAGTAAATAAAGTTTTATTGGAATCCAGCCATGCCCTTTCAATTGTGTATTGTCTGCAAGTTCTTTTGTTGCAATGACAGAGTTGAGTAGATGTAACAGAGACGTTACAATCTGGAAAGCCTAAAATGTTTATTCTCTGACCCTGATGGCAAAAACTTGCTGACCTCTGGCTAGAATACAACACAGTGGAAAGTTAGATGCTAAATAGATAATTCTGTGTTTTTTCAGAATGTTGTGACAAATGGCCAAAAAAGTGGTTATAAAATAACTAACACATTAGCTAAAATTACTTGTTTCTAAATATGTCTCTCTCTCCTAAATTTCTGAATGTACTGGAGCACATTCCACACACACACACACACACACACACACACACACACACACACACACCACCAACAACAACAAAACCCATTGGAATTCAGAATTAGAACTTGATAATAACCAAATAATGAAGGTCATTTAGCTTTCTAAAATGTGTTAGAATAAAATCGCATTTCTGTTACTATGATTAGTGCACTGAAATAAATCTGAAATTCAGTATTAGAATAGATAAACCTTTTTAATGGAGAAAAATATAGCCTTACAGCTTTAAACTGATAGGAGTCACAAATGCACAATAAAAATGACCCTACACATTACTGTAGCCCTTTTATGAATACACTGCAAATTACATTTTCTCAAGCATTATCAAGAAATACAATAGTTTAATATTGAAATCAATATTCGCATACTATTTACACAACCCATACTGAGCTTTCATAACAGAATTCTTATTGGGGTCATGTACCTAGTATGGAAATAACTTCATTGTGAATAGGAGATTTGATGGAATCATTATAAAAAAGAGTTTTATCTATGTATCTCACACATATAGGAAATTGCCATTCAATAAAAGTCAAAAAGTTTGGAGTACAGCTAGAAACATTGTTTCTCATTTCAGAACTAGGCTCAGTACAGAAAAGGAAAAAAAAAAAAAAACCCAAAAAACAATCTCTGCTTAATGGCAATTGGCAATCAAGGAAAATAACTCCTCCACCAACACTCTCAAGTCTCTTAAGATACTTTCCAAAGCTAGTTTTATCTTGGTTTTAATTTCCTTCCTATATTTCCTACAGTAATCTAAGACTTCACATTTGTGATTATTATAAAGACTTATTTCCATTTTATCAAAGTCTGGATCACAGTATCTTAACCCTTGGGGAAAGAACTTTAAGAACTATATTTTTAGGCTTTATATTATGAAAATTTTCAAATTTATGTCAATTAACTAGGATAGTAAAATGACCTTCAATGTATACATTACTCAACCTCAACCATTATCAATATTATCTATTTGATGTATCACCTATACCTCCATCCCCAATTATTGCTATAATTACTCTGTTTATAGTTTTTATTTAGGTTAAAAATATACATTTTGGGGCACCTGGGTGGCTCATTCAGTTAAGTGTCCTACTTCAGCTCAGGTCATGATCTCATGGCTCATGAGTTCGCCAGGCTCCGTGCTGACAGCTTGGGGCCTGAAGCCTGCAGATTCTGTGTCTCGCTCTCTCTCTGCCTTCTCCTACTCTTGCTCTGTCTCTGTCTCTCAAAAAAAATTAAAAAATACATTTTAATGCACAAAATCTAGCCTTACAAATTTAACAAATGGGCACATCCAGATAACCCATACCTCTATCATGACACTAGATAGTTACTTTTCCCCATAATGTTCTCACATTCCATTCCAGTCAACTTCCACTATTCCACCTGCCACACCCTCAATCCTCCAGAAGAAACCACTGTTCTGAGATAAATACACACATACACATATATGCATACATTTTATTTTAGAGGAATTTAGTCTGTTTTAAAATTTTCTTTAACAAAAGCATACAGTATGGTCTTTTCTATGTCTGGCTTCTTTTGCTCTGCCAAAGTGAGACGCATCCATTTTAATGCATATACTTTGTGCCTTCTTATTGCCAAGCAATATTCTAGGCATGAATACACTGCAGTTTGTGTTTCCATTCTCCTATTGATAGACACTCAAATTTTTTCAGAGTATATACTTTTGAAGCTAAATACTTACATTAATTAATTCAGGAATTATTCTGGGAAGTTGGCAAAATAAACAATAGCAATAATAAGATAAATTGGTGACAGTCTGAAATAAAGTATATTATAAAATTAACTTGAATATAATAGGGCTCCTCACCTTACTGGGCTTCTCTCTAATAGAGGAAGAGTAATACTTCTACTCTACTGGCTAGTGAGCATTAAGTTTCTACATATATAGCTCTTATGACAGTATCTGTCACATACTAAGGTCTCAGTGGATGCTAGCTTTCATTGTTTTATTACCATTAATACAAAAATGTAATGTAAACAATCTAAAATGACTCAATTACAATAGAGCTTTAGACAGTATGCTATTACTTTGGGGTATAATATTGTTGATTTAATTTTCTATTTTTCTTCGGCTACAAGAGAAAACATGTTTGAGAAATATGAATTGCAGTTCAGATACCTGCCTGTGTATGAGGAGGAGAGGGATGTGATTACATTGCTGTGATATTATGTTGCATTGCATCTTGTTTTATGAAGTTTCCTTTAAATTAAAAGTTGACTCTTGAATTTTTATTATGCTATCTATAATAGTGGTTTGATTACAGCACATTAATGGAAACAATTTCTTTAGAACAAGTGATATAAGAAGTTATACTCACATGATACTTCATTTTACTTTTTATCTTACTTTATTGATAGAGATGAGGAGCACACTAGTGAGGAAGAAGCAAAGGGAGGGGGAGGGAGAGAATCTTAAGGCTCCACACCCATCATGGAGCACAACGCAGGCTCGATCTCATGACCATGAGATCATGACCTGAAGACACACTGGACCAGATGGATTTAACAGATATGTTTAGAACATTTCACCCTAAAGCAGCAGAAATATACATTCATATAAAGTGCACAAAACATTCTCTAGAATAGATCACATGCTGGGACACAAATCAGCCCTCAACAAGTACCAAAAGATAGAGATCATACGGTGCTTTTTCCAGACCACAATGCTATGATACTCGAAATGAACCACAAGATTAAACTTGGAAAGAATATGAACACTTGGAAATTAAAGAACATCCTACTAAAGAATGACCAAAATGACTAAATGACTAAATAACCAAAAGATTAAAGAGGAAATTAAAAAGTACATGGAAGCCAATGAAAATGGTAACACCACAGCCCAAAACCTCTGGAATGCAGCAAATGCGGTCATGAGAGGGAAGTATATAGCAATCCAGGCCTTCCAAAAAAAAGGAAGAAAGTTCTCAGATACACAACCTAACCTTATACCTTCAAGAGCTGGAAAAAGAATAGCAGATAAAACCCAAAACAAGCAGAAGACAGGAAATACTAAAGATTAGAGCAGAAATAAATGCTATCAAATGAAAACAAATACAGAAACAAACAAAAAACAGAAGAACAGATCAATGAAACCAGGAGCTAGGGCTTTGAAAGAATTAACAAAATTGACAAACCCCTTGACAGTTTGATCAAAAAGAAAATGGAAAAGGGGCGCCTGGGTGGCTTAGTCGGTTAAGCGTCCGACTTTCGCTTAGGTCATGATCTCACGGTTCGTGGGTTCGAGCCCCGCGTCGGGCTATGTGCTGACTGCCAGCTCAGAGCCTGGAGCCTGTTTCGGATTCTGTGTCTCCCTCTCTCTCTGACCCTCCCCTGCTCGCGCTGTCTCTCTCTCTCTCCTAGAAATAAGTAAAAAATATTAAAAAAAAAAAGAAAATGGAAAAGACCCAATTAATAAAATCAAGAATGATAGAAGACAGATCATAACCATCACTGAAGAAATACAATCATAGAAGAATATTATGAGCAGTTATGTGCCAATAAATTGTGCAATCTGGAAGAAATTCACAAATTCCTAGAAATATAAACTACCAAAACTGAAACAGGAAGAAATAGAAAATATTAACAGTCCCATAACCAGTAAAAAAATTGAATTAGTAATCAAAACCCTCCCAAAAAACAAGAGTCCAGAGCCGGTTGGTTTTCCAGGGGAATTCTACCAAACATTTTAAGAAGAGTTAACAACTATTCTTTGAATCTGTTCCAAAAAATAGACATGGAAGGAACACTTACAGACTTCATTCTATGAGGCATTATCTTGATTCCCAAAACAGACAAATACAACACTAAAAATGAGAACTATAGACCAATTTCCCTGATGAACATGGATGCAAAATTTCTCGACAAGATATTAGTGAGCCAGATCCAACAATACATTAAAAGAAATACTCACCATGATCAAGTGGGATTTATACCTGGGCTGCAGGGCTGGTTTAATATCCACAGATCAATCAATATGATACATAACATCAATAAAAGAAAGAATAGGAACTGCATAATCTTCTCAATAGATGCAGTGAACCATTTGACAAAATACAGCATCGTTTCGTGATAAAAACCCTCAAGAAAGGAGGGATAGAAGGATCTTGTCTCAAGATCATGAAAACCATACACAGTGGTTATGCAAATATCATCCTCACTGCTCACTCTAATATCATCCTCAATCCTCAATGGGGAAAACTGAGAGCTTTCCCCTCAATGTCAAGAACATGACAGGGATGTCCACTCTCACCACTGTTATCCAATAGAGAGTACTGGAAGTCTAGCCTTAGCAATCAGATAACACAAAGAAATGAAAGGCATCCAAATTGGCAAGGAGGAAATCAAACTTTCACTCTTTTCAGGCATGATACTCTATATGGAAAACCCAAAAGATCCTACCAAAATTGCTATAACTGATCAATGTATTCATCAAAGTTGCAGGATATAAAAATCAATGCATAGAAACCAGTTGCATTCCTATATACCAATAATGAAGCAACAGAAAGAGAAATCAAGGAATCAATCCTACTTACAATTGCACCAAAAATGACAAAATACCTAGGAATAAACCTAACCAAAGAGGTGAAAAATCTATACTTAAAACTATAGAAAACTTATGCAAGAAACTGAAGAAGACACAAAAAAATGGAAAAATATTCCATGATCATGGCTTGGAAGAATATTGTTAAGATATCAATACTGCCCAAAGAAATCTACATATTCATTGCAATCCCTATCAAACTAACACCAGCATTCTTCACAGAACTAGAACAAACAATCCTAAAATCTGTACAGAACCAGAAAAGACCCCAAATAGCTAAAGCAATCCTGTAAAAGAAAACCAAGGCTGGAGGCATCACAATGCCAACTTTAAGATGTATATTACAAAGCTATAATTATTAAGACAATATGCTAATGGCACAAAAACAGAAACTTTGATCAATGGAACAGAATAGAGAACCTAGAAATGGACCCACAAATGTATGGCTAACTAATCTTTGACAAAGCAGGAAAGAATATCCATGGAAAAGACAGTATCTTCGGCATATGGTGTTGGGAAAACGGGACAGCGACATGCGAAAGAATGAACCTGGACCATTCTCTTACACTATACACAAAAATAAACTCAAAATGGATGAAAGACTTAAACATAAGACAGGAAGGCATAAAATCCTGGAGGAGAAAACAGGCAACAACTTCTTTGACCTCAGCCACAGCAACTGCTTACTCACCTTGTCTCCAGAGGCCAAGGAAACAAAACCAAACATAATTTATTGGGATCTCATCAAGATAAAAAACTTTCTGCACAGCAAAGGAAACAATCAGCTAAACTAAAAGGCAACCAATGGAATGGAAGAAGATATTTGCAAATGGCATATCAGATAAAGGATTAGTACCTAAAATCTATAAGGAACTTATCAAACTCAACATCCAGAAATAAGTAATCCAGTGAAGAAATGGACAGAGGACATGAATAAACACTTTTCCAAAGAAGACATCCAGATGGCTAACAGACACATGAAAAAATGCTCCACATCACTCATCATCAGAGAAATACAAATCAAAACCACAAGGAGATACAACGTCACACCAGTCAGAATAGTTAAAATTAACAACTCAGGCAATGACAGGTGTGGGGAAAGATGCAGTGAAAGAGGAACGCTTTTCCACTGCTGGTGGGAAAGCAAACTGGTGCAGCCACCCTGGAAAACACTATAGGGTTTCCTCAAAAAATTAAAATTAGAATTACCCTATAACCCTTTAAGTGCACTACCAGGTATTTCTCCAAAGGACATAGGTGTGCTGTTTTGAAGGGACACATGCACCCCAATGTTTATTGCAGTGCTATGAACAATAGCCAAAATATGGAAAGAACCCAAATGCCCATTGAGAGATGAATGAATAAAGAAGATGTGGTATATATATGTGTGTGTATATATATGTATGTATGTATATATGTGTATACATTGTATGTATGTATGTGTGTGTGTGTATATATATGGCATATTACTCAGCAATCAAAATATGTTGATTTTAATGAATTGACATTGATGAATACATAAAATGGTGTATTACTCAGCAATCAAAATACCACTAGATGTGGTATATTTATATAGACACATATATATGGTATATATATATGTATGTATGTATATAAATATATATATACATACATACAATGGCGTATTACTCAGCAATCAAAACCAATGATACCATGCTATTTGCAACAACGCAGATGGAACTAGAGTTAATTATGATAAGCAAAATTAAAGAAAGGCAAATATTTGGCTTCACTCATGTGTGAACTTTAAGACACAAAACCGATTAACATAAGGGAAGGGAAGCAAAAATAATATAAAAACATGGAGAGGGAAAAAACATAAGAGACACTTAAATACAGACAACAAATTGAGGGTTGCCAGAGGGGCTGTGGGTGGGAGGATGGGCTAAATGAGTTAGGGGCATTAGGAGGACACTTGTTGGGATGAGCACTAGATGTTATCAATAGGGAACAAATAAATGGATTCTATTGCTGATAATCATTATTGCACTGTATGCTTACTAACTTGGATGTAGGTTTTAAAAAAGAAATTAAAGGGGCGCCTGGGTGGCTTAGTCGGTTAAGCGTCCGACTTTTGCTCGGGTCATGATCTCACGGTTCGTGGGTTCGAGCCCCGCGTCGGGCTCTGTGCTGACTGCCAGCTCAGAGCCTGGAGCCTGTTTCAGTCTGTGACTCCCTCTCTCTCTGACCCTCCCCTGCTCACGCTGTCTCTCTCTCTCTTCTAGAAATAAATAAAACATTAAAAAAAAATTTAAAAAAAATAAAATAAAATAAAAAATAAATTAAAAAATAAATTATGGAAAGAGCCCAAATGCCCAATGCCCATCAACTGCTGAATGGATACAGAAGAATGGTGTGTGTATATATATACATATATACACACACACACACACACACACACACATATATATATATGTACACACATATATACACACAAACAATGGAATATTAGTAATCAAAAATAATGAAATCTTGCCATTTACAACAATGTGAATGGAACTAGAGTGTATTATGCTAAATGAAATAAGTCAATTAGAAAGGCAAATGTAGGATTTCAATCATGGTGGAATTTAAGAAGCAAAACAGATGATCATAGGGGAAGGGAAGGAAAAACAAGATAATAAACAGGGAGGGAGTCAAACCATAAGAGACACACAGACAGGGGACAAACAGGATTGCTGGAGGGCATGTAGAGGGGATGAGCTAAATAGGTAATAGCATTAAGAGGACACTTGATGGGATGAGTATTGGGTGTTGTAAGTGGTAAATCACTGGGTTCTACTCCTGCAACTAATACTACACTGTATGTTAACTAACTTGAGTTTAAATAAACAAATTATGTATTCTTAAAAAAACAGATGAAATAGCAATTCCCCAAACCCCTAAGAAAGCTACAATTACCCTATGATACAGTAATTCCACTACTGGGTATTTACTCAAAGAATATGGAAGTACTAATTAAAAAAGATAATATATACCCCTATGGTTACTGCAGCATTATTTACAATAGCCAAATTATGGGAGCAACCCAAATGTCCATTAATGGATGAATGGATAAAGAAGATGTATCACATACACATATTAGTCAACATTTAGTCTACCATAAAAAAGAATGAAATCTTGCCATTTGCAGCAACATGGATGGAGCTAGAAAGCATAATGCTAAGTGAAATAAGTCTGTGAGAAAAAGAAAAATATCATATTATTTCACTCATATGTGGAACATAGGAAACAAAGCAAATGAATGAAGGAAAAAAAAAGAGACAAACCAAAAACCAGACTCTTTTCTATAGAGAATAACAGATGGCTGCCAGAGGGGTGGTAGATGGGAGGAAGATGGGTGAAACAGGAATGAGGATTAAAGATACACTTGTCATGAGCACTGAGTCATGTATAGAATTGTTGTATCACTATATTGCACTCCTGACTCTATTATGACACTGTATATCCACTATATTGGAATTAGACTAAAATTTAAAAAAATACTAGTAATTTAAAAAATAAATAAACAAATAAATTGTGCTTTGAAATAGCATTATAACTGGGACACATTTTCAAAATAAATTTGTCTATGATGTATATTTGTATACATTGACCTGAGATCCTGCTTTTAACTTTTCTCTCCATCCTTACCATCCTCAAGCTCTCAGAGCAATAATACAAGGATAGAAATGTCGTTTAAAATCTCTCTCAACACTATCTACCAATAATATTGAACAAACTCTAAGATAATATTTCAGGAGAGAATAAGTTGAAGGAATGAACCACCATCACACAAATCCTCATATATACATGAAAAGTTACCTAGATAGATAAACTAAAGCTCCAGGAGGAACCCATGTGTAGGCCCGTCCCCAAGGGGATGAGAGCTTTGGAAATGTCCTATTTTAAGAATGTCTCTGATGTAACGGATCTCTTTCTTAGCCAACACGTGTCATGATTTCATTTGTCTCCCACTGAGACGCACTAACAGCGCTGGTTCACATCAAAAAAAGCTGTAAGAATCCCAAGAGAGGCTGCACATCTATAACATGGAAAAGAAAGTATTACTAGGGTAGTCACTGCGGGACTGCTCTCTCCCCCAATCCCCATGATTCGGAAGTTTAAATTCCAGCAGTGACGTGAATTGCAATGCATACATTTTTAGACTTAAACCATCACAACTCCCAATGTTGGATGCATATAGAGTCCTTTTCTCAACTATAAGGAAAAAAATAACACAATTATAAGAAACACTGAAAGAGGCTGTATGGAAAATAAGACACTCACAAACAGGAAAAGAAAAAAATCTCATGTTTTCCTTACTCCACCCTAGAACAGTATTATTGCAAGTAACCTCCCCACTCAACACTGCTAAATGTGGAAGGATGGAGTTTATAAAAATCTCTAATTGGTATCCTCAAGGGAATCAATTAAACACTTTATTTCTGTGAAAGGAATCAATCCAAAACCAGAAATGTGCTTATCAGTGCTGTCCAACAGAAATATGAGACATATATGGAATTTAAAGCATTTAGTTGCTACATTAAAAAAGTAAAACGTAGTAAAAAGATGAAATATGTAATCCAATCTGTAGTCAATATTATTATTTCCAAATGTAATTAATGTTTAAAACTTACTAAGATTTCTCTATCTTTTTCTGTACTGCCTTCAACATCCAAAGTGTATATTTATGTTTACATTTAAAACATATCAGTTTGGGTCAGCCAGACTTCAATGCTCAATAGTTACAGGTGGGGAAAGGCTACCATACTGGGAAGTGCAGTATTAAGTTAAAAATTATATTATGTAATATTATAAAGTAAAAAAAAAAGAGTTGTCATTTCTGTATATGGCTGTGCTCAGAAATTTCTTCCCCAACTTAAGAACATTCAATATTTTTTCTTAGTGATTTTATGTTTATTGTTTTATATAACTAAATCTTTATTACACCTGTAGTATATCTGGTATAAGGTATTATGCAGATATAATTCCTTATCAGGTTCCTAACTACTTGTCGCTAGACCTATTACTGATCAAATCAATCATTTCTCTACTAATTGGAAATTACATTATCACATACGTAATGAAATATTTATAGACATTAGTCTGTTTTCTAGCCATTGCGTTCTATTGCATTGACATATCTTTCTACTTTTGTGCCAGAATTAAACTATTTTAATTTTTGTAGCATTATAAACTAATGTCTCTCTGAGTGCTTTCAAGCACTGGACACATACTCCACTCCTGATTGCAGGAGAGAATAATGGTGATGCTACTTTTCACGGTCTGGAGATATATCTCAACCCTTATGTTTGTCTTATAATTGATTTGGGATTATAATAGTCAATTAAAACCCCAGTTCTTCTCAGATGGGCTGTAGTTTTGCCAATTTTCTTTAACTTGTGGGAAATAAAAAAAAAAATATCGCAGGACAATATATTCTTTGGTACTAAATTATCTTTTTTTAATTTTGGATGATGATTTGATTGTTTGAAAAACTAATATTGAAATGAAGTTCCAGTGCTTTAGCTATTTGTCTCAGTTCTGTCTCCCCTAAAAATTACTTTTATCTGATTATAAAATCATAAGATAATCATGGAATAGTACTTGTAATATCCAAAGAAGAGCCAGTTACATAGCAGCATTAGTTAGCATTTATATTGCTTCTAGGTGGATATCAGTTTATTACAAGTAGGCCCTTTCAACTCTTTTTCAACAAATTAATACTTACTGGCATATAATTCATATCTTCTATTCACTTTTATCTATAAGAGTTAACAAGTCAGAGGCTTAGTTGAAATCCTGGACATTCTTTGGCATTGATTTGCTCTGCTACTCAGGAAAATCTTCCACAAAAAGAAAATGAAATTAATTGGCCATTAACATTCCTTATAATACATTCTTAATCTTCACTATCATTTCCCACTTTATTAGTATTCAAACTGCTTTTATTTAATGGCATATCTTAAATTTTCTATTACTATAAATAAATGAATTTTATTTATTTTAAGCTTACTGTTCTGTGATCCATTTGTCTTTTCTACCATTTTGGAAGTGCCACATATATTCCCTGATATTTCATTATTACTCAAAGATTAATATTATCTGTTCTATTTTTTTTTAATTTTAAAGTTTTATTTATTTTTGAGAGACAGAAAGAGAGCAAGGGGGGAATGGGCAAAGAGAGAGGGAGACACACAGTCTGAAGCAGGTTCCAGGCTCTGAGCTGTGAGCACAGACAGGTTGGAAAAAATTGGTGAAAGTAAGCCATGATAAGAAAGAAGTATGTCCTCAGTAAGCCAGAAATCACAGAAATTTTGAGAATCCCTTAATACTAATATGCCATGAAACTGAGGGATCCAAAATTTATTCAAGTTTCTACCAAGCAGGCCCGAAATAACATCTAAGTTATCTATCAGTCCTACACTAAAAAAAAACAACAACAACAAAAAAATCTGACATCTTAAGAATGAAGCAGCTATGCTCATTGCTTCTTTAAACTTCTAAGAGAATTATCTATTAAGTATTCATCATCTTTTTTTTTTAAACAAATGCCACTAATCCTAGTTAAATTGTCAATTGCTGGGTCCTCACAATGATAAAATATAATTTGTTCTTACATTTTTCTTCTGATACTCAAAATCTCTGAGGGGCACCTGGGTGGCTCAGTCGGCTAAGCATCCGACTTTGACTCAGGTCATGATTTCTTGGTTCGTGGGTTCAAGCCCTGCATCAGGCTCTGTGCTGACAGCCAGCTCAGAGCCTGGAGCTTGTCTTCAGATTCTGACTCCCTCTTTCTCTGGCCCTCTCCCCCTCGTGCTGTCTCTCTCTCTCTCTCTCAAAAATAAAGAAAACATTAATTTTTTTTTTTTTAATCTCTGAGCTCTTTGCTGTGCCAATAAGTGAGTCTCAACAATAAGGAGATTGAGTAGTTTTCATTTTATAGTTTAAAAAATTTTTAAAGCTAGCCACTCAACAAAAGAAAAATACAGTTAAATAGCTTAAATCTCAACACACAGGTACTCATTACCATAAACAGCATTGTGCTAGAACACTTCAAAAAGAGAGGACTCTAAAAGGGTCCCATCTGCATTGGTCATCTACTAGACTTAAGAGAGTTTTAAGTGTCAGTACATTTCATGAAGAGTTTAGGTAGGCATCAATATGTAGACCATTATGTCCTTGCAAGGGTTTCATAAAGCAAACTGTTATCTCTCAACCTGTATAAATTACCTTCGATTTCTATGGAAATATCTAATCCAGAGTAGCATCCACGGTTCTGGGGGAAGGAGGGTGTCAAACGTTTAAGAAGCAAACTAACAGACATTTCTGAACTGAGATTCACATGTACATCTTAACATTTCATACAGTCATTGTATTTTTATGTAAAAAGAGTTTGAAATGAAATGTCTGATTTTAAGAGCTATTTTTCTCTAGGATATTTTCTTCTCAGTACAACATGTATCTCTACTGTACCAAATAACACTAATTAAATGAGATAAATGTCACTCACAGATAGATTTAGCAAAAGCAAAAATGATGTTTGGTTATTTGGAAACCATGCAGTTCAAGAAAAGAAGTTTTCTAAGAAAATATGTCACATCAAAAGCAGAAGTAAGTTCCAGAAAAATAGGTAAGGCATTCAGTAATATTAAATAAAATTATATAATTCATTTATAATTATATAAATTGTACACTACATAATTATAGTAATATTAATAAAATTATATAAAACACAATGGCACATCATAAATTCATTAAAAGAGAAAAATGTTATCAGATTGTGAGACCAATGATAAAAGCATGCTTACTGAATCCAAAAACATGTTGGATATAGTGCAGAGCAGAGACATTTATACCGAATGACTGAAACAAAACATTCCTAAAATGCTAGACTTTTAAAAATAAGTCACTCAAATTCTAGGCAAAAGATGAACCAAAATAAAGAATTCAAGAATATATATAAGCAATACTATCCAAGACAGACAGTGACCAGAAACCCTGAAATGTAAAATTATGCCCAAATTCTTACTGTATTTATAAAACTACAGTTTAAAAAATATTAAAGTAAAAAATTCAAAATGTATAGTGAATATTTTAGTAGTATTAATCAAAAATCTCAAATTAAAATTATAGTAAAATTAAGCTCATGCTTTCTTTACTCTTTCCCATTTATTAAAATTCCAAGAGAAATTAAAACTAACAATAACCTATCAAATTTTTTAATGTTTATTTGTTTTTGAGAGAGACAGAGAAAGAGAGAGAGAGAGAGAGTGCGCAAGTGGGGGAGGGGGAAAGGGAGAGAGAGACACAGAACCTGAAGAAGGCTCCAGGCTCTGAGCTGTCAGCACAGAGCCCAACAGGGACTGGCGGGGTGGGGGTGGGGGGCTCAAACTCATGGACTGTGAGATCAAGACCTGAG
This sequence comes from Proteles cristata cristata, assembly GCA_017311185.1. Classification (NCBI taxonomy): domain Eukaryota; kingdom Metazoa; phylum Chordata; class Mammalia; order Carnivora; family Hyaenidae; genus Proteles; species Proteles cristata. The sequence goes on from JAESUZ010003332.1 coordinate 164,012, forward strand.
CCAAAGTCTGATGCTTAACCAACTGGGCCACCCAGGTGCCCCAAATACATCATAAATTTTAAAAATTATATTATTTTGTTTTTAAAGATACATATTTTACTCACTAGTATGGTTTAGATATGAACATAGAAGCTGCCTGCATCATTTCTATCTTTGATAGTGTAAATTTTCAAGACCCAGCTAGTTGGTCTGCTTTGTTTTACTGCCAAAATGTTCTTTCATATATGTTTCTAGGAAGATAAAAATGTGGCATACAACAATTTATCTTACTCCAGAATTCCCCAAGGTAGTTTTTCATGGAAAATTGTTTTTTGGAATCAAAATTCCTGAGTGATCATCTAATGAAGCTGATTATCTGCAAGGAGAGGGCACTTCAAACTTCCAAATGGTATTTCTAACCACAATAGGGGAAACATAGTCCTTGAATTCATCCTGCACATGGTTACATGAGATTGCTGCACAGAGAAAAAAGAGTTTTTAAACATATCCATGATAATGTCAAGGCTGAAAAATAATTTGATTGTTAGCCCTATTTCCTTTTCTCATAGATGGGTTTCACTCCAGATGTATTCATCTTAATGAAGAGCAGTCTTGTTTTTCCTTGGGAGTTGTGGATGTCAGTTTAATCAGATTCAAAACTACCAGCCCAATTTGCAAAGTTTCATTGAAAGCAATAGGTAGGTAGGTAGCAATCAACAAAAAGGGAGCATAATCCCTTTTCTCAAATCTGGAAGTTAGGCTAGAAAGCATTCAGTGCTCTGAATTCTATTCTACATAATCAAAATACTCTTTAAATTTAAAGCACTATCTTATAAATAACTGGCATCTCTGGTAGGGTTGGATTTCTCCTACAGCTCTCTAGGAAGATTTTTGGCAGAAAATACTTGTTGACTAATGTAGTACATCATAAAATAGAAACACTTTTCCTTATGATTTTTTTTTAAATGCTAGTGACTAAATATTGTGAAAGTACTATCACTGCTTTTTACAAGAGTCTTTTTTCCTACAGTTTATCCCATGTTCTTTGAAGAATTTTGATACATCAATTATAATGACAGCTGGATTAATGGACCTCAATAATTTTTCCAACACTATCATTCCGTTGTCTTAATGTGATCAACTGTTGAGTGTAATTCTTCAGTAAATTATTCAGGACAGAGAAAAGAAAATCTAACATTTTTATTCTCATCTTAGTCCTATCCAATAATGAACAAAACATATAGCATAGATCAAAAGAAGCTTATATTATTAAAAGCCTTGCATTCCAAAATCACCAAGAAAGGGGGAGGGTGGAACCTCCTGAAAATCCAACAATCCGAGACAAGCCAGGAGAAACCATTCTGTTTTACTATGTCAAAGACAGAAACACCTTACCAATCAATGGCCAAATTTAGGTTACAAATGTGTCATTTTTCTTTTTATTTAATAAGTTCTTTCTTTCATAAGTCTTTAATAAAAGCATTTCTTAATTTATCAAACTAAAATATTTGTGAGTTTAATTTTTCTTTTGACCCTTTTCTTCAAATCCCACAAGGATTTACATATTTGGTCTTACCCAGTAAAGCCAATGGACTGACTTCAACCATGTCCTTTGAGAGCTCAGGTCTCTCTGCACAGACCTTTCTGTTCAGGCCTCCAGGCCTCAGCTGCCCTTGGCCAGGCCAACCAAGCAGTGAATTGAGACTTTATTCTTTTTGATTCTCAGCGATTTCATTCATTTCTGCCTCACAGCCATTCTGTCCAGAGCTACTTATTCTTCATTACCAAAATGCAATTGCTGAGAGGTTGACATTTATCTCCACTAAGTGGTTTGTCTGCAGGATTGCAAAAATTTTCAGTGACACGGCTACATACTACTTCACAACATACTACTTCACAACTTGGTCACTACACTACTACTTAGAAGGTTTTAGCCACATTTAAGCTACATGGTTTACAAGTGGCCCTCTGTCATATCCTAGGCCACAATACTACCTTGATTCACCTATTGAAGACATCTTCCTATTGCTTTCTCTGTATCTGTCCTTCTTCTGTTCTCTAGGGACAAACCAATTCTAGGACCATTCCCTGACCTCTCCACCAAAACTTCTCATTACACACACACACACACACACACATTCATTTTAATCATAATATTTGCTGCATTTTGCTGCAGCATGTTTTGTTGCAAATGTTTTCATTAAGAAATAACCCACAATTATGTTGGCCTATGATTTGCCTTCTTTAAGGGTATCTCTGCTTTTACTTGGCGAGCTCACCCATACACTTTAATTACAATGCCCCAAAATTTCATAGAGTCCTACTTTCTTTTAGTGTTTAGTATTGACTGAAAAAATTTAAATTTTCTAGGATGCTCAGTACTCATCCCATATACAGGTAATTTTCTATTATATTCACTACATTTAGTTGGTTCTCAAGAGGATTCCATATATCTCTTGACATGTTAGTTCCAATAGGGTATAAAACCCCAAAGACAGAATAAAATTCTCTGCGGGGGAGGGAAACTCCTTTATTTAGAATACCAATTACCATCTAACGGAAGGATACGTCTCTCACATGGTCTGAAAAGATTTAGAAATATCTAATACTGGTCACCTGGGTGTCGGTTAAGGTGTCTGACTTCTGCTCAGGTCAAGATCTCACTGTTGTGGATTCGAACCCCATGTTGGGCTCTGCTTCGGCTCTAGGAAAATAAGTAATCTATTTTCTCTCTAGAAACATCTTACATTTTCTCATCATTATTGATATTATGCAATTTAACTATGCAAAAGTCAACACATGACTTTCGTTTATCTTCTTTTGGGACACTTTTTTCTCTAAATCTGAGGTCTTGTTCATTTCTTAATTAAGAGAAATCATTGCATATTGTCTTTAAAGACTCTCACTGTAATTTACTCTACTCTTCTCAAATACCTACTGAAGGTATTTTTGGAGACATTATTTTATTTCCTTTTATGTTTAACTTCTAATGCTTATCTTTCCAGTCTTTACCTCTTTATCCTGTATTTCCATAGATCCATGTTCCAAATCATTAATTTTTCCATCCACTGTTTCCAGTCTAATGTTGAATTCTTCTAATGTTCTTTTTTTGTTTTAATTTCAAAGACCATATTTTTATTTCTAGAATTCCTGCTTGATTCTATTTATAACCTGAATATTCTGTTAAATATGATGGGATCTTGCCATTAGGTTTCTTTTCCTTCTTTTTCCCCTCAAACATTAAAATTTCATTTAATTGGCAGTCTATTTCCATTTTTTATCATATAATCCAAATAGCAATATATGAACTGTGTTGCATTTGTTGACTCAGGACAACTGTTTTCATATGAGCTTTGCAAAACCTGTCATATATGGATATCCTCAGTTGTGGAGGTATTCTCAGGGGTATTTGTATTCACCAGGGTCCTTTGGTTTTCACTTATGGGTCTGTTTACATTAAACTTTCACCATGGGCTTTCTTCATTTGAAAATAGTGTATATTTTTATGCCACAAGTATGCAATATGCAGGTTAAAACATTATGATTTCTCAAATAGGTTTTCCACTCACTAGCCAGAACTATCAACCCACTTCTATATTTTTTTTAATTTTTTTAATGTTTTATTTATTTATAGGAGAGAGAGAGAGAGAGAGAGAGAGACAGCATGAGCAGGGGAGGGTCAGAGAGAGAGGGAGTCACAGACTAAAGCAGGCTCCAGGCTCTGAGCTGGCAGTCAGCACAGAGCCCGACGTGGGGCTCGAACCCACGAACCGTGAGTTCATGACCTAAGTGAAAGTCGGACGCTTAACCGAATAAGCCACCCAAGCGACCCAACCCACTTCTATATTAACAACTGTCAACATTTATAGGGAATAGGTAGAATTTCAAATCAGATATGGTTGAGAATCATAGATGTAAAATTCAGGTAACACAAAATGGACTCAGACATAGATAAAGATTATTCAAATTCTACCTAGTTTGGAGTTGTCTGAACAGTACACATAAAACATAAAACAAAGTCAAATGAATTGATTTTTCATAAGATGCATATGAGGAGTGTGTCTTTCTTGACAAATCACACTGTTTGTTATTTGTTGCTACCTAATTAATAAAGCCCTAATTTTTACTACTTTGTTTCCTCATCTCCATTTTATGCAACCTTGTTTCCTTATGTATTTCTAGTTCCTGACTTCTGATTCATCTCTTCATCTTTCACAAAAAAAAAAAAAAAAAAAAATTGCCCTTCAGTTTAGGTCCATTTCTCTTGACCTCTCTCTGGTGTGGTAAACTCTCACATTAAAGCCCAGATTTGTAAACATTTCAGCAACTTTCTCCACCAATGGCCCCTGGTTGAATTTCCAAAAACCTGGCCCACTTCCTTGGGCTAGCCCCAGAGTATCTGCTTTTGTTAACTAGTATGGGGGCCCATGGGAGGACCAAGCTAAGGGAATCTGACTAAGAATGTCAAGCAGGTCTTCCCCTCTGGCTGTGGTATTCTATATTAGCTCAGGATAACTCTGGTAACTGCTGCTCTCTCAAAAGGAGATTAAGTTTTCTCTTGCAGATATAAAAAGGTATTGTTAACCCTACAGTCTGAAGAGGAACTCTAAATCTACATGAAGGACATCTGAATCCTGCTGGTTGTCAAGAAGGGTACAGAACTGTACACAGTTCTTCCTTAGTTGGCTGCAGGAAAAGATAGAATTGTCTATAGGTGTATGGTGTATATATTCCAAATAACTGGAATAGGACTTCTTTAGGGTAAGGGCTGATATAACTAGAATATAGGCAACAACTGAAAGTAGATCCCTCTGTAATGATAAAAATTATATGTATATATGTATGTATATACACACATACACGTATATGTTATATAGTTCCATTATGATAACATTAACCATAACAGGCTTATAATATATAATAGACTTACACAGTAACTTGTACTACCCCATCTTAGCTAATACATGCATAAATAATTCAAATCAACAGGATATATAATCTTTAGCCTCAGTAAGAGCGATAGCTTCTTCCTAAGGAACCCAGTTTCTGATTAAAAACCTACTATGCTTTTTCAAGCCCAACCATTTTAAAGGCTTTAGCTGACAGGCCTCCCAGGGAAAAGCTGCCCTCCCCACACCAGACTGTGTACAACCAGTGTGTTGCAGTCTCTAAGGGGAGTTGCAGTCAAGCCCTCAGGGACCCATGGCTGGCCATCCTTTTATATGTATTTGTATTCCTAGCCCAGGTGCCTCCCTTCCTAGGTCTCTTTATCCAAGACCTTGGGTACAAGTGTTCAGGTGCCTCTGCAAAGCTTCTTTGTCCAGGGGAGGAGGGGGAAAATCTTAGAGACTTTTCCCCTTTATGACTCAGTGTTCAGTACTTTCCAGCTCCCACCTTACTCCTTCTGCCTCTTTCCGGCTCCTGGGTCCATAAAACTGCTGGAGCCTTTGTCTGAGGTTTCTTGAAGAGTGAGATGACCTCCATGTCTATACTGGACCCACCACCCTCCATCAGAACGTTATTCCATGGAGGAAGAATTTACCAGGTACAGTAGGCAGTTTCTCAGTTTCAGCCTCTTAATATTGTATTGCAGTGAGTGATCTAGGTCTTTACTATTTCCTTCATTTGGGCTCTTGCTGACTTAACTGACTACCCCCAAAGCCAGCTGCTCAGTTCTGCCCATGGCTCGGGCTCCTGATGCACCCCTGACATCAAACGTTTGGTCTTATTATCAGGTTTAGGAGTAACTCTCAACTGTTCCTATTATCCAGCTGCTCCCAGCAGATCATCTGAGATCATCCTTATTTAATCTGAAGGTTATGGCCAGATATTCTTCAGAACTATAATGGAGAATCAGAGTAACTGCATTCAGGAAGTCACCACTTTTGGCCTAAAAGATCAGCTAAACATTTCTTCCTTTTTTAATGTTTACTTACGTATTTTGAGAGAGAGAGAAAGAGAGAGAGAGAGAATGGGTGAGGGGCAGAGAGAGAGAGAGAGAGCATGAGAGAGAATCTCAAGCAGGTGCCGAGCTCTGAGCAGATAGCCTGATGTGGGGCTCAAACTCACAAACCGTGAGATCATGACCTGAGTCAAAATCAAGAGTCAGACGCTTAACCGACTCAGCCACCTAGGTGCCTCCAGCTAAATATTTTTTTTATTTGAACTGTTTTCATGTATGAAGTGAGGCCAACTGAATTTTTCATGTCTGGACTATATTACTTTATGATTAAAACTGTTGTTATCACTGGGGATGAAATAAGAGAGTTAATGAATTTCTGTAGCTTTGAGAAGCTGCAAGTGAAAACATAATCTGGTTTTCTGGTTTTTATAAATTATATTAGAATGGATTCAGTAAATTCCCAATGGGATACGTATTCCCCAAGACTACAAACTCTTCTTTAATTATTTTGAAAACCATTGCTCAGAGACAATATTCTCACATAGATGATATTCCATTAATAGTTTCCAGAGTTAGGATTTTTTTCTACTTCTGAAAAGTAGATGTGTTTCCTTTAATTAAACAACAAGAGCTGTGTAGTTTATAACATTGCCTCTCTTACCATGACTTCTCTGAAACCCAGAGACAAGGATTTATTCAATAAGGTTCATTATTTTTAATTATATTTTTCACTTTAACCATAGTTTTGATTTTTTGTGTCTTTTCAACTCACTTTAAATTTTTTTAGATTAAGCAGTGTATAAAAAACAATAAATGAAGTAAAGGACTGATATTTAATGAACAGTCAATAAATACTTATTGATTTGACTTAAAGACAGAAAGGGGCACATCCCTCGACTTGCTAGATGGGATGTTGCCCAATTTATTAATCACTTAAAAAAGTCATTTCTATCATCAAAACAAAACAAAAAACAGAAAAGATATTCAGGGAACCTTTGCACACTAAAACAAAAGACTGTAAATGATTTAGGAATGATTATAAAAAGAAAAGTAAATAGATTTATTAATAGACAGAACTTTATTATTAAGCTCAAATATCATATCCACTGTTAATACTGAAGAAGTATAGTGATTTTGAGATAAGTATAGAAGATGATACAAATGGTCATTTATATTCTGCATTTTCCTTTTTTAAATTAAAAAAATAATGTTTATTTCTGAAAGAGAGAAACACACAGAGAGTGAGCAGGGGAGGGGCAGAGAGAGAAAGGGAGATATAGAATCTGAAACAGGCTCCCGGTTCTGAGGTGTCAGCACAGAGCCTGACGCAGGGCTTGAACCCACAAACTGCAAGATCATGGCCAGAGCCAAAGTCAGACGTTTAACTGACTGAGCCATCCAGGGCCCCCTCTGTACTTTTCTTATAAGTCTTTCTTTTCTCTGGTCAAGTCTCCTAGGTCTAATATCCTAGGATATTAGAGCAGGAATGCAATGAAAGGTTTATTTAGTTTTAAACTGTGTGATAAATGTTTGGTAATCAAAAAAGTAGGCCATGAGAAAAGCTGGACTTGCAGTGTACTCAATAGCTGACTGTGGTAAGAGCACAGAGGAAGATCAAATTACCCAGGCAGGATGCCTGTAGGTGAATGAAGGTAACCTACCTTAAAGCTGTGAACAATGGAACTGAGGGGCCTCCTTGGAGTAGCTGGGGGAAAATGTGAGGAGGAGGTGATTTGCTCAGGAAGCACTGGTCCAGGACACTGGCGTGGACATTCTACTGCTGCAGATTGATCCAGGAATGTGGGCAGGAGGTAGAGACCTCTCCTCCTTTTCCAAGGAGACATCAATCTGCTTGTAATGAGATGAGGGCTCAGATAATCTCAACAAAAGCAAGCTGCTCACCTCCCATGGACTGTCCAGCTTAAGTATACTCACCTGTACTTGAGATTTTAATGAGTCCCTTCAACTGTCATGAATTTCTGGATTTTATAAGCCAGAACTCTTACAAGTTTCCAGAAAGAGAGGCTGGGGTCTTTGACTAATTCAGATGGGGTATATGGAAGAGAAAGCCCAGTTCCCATGCTTCTGGATGACTTAAAGATAAAACTCACTTCCTCTGCACATGAAGTTTAACCTTCTCAACCAGTTTACTCATTTATAGAATGGAGACAGTAATGCCATCCTCAAAGATTACAGGGAGTTTTTCAGTTAGGTAAATCACATTACGCTATATTTAGAACCCAATAGATATTCTATTAACTATAGCTAATAACTATTTTTGTTTAAAAAATAGAGTTTGGCATACGACTTTATCATTTTATTTTGGCATAATGAACATAAATTATGTTTTTAATTAAAACATTTTTAATGCTTATTTATTTATTTATTTATTTAATGTTTACTTTTGAGACAGAGAAAGAGCATAAGCAGGGGAGGGGCAGAGAGAGACGGAGACACAAAACCTGAAATAGGCTCTGAGCTGTCAGCACAGTGCCCAATGTGGGGCTCAAACCCACGAACCCTGAGATCATGACCGGAGCCAAAGTTGGATGCCCAACCGACTGACCCACCCAGGCACCCCAATGTTTATTTTTGAGATAGAAAGACAGAGTGTGAGCAGGGGACGGGCAGAGAGATAGGGAGACACAGAATCCGAAGCAGGCTCCAGGCTCTGAGCTGTCAGCACAGCACCCAATGCAGGGCTCAAACTCATGAATTGTGAGATCATAACCTGACCTGAAGTTGAGGCTCAACTGACTGAGCCATCCAGACATCCCATTGTTTTAAATTTTAAAAGTATTCATTATTTTTTAAAAATAGTCACCTTAACTATTATATATTCATTTGTTGTGTATCTTGTATCTTCAATTTTATCTTCACTGTTATGTCTCTGTCTACTGCTTTCATCTTAGAAAATATTAAGTGCAGAGATTGAGGGGCTCATCTTCTAAAGATGAAAGACAAATGAATTTATGTTCTCATTAAAAACTAAACAAACTGTAATTGCTTTCACTGAACATCTGAGAGTTAGTATACTAGGAAAGTCCTCATTATACTAGCCAAAATATGTACAGGGAACATACTCCATTCTGCTAATAATCTATAGTTCATATGTTAAAAAATATGTGTATTGTAAACTATTTTTTCTGACATTCCCCAATTAAATGACAAAATGATAAGCAGGCATTGTGCTGTTTAAATCTTTAAAAGTTTTGAGTATAAGTAAGAAATTAAAAGCAATACAAATCCAAAACAGCTATTATTCCCGAGAATTATTAGCTTAGTCAGACAAAGAAAGAATCCTATAAAAAAGAATATATTTGGGGGAGGGGAACTGTCTCAAATGAGGAAATACAAGAATATATCTATTGTAATGTCACTGCTACAAATATGTATAATTAGATGGTTATATTTTATTTTATTTTTTAATTTTTTTAAATATTTATTTACTTTTGAGAGAAAGAGAGAGAAAGAGATAGAGGTTTGAATAAAGGAGGAACAAAGAGAGGGAGACATAGAATCAGAAGCAGGCTCCAGGCTCTAAGCTGTCAGCACAGAACCTGAACCGAGGCTCGAACTCACAGACTGTGAGATCATGACTTGAGCTGAAGTCAGATGCTTAACCAACTGAGCCACCCAAGTGTCCCTAGATGGTTATATTTTAAAGCTAAAATAATAATTATAACTTATTGAACCAATATCATGTTAAGAAATGTGTCATGTAACCAAACTAGGAGCATTTCTGTCTCTACTATAATAATTGCCAATTTGGTGTATTTTCAAAAAGATCATTTTTCTCCTCCCTTCATCTCAATTTCTATATCTGCAAGTAGCAGATGTTTTATAAGGCAAGTTCATGACACACAGTAAATTGATCAATACATATTAGCTATTATTTTTCATTTGTGTATTCATTTACTCATTTAACAATCATTTATTGAGTGCCTACTATGTGACAGAATCTGAGTTAACACAGAATAAAGAGACAGAAACATGCCTTCTGGAGCTTACATTCAAGGGAGAACATACTCTATCATGGCATTGGTATCATTAAGGGGTAGCTATTCATCAGGAACCACATTAGACACCTTGCATATGGTATCATATCAAATTAATATCAATATTTGTGATGAAATGAAATGTATTCATGGCAGGAAATTATTTTATTCATCAATGTAGTTACATGGTAAGAAGCCAACTTAACTGTAATTCCTGGTTCTAATACAACCTCTTTTTAAAATATTTTGGATCCATAAAAAATGATACTTAAAAGGGTAGTGGAGATTCAGAGGCTGAGTGACTTAATGAAGTATCTCTCTTGCATGGCTGTAATGTTATTGAGGGAAGATAAGAATGGCTTATAATATGCATGGTATCTTCTAGCAGTGGTAGTAGTACTGGCACCATGTTGACACCCTTATGTGTCCCCTGTTACAATAACTAGGATATATCATGAAAATGGGGCTACTGGGTGCAGAGTGTCCAGGAAATGATCACTGGTTCATACAAGGACCAAACTTAAAACCTAGCATATTTAAGCATCATGTTCTAACCAACTTAGCTATTAACTCTAAGTTAGAGTTTAATTCCTATGTACATTCAGTAGCAATAGATATTCATGTTACTGTCATAAATAATTTGGGCTTTCCATCAACTAGGTAAGAGCAGTTAGTAGATGAAAAGTCAGAAGAAAATTGTATGAGGGGTGAGAATACAAAAGGTCATTTTACCCTAGGACTTTTACTCCCACTGTTTCCTCTCCCTAAAATGAAAGAAAGCCACATAGTTTGAATACCAAATTTTCAGAAGACTTCTTCCCTTCTTCCCAGTCTTTCAAGCTGCTGCTGCCTCTGGTTTTGTTTTATTTCCCTCTTCAGTGAAACCTGAGCAAATAATGCTCATATTCTTTTAACTCCTCATTCATCCCACTGACCACTCCATTAGGTTTTAATTGTCATCATCAACTGCTTTTAATGGAAATTATGAACAGCTCAAAGTTCACCTACTTGTTGGGAATATATAGCAAGTGTTTGTCATCCCTCTGTGTTTGAAGCTGCACCTTTCTGAGTAGTCTACTATTTTTCATTTCCCATCTTGTCCCCTCCTGATTTTCCTTCTACTGATCTGGACACACCTTAAACTTATTGTTCTTGAACACGTAATTCTGAGTACTCTCAGAGACACAGCACTTATCCAATATCTCATACTGTCTTTGTGATTTTATGTATGAAGATCACCATGAAAATTTGAAAAAAAAACAAAACAAAACACATGGACACACAGGAAGGGAAGGAGAAATAAGAGAAAGACAGAGAGGGGAGCAAACCATAAGACTCTTAAATACAAACAACAAACATAATTTAACATTATTACTTTACAACTATTTTTCTGTGTCCCTAAATTATCCTTCTTTGCCTTGTCTTTCTGCAAAATGCAAGACTTACCTCATATATCACCAACTCTGGCAATCCTTTTCTATACCACCCACTGAACCCACCCTGCTCTGCCCCACCGAACCCTAGACAAAATTAGGCCACATAATATATCTCTATCTATCGATTGATTGATCTATCTCCATCCCAGTCCAGCTCTTAAACATTTTAAAATATTTTAAATACATATGTTGTGTCTTATAATTTTTAAAACTTTGCCTCCTAACACAAATCCTTGAATATACTGTACATAATATATGTATTATTTATATGTAAATAATAGCTGCTAGTTATTTTTTATTATTATTTTCAATGAGTGGGACCTATTGCTATGTGCTATGCCTATTTCTTTTGGCAAAATGTACTATTATGAAATTTTAAAGCTTCTGGTTTACTTTTTTTAAACTTTATTTATTTTGAGAGAGAGAGAGTATGTGTGTGTGTGAGCAGGGGAGTAGCAGAGGACTCAAGCAGCCTCCATTCTCAGTGCTGAGCCCCAATTGGGGCTCGATTCCATGACCCTGGGATCATGACCTGAGCCAAAATCAAGAATCTGATGCTTAACCAAATGAGTCACACAGGCTCCCCTAAAACTTCTGGTTTACTATAGCCCACCAAACATAAGCCTGACTTTTTCCCCTTACAATGCCCCTTTGAATGACCAAAGAGAAGTCCTAAACAGAATTACTTCATATCAAAGATAATAACATGATGGGGTGGGGGAATCCTGGGGACAGGTTGGTAACAAAAATTCAGAATGCATTTAACAGATTATAGAACAAACCAAAGTAACTGTAGCTTAATCACATATGAATTTGGTTTTCTCACCTAGTAAGACTGATAAGAGGCTGTTGTTCAGTATAGCCACTCAAAAATGAGGTCAAAGACCTAGGTCTCTGTTCTCTACCATCCTCATAATTTAAGTTTTAATTTTCAGGTTATAAAATGGTTTCTGTTCCTCTGAAGTTCATGTTCTCTTTGGGGACACAGGGATATGGCTGGAAGTATTGAATTGCCTGAATCTGTTCTATTTTATCACCTCTCCCACAAGTCCCACTATCAGACTCCTGCTTTCACCTGATTGGACAGAACTGTCACATGTCCAACCACAGTTGCTGAGTACAGGAAGAAGAGCTCATGGTTGGGGCCTAGGTGAAGTCTAGCAATGCATTTTTGACATATGGAAAACCTACAGGAGAATTCTGAGTTAACACTTCAGTGAGCATATGCTAACATTCGAGTCTATCCAGAGGCTCTAGTGAAAGTAAGGGTAGATTTTTGTTTTTTTCTGCAATATCTCTGCCTAAAGTCTCCAACAGGAAACATCAGAAGAAACAGAGAAACAACAGGAACAAAAAATGGGAGTGGATAATACAGCCAAACCAGAGAGGTTATCTTAAGGAATGTCTATAAAGAAATATACCAATGGGTCCAGTTCTCCACATACTGTTCTCCCAAACTCACATTTTCAGAGTGACTGAAAGCCTGGGATTTGCATAGAACAAAAAACAGATGTGCTTTTCAGAAAAAGTGTGATGCTGTGCCTAAGGATAGCTGGGTCTTTCAGTTTTAATACTGGCATGCAAGAGTGTTAGTTTCCATAGACTGGTATTGAGTGGAACGGGATCTTAACCTGCTTTATAGACACATAACAAAGTGAAAACTACCAGTTCCTAGTAAATTATTCTTTCATGACAGATTTTTTGGATATAAGCCCAAATTCACAATAGAAGAGGACTTTTGTATCAGTTACTAATTTATGCTCATTTAATTCTTTGTTTTAAAACATGAGTGTCTACACAATGGTCAGGCATTTTTTAAAATATTAAAAATACAAGAGAAAAGGTCTAAGATTAATAAGTAAAAAAGTTAGTAAGGAATAAATGTATCATAATTGGAAGAACAAATAAGACACGTAAAGTGCGAGCCTGCTTTGGATTCTATCTCTTCTCTCTACCCCTCCCTCAGCTGTAATCACCAATGAAACAGAACAATTCAATTTAAAAATATTAGAATTATTCTACATTTTATTATAAATTTAAATACAAATTTTACCATACTAAGGATAAGAAAAAAAAGTGATATTTCCAGAAAGAAACGTTTTCCTAGGAAGAAATGACACTTCACCAGGGTCATTCTTCTCATTGTGAGTAACTGCACAAGTCCTTTGCAATTCGGAGAAAACCCAGTTGCATGCACAACTCTGACGGTTATCCAGTTCTATTTCCCACGGAAAAGCCACCATTTTATGGCCCGCTCATGTTGCTGGGGGCAAGGACTCTGCCAACCACATTTCTCCTATACCCAAGAAATTCCTTGTTAAGCTCTACAATCAGGGATGCTAACAAGGAAACTAAAATACCAAAAAGGAAGACACAAACAATAAAGGGTGCTGCCTCTTCCTGTCTGTTGGTTGCTCTTATCAGCATTTCTCTAACAATACTTTTTCATCTATAGCAGCAGTTCCCTTCTGTTTGCATTTTCCCCACCACCTGCAGAATGCCTTTCATTGCCCCCCTCAGAGATGGCCTCCTTGGCTGGCTGGTCTCTCCTGTTCCCAGAACCTGAGTCGGTTCTATGAGGTTCCAATCTTAAGAGTTCCTGAGTTAACTCGGTGAGCATTCTGTGCTTCTGAGAGACCTTAGAGATGGGTAACTCACTTCCAACATTCTGATCTCCGTATAACAACTCCATCATGGAGTTACCTTTGACTCTTTAATTTTCTAATATGTGGTGAATCAACCTTATTATTTGAAACAATAACTATAGTGATTTTTTTTTCCTGCTTAGATCCTTACAGCCACCAAGCTGATTTTCAAGTATGGGGGGATAAATTGATAAAATTTTAAATCAGCAAAACTCTCAAAAGTTTACTTCCCCATCAGTGATTTTTCTGAAAAAGAAAAAAGAAGGAAGAGGAGGAGGAGGAGAAGGAGAAGAAGGAGGGGGAGGAGGAGGAGGAGAAGGAGGAGGAGGGAAGACTAAGAAAGAAAAACTACAGGATTCAAACCACAGTGGAATTAAACAGAAATGCATTACAACTGCAAGATACAGCTGTTAGTTAGGTAGACATAGAGGACAATAGTTAGAGGTTAAGCAGGAAGTTGGCTTTAGCCGAATTCCCTCTTAGGAAAAAAGTAGATAATGTGGAATTATGAGGAGGTTAATAACCTTAAGGTTATGGTAAAAGCTCTTCTAAAATAATGGCAATAATACTCTTTAAAAGAAAATGGAGACAACTAAGATCTATACAACACAACTGTGGTTCAAACAGGTAGCAAATTAAAATGTAGCTTGACTTCAAAAATTTCATGGAAATAAAATTTAATTGTCTTTGACTGTCCTCACAAACTTATCTGGGGGAATAGTGGTTAACTTGGTAGGATTATATATCTCTTTCTATAGTACCAATATCATTAGCCAACTTGTTCTATAGTAAAATTATCCAGACATTTTTAATAAGGCAAATTTTATTTTTTCCAGTTTCTGGGATCAATCAACATGAAGAAACTTTATAATAAAGTATTTGATTGAACAGTAAGTTATTATTACAGAATAGAATATAAATGCTTTAACTGCTCCAATTTCATTTTTTTCAGGAGTTACTATACACACACACACACATACACATATATATACACACATATATACAGTTAAACATAATTATATTAAAAAATATACAAAAAAAATCTCACTGTTACCCTTGTCTCTCTTGGTTATCATTGTCACCTGTGGGTAACCACTTTCTGTATTCTTGAAGGATATATTTATGGAAAATCTTTGTAAAAAAATAAGCAAATATATAGATTATGTTCCCAATTTTCTTCACAATGGTAGCATGATTTATGTATTTTTTTTCTGCATCTTGCTTTCTTTCACGTGGCAATGTAACATGAAGCTTTTTCACTACCACCGTATACATTTTTACCTTATTTTAAAAAATCCATTGTGTTTTATTTTTGCATATATATATCACTTTATTTCACGTTGGAAGAGACACCTTGGTTGTTTCTATCTTTTACCATTAAAAAATGATGCTGCAATGAGTAAAATATGTCTTTCTCCGCAATAGAAGGTAAAAGTTGGAAAACAGTACCAGAGAAGAGAGAGACACTGTTCTGATCATTCATGTCCTAGACAGGATGTCAAGCAATACTGAAACATTCAAGACAACAAGGAATCCTCCTTTTTTGGTATCTAAGATGTAAGGTTTTTGTATTTCATTTTAAATTAAATAGGTAATTATCATCTGCATAATTGTAAAAAAATAGAAGTGCATAAAAAAGGGAAGTAGTAGTATAAATGGTACTATGAGTTCATCAGTTTCTGGTATCTCATGGTGGGAAGTCAACAAGGATGTCAATCTGCTAAGTGATAGACAGAAATAACCTAGACAGACATGCAATTCAGAATAATGGAGAGCACTATCAGGAGAACTGAAAACATAAGAAGAAGTTGCCAAATCTAGTCACTTCTTTGGGGTATGATTGGAATGTAAACCATGACTCATCATTGTTTTTACTTTAATTTAAACTCTGTGTGTATATATATATGTATATGTGTATACATATGAAGAAATATATTTTACTTTTTCTGAAATACGTTTTCTAATAACAAAACAAAAAAAACTATTTTGGAATCAAGTTTAGAGGCAAAATAATTAAGTCGATTTGACGAAGATGGCTTGCATGAGAATAAAATTGAAAAATGGAAATGATCCTTGAAAACAGTTATCTTTTGAACATAGGGAAGTTAGCTTTAGTGAAGTGACTAGGAAATTAATGCTTCAGACAAGATGTTTCCCTTAACATGTTAAATATGAACATATTGTGAATAGATCTTCAAGTATAATTATATTATTCATTAAAAATACTATAGTGTTAATTTCCAGTTTAATTGCAGCTAATGTGTGCACCCAATCAGAAAGGTTAATAAATTATTATGTCTACTATTTGACCTAACTAAATCCCTGAGGACAATTCATTGACGCATAATACCAGCAGAGAGAATATGAGTGTTTTTCTCCATGGGCACTGATAGAATTTTGGTTGATATCAACAAAGACAAACTCTCTGTGGCAGTGTGGGAAATAACAAGCAGAGGGTGACTTGGGTTTGGGTACGAAGCCTGCGGTGTTTGCAGAGTATGTATTAAGCTGGGCTCAAGGTATTTGGTAAGGGCTGAAGTGTAGAAGCACTAATCTAGATCATTGAGTGTGAGGTCAGTCAGGCTACAGAAGTCATGAAATGAAAATTGTGACAAAGCACAAAGCTAAGGAATTATGAAGCTGAAAGCGAGTCTAGAAGGCATTTTAGATTACTTCCTAGAAGGGACCAAACTTCATCCAAAAAAGGCAATGTTTTTGTTCAAAATATTCAATAATGTAAAAACATTTAAAATATGTTTAGATTTAGAAATGTATCTAGGATTTAAAATAATTTTAATGTGTACTTAGAATAAGTTATTTTTATGCAAATACATTTAAATTCAAAATATTATTAATATGTTTCTCTATTAAATTGACATTTACTTCACTCTAATGTTTAACTTATTAGTGTTCCTTTCAATTTCCCATTATATATTTACTTGTACGTATAGATATATAAACATAAAAACATATAAATTACTTTAGAGAGGTATAATTGGCATGTAAAAGCTGTACATACTTAATTTATACAACACAAGGTGTTTAGAGATCAGGAAACACCCATTAAGTCATCACCAATATACTAAGGTGACAGACATATTATCATCTCCCAAAGTTTCCTCTCACCTCTTTTGTTATATTAATATTGGGGTGTGTGTGTGTGTGTGTGTGTGTGTGTGTGTGTGTGTGTGTGGTAATAACACTTTACATAAGATCTAGTCTCTAAGCAACTACATGTCCAATACACTATTATTTGCTCTAGGTACTATGCTGTACAGTACATTTCTAGAAATACTTTATTTTGCGTAACTAAAACTCTTACTCACAGCCACTATTCTAGCCTCTGCTTTTATGAATTTAAGTATTTTAGATTCCACATGTAAATGAGATAGTACAGTATTTGTATTTCTGTCTGGATCATCTCACTTAGCATAATATCCTCCTGATCGATTCATGTTATTGCAAAAGTCAGGATACCCTTTTTTTTTTATGGCTGAATAATATTCAATGGTATGTTTTACCAAATTTTTCTTTATCCATTCTCCTGCTGATGGACACTTAGATTGTTTCCATACCTTGGCTATTGTGAATAATGCTGCAGTGAACACTGATAGGTGCTATCGCTTTGAAATTCCTTCTATTACATATTGTTTAATCAAATAATGAAACTGATTCTCATATGGATTCTTGACTATTTACACTTCTCTAAAATGTTTTGGTGTGATTTTGCTGCCTCTTTATCACTCCCTTTCCTTTCCTTTATTTGTTTGTTTGTCTGTTTGTTGTATGTGCTCCTCTCCAATGTTCTTTTTCACAGGAACTTCAACAACTTACAGTTATTTTCAGTAACTGAACATACTAATGTTAAGTCTTTCCACAACTTTTACTGAATCACTCTTGGCATTTTTCACTGATTACTATATATTTAGATCTATACATATATATTTATTTGTTTCAATTTATTTTATTTAAATTTGCTACACAAAAAGATACCCTAATCTTTTATGGTGACACCACGTTCTGCTTCACAGCTTTAAAAAACTCAATTTTCTCTGATAATTGGTCGAGATTTAAATGGTCAATTCCCAAATTGCTGGTTGAGTTTTCAGGAAGGATCCAGGTAAATTATTTTACATCAGAATGAATGTGCTATACTTTAGTATTACTGCTTCCTGTGTATGCTTATTCAACTGCTCATTCTTATATTTTAGTAGATGTAGGTTTCTACCAGACCATCAACACCTGTATATAATTCAATATACTGGTAAAATAATATTAAGAGTTACTGATGAAAATAATGCAACATATGGTATGCCAAAGTGGCTGATGAAATCTTTATAAAATCAGAGGTCAGTTTAAATTTTTGTTTAATGTTTTATTTATTTCTGAGAGAGAGAGACCATGCGAGCAAGGGAGGGTCAGAGACAAAGGGAGACACAGAATCTGAAACAGGCTCCAGGCTCTGAGCTAGCTGTCAGCACAGAGCCGATGCAGAGCTCAAAGCCACCAACCACGAGATCATGACCTGAGCTGAAGCCACTGCTTAACCACCTGAGCCACCCAGGCACCCCTAGACGTCAGTTTAAAAAGTGAAGTTTCTAGGCACATCTTGGGCCTAATCATATTGGGTATCGCCTTTCACAGAAATAAAACAAAACTCCTAAACAGTCATTGTCAAGTTCATCTCAAAGAACAATCACACTGTAAACTTTTGGAACCAGATATATAAACTGTATACTAGATTGCACAAAAATAAATAATTATACTTTTTGAATAGGGGAAAACCCTGGAGAGGACGCTGGCTGAGATTGACAAGTTGTAGCCCACATAGCACTACTCAATCCTAGAAGTGGATTTGGCTTATGATACTGGAAGTGCTGGTTACAAACATCTCTGCAAACAGGATCTTCTGAAAGAAGCCAAAAACAGTACTAAAATACTGGTCAATGGGCTTACCAGTTACCCTATTTTTGAGTTCCGTTTTGAAAAATAACGACTACTCCTCATCTGCTTCTGGACATAAACTGAGCCAGTACTTACTATTTAAGAAAATAAAACCCCTGGAGCCCAGAGATTCCACTAAGTACCTGGGTATCCTCAAAGAAGCATAAAAATAAGAAAGATGCAGTATAACCACAACAGAAGACTCTTGACAATTATGAAAAAGCAAGAGCAAGTCAGCCCATTTGGCTAAATTCTTTGTGCATGCAGTGTGCAGTGCATGAATGTAAAAATTTTCACAGACACAGTTTTGTTTTGTTTTTAATTGCAGAGTAATGTTTTATTACTTTATTATTTTGTTTTGTTTTTAATTGCAGAGTAATGAGATATCTTCATTCTCCTTCTGATGAACATGTAGGCTCTTTCCATTTTTTGCAATTAATAATTCTAAAATAGCTATAATACATCTCCCTAGACAGACGTGCAAGAATTCTTGTAGGACAGGTAGACCTACTATTTTCACAGTACAGGCCACATAAAAAATGTTACCATTTGTACTGTGCAATGTTGGAACCATATGAAACTGCTTTTGACTGAAGGGAACTGGTCTGAGCTAAGAGAAATACCTCCTGTGTGGTAATCCATTTGCAGACAGGAGCTGCACCATACATCTGTTTTATGGCACTACAAAAAGTTGGGTTATAATATGGTCATTTATTTCTTCTTTCAGTTCTATTACTCAGTCCCTACCTAAGAGCAAAAAGAAATGTAAAATTAAACATTTTCCCTTTGACCCTGATTGTGAATTCCCTGCTTATCGGCACTCTCAGTCTTTCCTCCATTCATTTCTTCATTCCCTCATATTCCATTTCCTTCTCACCTATTGTTCCCACACTGACATTTAAGCACTCTATACATAGCTCATTTCAATGTCATCAATCTCTCTCATTAGACAAATCGCTAGATAATTACTCAGGTATCATTTTGTTTAATTTTCTACAGCCTTTGGTATTAATAACCACACAGTGATCCACTTCAAACTTCTTGTTCTCCATGACATCACTCTCTGCAAGTATTCTTTATATCATGTGATTACTCACTGACTTCTTTTATTGGACCCTGTTTTTCAGCCACCTTTTCAATGATGAGCTTCTATGGGCTCTACCCTTACCTTTACATGCTCACTTTACATACCCTCTTGAGTGTGTCCACCCCCATGGCTTTCTTCATCTCTTTATTAAGTATTAAATGAGTAACTTCAATGTATGAGGCACTGTTCTAGTCATTAGAGCTAGAACAGTGATAAAATCAGTCTAATTTATGCCCTACTATAGCTTTGCTATAATGGAGAGAGGCATTCTGTAAACAACTCAGATGAATAAATAAAATATATAATACTCACATGATAGGTGCCATAGGTCAACATAAAGAAGGAGGATAAGAAATACTGTAGAGTTGGGAAGAAGGAAATACAGTTTGCTATTTTGAGTAATGTTATCTGGCAATGTGTCACTGATAAAAGGAGAATTGAGCAATCACTAGAAAGATTTAAAGGAAAATAGGTCATGTAAATATCCAGAGAAAATCTGTTTTTGATAGAAAATGCAGCAAGTGCAAAGGCCCTGCACCAAGAATATTCTTGGAATGTGGTTTTGAGGAACAGCAATGAAAACAATGACCCTGGAGCTGAATCTGTGATCCTGTATGACTTTGAATGTCATTGTAAAGACTTTGACTTTGGGGCGCCTGACTTCAGCTGAGGTCATGTCTCACGGTTTGTGGGTTCAAGCCCCACATCGGGCTCTGTGCTGACAGGTAGCTCAGAGCCTGGCGCCTGTTTCAGATTCGGTGTCTCTCTCTCTCTGACCCTCCCCTGCTCACCCTGTCTCCCTCTCTCTCTCTGACCCTCCTCTTCTCATGATGTCTCTAACTTTCTCTAAAAAATAAATAATACATTAAAAATTTTTTAAAAATACTTTGGTTTTTACTCTAAGTGGGCTAGGATGTCAGTAGAAGGTTCTGTACATAAGTTACAGAATCTCACACATGCGTTAAAAGGAACAATCTTGCTGTACTGTTGAAGTAAAAGCAGAATAAGACAAAAGGGAGATCTTGCTATTATTCAGTTAAAGCATGAAAATCTTGAGCGAAAGATTTTGCTGTGGGGGGTGATGAAAACATTCACATTCTAACTACAGTTTGAAGACAGAAGCAACAGGATTTACTCACAAATTGTATGTGGTGAATGGGATAAAGATGACACTAAGGGTTTTGTCTTTCCAAATTGCTGAGAGAGAGAGGAGATTCCAGAAGGGGCAAGCTTTGGAGGAAATACTGTAGTTTGAAATACTAAATTCAAACACCAAGAGACAGAACACAGATAATGAAGAAATCAAGAGTCAAGAGAAAGATTCATCAAATGAAATCACTCCTCCTCTCTCCACTCTGGGTAAAACCACACATTTTTAAAGCATTATCATCAGTTTTAACTGTCTTCTCTTCCTCATCTTTTGTTGCATCCACAACCCACACTAGGCCAGGATCATATAGTCATCACTTCTTCATGTTCACCTGCTGGAATCACATGTTTATCTGCTGAAATCTTTACACGACCTATAGTAACATAGATTCTGCATTCTTTTCCTATTTAGCTTCTTACCGAAACTCAAGAATGATGACCAGTCTCTCTTTCTCATAACTTTCTTTTTACTTGGCTTCATGACATAACCTTCTATTGTTTCTTCTCTTAGTTTCAGATGTTCATTCCCTTTCTCTCTTGGCAGGCATATCTCCCTCTGCACACTCCTTAATACTTAAGGCTTAAGATGTTGCCCCTTTTCTATCTTACTATTTTCTCTCTCCCTTGGTGATTTCATCTACAACCACAAGTTCAGAAGCCACCTTACATATTTCATCCTATGCCAGTCATGTCCCCTGTGCTTCAGTTGTCTACTTGATTTCTCATTTTGGACATCTGAAAGGCACCTGAAATGTAATCTGTTTTGAACCAAACGGCCTCCCCTCTACAGAACCTGCTATTCAGTTGTAGAAGAGTGCTCTTAAAAACGTATAATTTCTTTTATTCTCTTCCATATCTAATCCCTAATTAATATGCTATCTTTACTTTGAAAATACCATTTGGATTTGGCCACTTCTCTCCACCTACTACCACCTGGTCTAATTTACCATTACCTGCTGTCAGGGCCCCGGAAGTGTTCTTTTGGCTCTCACACCTGCACTTCTCTTGTATTCACCCTGCATCCTGCGTCCCCACTCCAGCAATTTAGCAAAAGATGAAATTTCAAATTTATTTGTGTGATTATTTGATTAATGTATGTTTTCCTCACTAAATTAACGATTCTGTATAAACACAATCCACTACAGTGTAAAGTACGAATTAAAATGAATATGCAAACATGTCTTTACTTGTTCTGTGCATTAATTTTCTAGCCCACAATCTCCAAATACTAATATTTTTCCTATCTATTTCATAGAGTTTTCAATGATGTAACATGCACAAAGACTTTGCTTTGTTTATTAATCTAAATTTTTATGATACTTTAATTTGTAGGGTTTGTAATAATAACTGCTATTTGTTTGGAACCTTACATGTTTGGGCTACTTTATTGGAACTTTAAAATGTAGCTTCCGAGTCCTTAAACTATGTAAATAAGTAGGATTTTCATTCTTTGACAAAACTGAGAAATAAATTATATTCTCAAGGTCATGTAGTTTCTATGTGTCAAAGTTCAGATCCAAATCCAAGTATTCCTGATTTCAAAGCCTCTGTTTGTTTTATTTCAGAGGGCTTCTGTTCATCTTAAAAAGCCATGTAGACATATAATGAATAATAAAAGCATAGACAGGTGCTATGCCTAATCAAATCCACGAGTCAATTCAGGAACATCTCCTCAACAGATAAAGTAAAGGGAAGGAATGACTGGCAGACTTACAAATGACAACTCAGATACATATGTCCAGTTGTGACAAGATAACAATAAACTCACTTTGCCACCCTTGCTGGTGAACTGCTCTAGCAAAAACACAGATCACGATACAGACAAGTAACATGGAAAAATATACATATCAAATGTATGAAAAGCTTACATATTAAACGTTTAACATAGTATGTTCATGTATCATTGTGTGCTATCTGATTTTGCAGGCTTATATACAGAAATGCGAATGTAGTCTCACTCAGAAAACATCATGATGGAGTTGGGTCTTGGAAAAAACTCTGATTGTTTGGTAAGATTTGGAAAGATACAGGGAAGGTAAGTTGAAGCAGCAGGACCTAGTAAGAGATCGAGATATTTACAATATCTTAAACTTTTTTTTAAGACATAGTTTCTGTATTTATCTTATTCATAAAAGGGACTTTCTAAAACATTTTACAAATTTGTAGTATGCCATCTGTGTGTGAGTGTGTGCATGTGTGCATATTTCATGCAGACCACAATCACTGCTATTAAATCACCATTCTCTACATACAGAGTTTTCTGAAAAATTATATTCATTTTTCATGGGAAAGTGGCCCCAGCACTTTGCTCTTGGGTTTTCTTTTCTTTTTTTTTCTCAATCTCTGTCCCCCAGAAAGGAATGATATAGGGCAGGGAGGGCGGGAAGGGTCAGGGAGTGGGACTACTTACAAGTATTAAAAGAAAATCATCATTTAAGGAATCCTGTTGTGACTCTTTTCGTACCACTGATAATTGAGCTCTACATTATCTCCTTTTGAAGTTTAAATTGCCTTTTATTGGTTTCCCATTCTTCCTCACACGGAAAATACGATGTCTACATGTGACTTACAAAGGACGGAGGCCCAGAAGAAAGTGATGATTATCAGGACAGAGAACAACAAAAAGGAGCAAAAGTCAGTAATTTTTTTATTTTGCACACAAGAAGATGTAGTTACTTTTCTAAGTGGACTTCTAGCCAATGTGCAGATGATGACAACAATAACTTAGATCATAGAGGTTGTCAACGTCCAGACACACAGCCTTAGTGGCTTTATAGCTCTTCACTAAGTTCAAATTCATTTCAATTATTTTGGAATTAGTGCAAACATATGCCAGATGCAGCTTCTTGTTTCTTAATCTCTCATGAATATAGATTGAAGAGAAAGACTAAGGATGACTTTCCATTATACGCTCACTTGAGGGCTCAATTCCAGCTTCTTCCTGGCCTTCTACACATCTATTCCTTCTCTATTTCCTTTTGCTTCTATATATCCATGCACTTGAATATTATATGTTATTTTAACACAGTGCATTCAAAACACACTCCACGGCATTATTTTAAATAGGTTATGTGGATTTTGATTTCAATTAATGTCCACCACATGACAGTTTCATAACAGTGATGGCTTTCATAACAGGAAATGTTCAAGACAGGCAGCACTGAGTATACTCTTGGCACATAGGAACATCAATGCCCAAGGGAGAGTATACTGTCAAGCTAACTTAGAAGTACTGTCTTGTGCAGGGATTTCAGTGAGAACTACATATTATATTTAAGTGGAATAATTGATGCAGTTTGTAAATGCCCCTGTAACCTATCTTATTAGTGATACCAAATAAATCACTAAATCACAAAGGAAAGTTAAGAATCAGACTCAAATTGTATGATTTCTCTACTCACATAGAACATACAATATATAAAATTGTGTATTAAGATTTCAATATATCCATAGACACTTATAGGTCTGTTTATAAATTTTTATTGCAATTCACTTATCAGTATGGAATAATTTATGTAATAGTCATATAGTTAAGTATAGGTGTGTGTTGGGATGTACCTATATGTAAACCTAGTAGCACTGGTAAATGCTATAAATGCTTACGTATGTAAACCTAGTACATAAAAATGTAGTATTTCAAAGCTATGGAGAAGTTTACTTAAAAAAAGTTATGTTGGTACAGGGGGGCCTTGGTGGCTTAGTTAAGCATCTGACTTCAGCTCAGGTCATGATCTCATGGTCTGTGGGTTTGAGCCCCACGTCAGGCTCTGTGTTGACAGCTCAGAGCCTGGAGCCTGCTTCGGATTCTATGTTTCCCTCTCTCTCTGCCCTTCCCTTGCTCGCTCGCTCTCTGTCTCTCTCTCTCAAAAACAAACATTAAAAAAATTATGTTGGTACTAATGATCAGTTATTTAAAAAACCCAAAACTGTCACACTTAAAATGAAACAAATCCTGTGTTTACTGATATCTTCTGGTAAAAAAAATAATGTAAAAATTAAGCATTATAAAAATTACAGATGAATTATCTATGTCATAGAGCAAGGATATTTCTAAGAATGAAGTTAAAATTGGAAATCATAAAGAAAAAATGTTGGATTTAACTACAGGAACATTAAGGTTTTCCTACGGAAACTACTTCAAAATATTTTAAAAATCATAAAGTGGAAAAGAATAAGATCTTGTAAAAAAATTGTCTTGTCTTATTTGTGAGAAATAATAAGCAAATATCCCTACTATATTAAAAATTATCCCTGTTTAAAACATGACTAATTAGCCCAGTAAAATGAGCTTTTCATATTTTAAAAATAATTCAAGACCTAAAAAAAAGAGGGAATGAATGAAAATGCATTGTTCAAATGAAAAGATGAACTAGTAAGAAAAGGAAAATGAAAACAATAAAGAGCTTTTACTTACTAGAGTGACAAAACTTTAATGATGATGATGATGTGTGTTATGATAAAGTAGCAGGGAAGTAAGTGCTACAACATTTCTGGAGACAACTGAGTAATACGTGTAAATATTTTAAATGTGCATACTTTATGAATGATCAATAAATTGAAATTAGAGGAACATAGCTAAGAAAATAATAAGTTAATTAATCAAAGGTGTTTATAAAAGCAATGCTTGTCATAGGAAAGTTTCTTAAATAATTTACACAATCAATAACGCTAGCTTGGTAAAATAAATAGGATATCCATACCATGGAATACTGTGTGATGAGTCTATGATCTAGATTATATACTCATAATATATTTTACAAACAGATACATATAAATTGTCTGGATCTTATGACTGAAAAATACCTAGGACACGTTGTTCAGCAAAAAAGATCATAAACCTTACTAATAGCAGAATTTCATTCTTTGAATACTTAAATATAGTATTTATACAGTAAACAGATATAGATGGTGATGTAAATATTAACATAGGTATGGATTTGGATACAGATAAAGACAGATGTTGATTTAAAAAGATATACAGTTACACAGCTGTGTGCAATGCAATATTTAGCATGTTTCTCTTTTGATCAATGAGTGTGTAGCAGTTGTCTTTTCAATGACTTATTTCATTAAATAAAACCTCAGCATATTTTACAATGTTTTCTCCTTTTTTAGAAAGAAAGAGAGAAAGAATCTTAAGCAGGCTCCACACTCAGTGAGGAGTCCAACACAGGGCTCGAATTCACAATCATGGGATCATGACCTGAACTGAAATCAAGAGTTGGATATTTATTTGACTGAGCCACCCTGGCGCCCCTGTATGACATTTTTAATTTGGACTTTTTCTACCAAAACATTCTAAAGGTGCAGTCTACAGTACACAGAATGAAACACTTAAGACACTTTCCAGTAAAAAGATACAAATAAATTGTTTTCACTCAAAGACAACAAAATGACCATGTGTCAACATGGACTCCACTGGTTGACTCTACCAAGGTAGTACTGAATCTAAAATACTAATCTAAATCTAAATACTAATTCCAGATATATCTATATATATTTCAGATATATCTGAATCTAAAATACTAATCTAAATCTAAAATACTAATTCCAGATATATCTGGTTCCTCAAGTTTACTCTAAGCAACTTAAAATAAGCCGATTCAGTGTTGTTTCTCTTTTAAGAGTTATTTTCATGAATATTATTAATACTTCATCAAGACTGGAAGAATTCAATGTACTAGGTACCTATGCATATACCATATCAGTAAATTAAATGCTGGCCTCATATTTAATTTAGTAATTCCTCAATATTATCATAGCTAAAACTTGACATTTTGATAAAGATCATGAGAAGGCATTTTATAAATATACCTTAAAATCTTTTTATGAGCTTTAGTTAAATGGAACATACATGAATAATGAGGAAAATATGAATATAAAATGCACAGCAATACTCGAAGTAGCTTGTGGACGGTTTATAAGAAGCACGCTATTTGTCTCATTTGTCTTGCAATTATTCTTGGTGACAGTACAGATATGGTGATTTCCTGCAGTACTAAATTTTCTCCAAATTTTCCTTGACATATAAGTTAAATGAGATGTTTTGCCTGTCTTAATAAATTCATATCTTTCCTTTGTTTTATTTGTACTTTTGTCAAGACAATTCAGTACACCTATCACCATTTTTAAATGAAAAGAATGTTATTATCACATCAACGCTATGAAGGTTGGCATATGAAATGAAAGAGAAAATCATCTTTACTCTCCTGATGGGCTGCATGCAGAAGTCATGCCATTTTCTAATTATGGAGATTGTGTTCTGAGAAAAAAGATAGTGAAAAGGACCAGCAGCAATAAAATGGCTTTAGTTATCAATGGTTAATATGCAACAGAGGCTAATTTAGCAAACGGAAGCCACAAGAGAAACATAAATTCTCAGTAATAAAGACCTTCTTGGGTATCTAGGTCAATTCCCAAAATGGGGTTGATATTAGGGAAAAAACACAGAACCTGGTGCATGTCACTTACAGAGGCCCATTTTCACCCAAAGGAATTTTTTTCCTCTGTCAAACATGCCTCCACAGGGAGCCTAGACAATTAATTAAGCGAAAATTAATGATCTGTGTAAATGGACTCATTTTATACAATATAGTATAATTTAAATATCTTAGAAATTTAAGAATACCCAATGTATTTGTAGTGTATACATTACTCATGAGGATAAAGTTCAGGGGTAATTACTGAGCTCAATCCTGCTACTTCCATATTGTTCTATAATGACTGCTCACCTGTCCAGCACAGTGAGCTCTCACTCTCTCTCTCTCCCCACTCCCTTTCTTCCCCCTTCTCTCTCATATTTCTGGTAGTGTAGTGGAGCAGAAGGGAGATGTAAGGGCTGTTTTAACTGTTGTATAAGCTACAGACAAACTTTACCAGAATATTTTATCTTTCTCTTTCTTAAAGATACACTTTACGCTTGAAAAAAAGTCCTTGTAAAAAAAAAAAAAGAAAGAAAGAAAAAGAAAAAAGAAAGTAAGAAAGAAATATGAATAACTTTAATTGAGGGAGCATATTTCATAGTATTATAGTAAAGAGGAAAAATCAGAATTTAGATGGACATGCAGCTCTTAAATTATGTGAAGTGCTGATAAAAAGGGTAGAGGAGAAAATAAAGAAAAGGACAATAAATACAAGAGTTCCTAAACATAAGCAGGATAGAAATCAAATGCATTTTAAAAATAAGTGCCCTCACATAATACTCCTAAAATGCACAAACTACTTAAAATTGTTATAAGTGATAGTAAAAAGTGAGATAGAACACATGCAAGATTGTCTATGATAGGAACATCATCATTCCATAATATGAACAAAATATTAAAATAGCACATTATTAGATAATAACCATTGAAAAGAGAAAAGAAAGTTCTCAAAAGTGACACAGCATATTTGAAAAGTTACCATTTGTGCAAAGCAAAACTCTTCCCACATCTTCCCAGTTGAGAAATAAGTCTCCCAGGTTTACCTGATCATAGGAAACAGCTTCTCCTTTGGTGCATTTGCCACAATTACAATTACAGTGTTTATAATTTGAAAATGCCATTTGCTTAATTTAAGATTTGTCTTCTATGCTGCATTTTACACTTTGTGAGTAGAAAGGGTGTTTTTTGTTTTGTTTTTTGTTTGTTTTTTCAGGACATTATCTACTGAGCACTGCATAGTCCCTGAATGCTTGACTTAATTTTTTTAAACTTAGATAACATTATAGTTATATGACTGCCCACAAGTAATCCTTATTTAAATACTTTTTAGTTCTTGGGGTACCTGGGTGGTCACTTGGTTAAGTGTCAGGCTCCTGATTTCGGCTCAGGTCATGACCCTACAGGTTTGTGAATTGCAGTACCTCCTCTGGCTCTGTGCTGACAGTGAGGAACCTGCTTGGGATTCGGTCTCCTTCTTTCTCTGACCCTCCCTGGCTCTTTCTCTCTCAAAATAAGTATATAAACATTTAAAAAATCCCAATCCTTAAAATATGAAGATTACAGTTCCCCGAATTTAAAGCAGACTCCCCAAACAAAGGCAAATTTCTGGAAAACAGATATCTACTTGTGACACTGTGACATGAAATGTCACTCACTGAATGGCCTCAAACTAATCAGCCAAATGTTCTGTTTGTTTTGTTTCATTAATTCTCCTCTACCTCTGCCCCAAACACAATGTTTAATACATTCACAGGTTAATGCAATCACCTTGTGATGCAGGTCTCACATCTTTGGCTTCAATAGTCAAGGACACCTGTTTTTGTTTTTGTCTTTTTTTTTAAGTTGTAAATTGGTATGGAGATTATAGAATAAGGAATGAATGTTTTTAAGGAAGCTAAATATTTATTGATTAAAATGTAATATATAATTAGTTGCCCAAAAAAAAACCCCTCCTTAATGAAAAAGTACAAAAATGTTTAACATTGATTCCTGAAATGTAAATAGTAATTTATGGCTTAGAAACCAAACTACACCATGACCCCAGCATTATTATCCCCATTCTACAGGTGAGAGAGTGGAGGCTAGAAGAAGTTAAGACTCTGAGTCTGCTTTTTTGATGTTAAGGTCAAGGATCTTTCAATTACATGCAAATTGAATCTTTAACATTAGGCCTGATTTGGTTTGCAGAACTGCTCCAACTGACACAGTCTCTACCTGTCCTTAGTTGTCACTAAATTTCCCAATTCTTTAAAAGCCCTCTGTACCTTATAGCTTGGTGCATCTCACCAATTTTCAGCCCTGCTGCTGTGCTCTAGCTCAGGCAATAGATTATTCGTACTTAAGTTTCAGCTGTTTAATTAATTACTGCTGCTTCAGACTGGTTAGTCAATGGCAGAATCAATCAAAATTCCTTGACCTTTATTTCCCCAGGTGAAATCCTAGAGGTAAAGTCGTATCTATAGACATCTCTTTTTCCCTGGTGACCTATGAATGTTTTATAGGTAATCAAAATCATAGCAGTCAGCTGTTATCTCCAGAAAGCATGTCCACATGCTTTCATGTCCACATTCCAGAGAAACCTGAATACTGCGTCTCTTATACCATTTTAATATTTTTAGCCCTATTTCAGCCAAAGTTTCTTTTAATAAACCAGCAAATATTTATTGAGTGTTTGCGATGAGCCTGTACTGTTCTCAAAACTGTGGCTATGTCAGTAAGTTGGGAAAATGCATGTTTTACCTCAAGGAGCTTACATGTAGTATAAAAATTGTTTCAAGGGTTTGTAGTGCTATGATGAAAATATACAATAATGTCATAGAGACTAGTAACATCCACTTTGAAAAGATAATATTTGAATAAATAGCTTTGTGAAAATCTCGGGAAAGAGAGCTTCAAGCAGAAGGAAAAGCAAGTGCCATTTTGCTGAGACAGGAGGGAGTCATTGGTTACGTCAGAGAACTGTATTTAGTGAAGGGAAAGGAGTGGCCTGTGACATCGAGGAGTCAGACAGGAATAAGATCATTTAGAGCCTCACAGGCCATTAAAAGGATCAGACTTTGCCACATGAAATGGGAAGTAGAGGATTTATAATATTTTACAAGGAAGAAAATAAAATACTTAATGCTGTGTAAAACATCAACCACTAGGGGAAAGAATGGAGAAAAGCACATTAGTTAAGAAACTTCTGGTAGTCACTAAATTATAGTGTCCTGAACTGATAAACTAAGACTTTAGTGGCAGAAATGCTGAAATTTGTTTGGGTATGGAATACATTTTCAAGATACGTACTGATGTACTACACTTAGGATGTAAGAAAGAGGAATCAAGGATACTAGGTATCCCGTTGCCTAAACAAATGAGTGAATGGCAAAGTCATTTAGTGGGGCATTGCTATAGACTGAATTGTATCCTCACCCTCTACCCCTAAATGCATATGTTAAAACCCTAACCCCCAATGTGATGGCTTTTGGAGATGGAGCCTTTGGGGAGTAATTAGGTTTAGATGGTCCTGAGAACGGGATCCAGAGGAATGGCTTAGTGCCCCCAACAAGAAGAAGAGAGATCATCCTTTTTTTCCCCCCCACACACAAACTCAGGAAAGGTCATGTGAGCACACAGCAAAAAGTCAACAGTCTGCAAGCCAAGAAGAATGTTCTCACCAGAACGTGACACTGCTAATACCGTCACCTCAGACTTCCAGCCTCCAGAACTGTGAGAAGATGAATTTCTGTTGTGTAAGCCACCCCCTCTGTGGTATTCTGTTATGGCAAATCAAGCTAAGATAGGCATAAAATGATTGGGGGGGGCAGTATATTATGATATGTATTTAAATAGTTCTATGGTGTCCTAGAAGTTTGAGATGCTTTCTAGATATTCAAGTGGAAATGCCAAGTAATCACTTATATTTTGCAAATATTTATTTCAGGAGGTGTTATTTGAAGACCTAATTTTGAAAGCTGTCAGTGTATAGAATACATGGAAAGTTGTGAAACTGGATAAATCACTGGAGAAAGAAAGAAAAGTAAAGGGAATAGAAGAAAATCTGCAGATCGAATCCTTAGTCACTATGAAGTTTAAAGATTCAGAGAAAATAGGCCAAGAGAGCTGAGAAAAAGTAACCAATTGGAGAGTAAGGAAACCAGCCAAGTGTAGTATTGTAGAAGTCCAGGAGGAAAAGGTTGCTTTTTAAGTATGAGAGGGTAGAGGGATTCTTCTTCATTCTGTCACTATGGTGATTTAGATTCCCCGAGCAAACCATCTGCTGCAACAATCAAAAAACACTGGTTAAAGGAAAAACGAAAAGTAACAAATGAACAAATGAACTGATAAACAGATGAGATCCTGAAGATACAAATGGATAATGACTAGAATATATGTAAAAGAAAACTCTGATCCACAACCTGCGCTGACTTGCCCAGGACATCCCTTTTCTACAATAACCGTGCCAGGAAGCCAGTCTTGTAAGTCCGATTTGTAGAAGCCAGGCTGCCGTCTCCAGTGACAATCCAGGAAGCCAAACAATAATTTCGGTAACAATGTATCCAAAATCGCTATGACTTGATTAAAAAATGACAGCTTCCCCAATTTCTGTCCCTGCTTCCAATTTAAGGACCAACCAGAGGAAGCCAAATATGTGCCCCTAGCCAATCACATAGCATCTACTTCTAGTTAGCCCGCCTCCAGCTTCTCCATGCCAACAACTTCAAATCAGGGCACACCTAAGCCTTCCCTTTATTGCAATGTAAAGCCTTGCCACTCCTCTGCCTGCCTCTCAGTCTCTGCCAAAACGCACTGAAGGCAGCTGACTCCCTTGGTATAGCAAGCTCTGCATAAACAGCTTTTGCTTGTTCTCAGTTGGCTGGTCTTCATTTATTTCCATAGAGAAAACTCTACTACCTAAATGCATTGATTGGCTGGCCGGAAACAAAGAAAAACAAACAAACAAACAAATTAAGTTATGGAACCAAGTGAGGGAAGCAGAACCCCAAATGGGTTTTCTTTCTAGAGGAAATTCGCTATACCTGATGAGCTTGAGCTTTGGAATTTTTGACATCATGAAGTAGGTGGAATATGATATAAGCTAACTTCCAGTTGCCACAGGAATCCTAATGAGACAACATTTTAATGAAGTCTGCATAATTCATCATCAATATGGAACTGAAATATAATTAAACATCTTTCAGAACACAGAAAAGGTAAATGCCTGTCTTTAATGTTGATGAGGTCTGGCTGAAAGGTAGGGCAATCCTGGAAAGCCGCATGTTGAAGGTGAGAGACCTGTCTACCCCCAAGCTCCAACCCTTCCATGGCCCCCGAGTGTTATCCTTGGTGCCTGCATGCCTTCACATTTCCTAGTCTACCTGTGTCTCATTACCTTTAATCCATTGTATTTTGGAGCCTCTTTTTAAACTACATTCTTTACCCTTATTAGGCAGTCTTTATCTCATCATATCACATCAGACTCTCATTTCTAATTCAATTGTTTTCAAAATGTATTACATGAACCAAACTATCTGAGGTTTAGTAAGTCTACAATTTTGGGATCAGTACAGTTGAGTGTCCTGTGTACAGGCCTTCTGATATACTCAGATATAACATAAAATAATAATATTCTACAGTCTCCAAGATCAAGCATGTATCAAAGTTATTTTCCCATTAAATGTTTTTGCAAAGATGTTATCATGGCAATGGTGTTATAAGTAATAAACTTTTAAAAGTACATTCTGTGCTTTCTACAATTCAATGAATTAAGAAATCTTATTTACTATTAAAACATCTTCCACTACTCCATTGTGTTCTTTTTGAAATAATTTCTTTCATCTTGTGATGAAATTTCCTTAATTTCCCATCTTCATCCGATCAAGCAGCCCACAATCTCAAAATATCAGTAAGCGACTATAAATAATATGATCTGAAAATAAAACTGCTATCTCATCTCTTTGGTTTGGCCGCGGAGCCTCCTTTCTGTTTTTAGAAGTCACCACTCCTAGAATAGTATGACTGCACCTGCTATCTCTACTTCCAGGAACACTCCACTGGATGATCTTGTATCCTACACCTTCAAACCTTTGTTCCCATACTACCTTATCTGCGAGGCTGGAGAGCAATCCACTGAGAATATAATTCTCTACTCACACTTTTCTATTATCTCCTCACACAGCTGATTTTTCTTCATAAGGCTTATCACTACATAATAAATATATATGTACCTATCTATTTTCTTATTGTCCTCTACCCCACACACATGAATGCATGTCCAGGAAAGCAGATATGTTTTATGTCTGTTGATGTTATATTCCACCACTTGAACTCTGCCTGGCACAGAACAAGTTTTCAACTAATATTTGTGGAATGACTAAATAAGACAAGGTGGGTATCAAATCCGCTATGTGGGATTTTGTGAGCTGTCCTAGATGTAGCACCATTTATAGCTTACTTATTCCTGCTGCAGGTACACATTTGATGACAGATACTATATATGGGGAAATATATGGGCAAAATATATGTATACACTGTATATATTTATGATTAATTTGTTAATTCTGAAGAATCTCTTTTTATGCTCAATAACAGCTGAATGAATCTTAGTGCCAGTATTAACCGTGATTTTTAAGAATTCTCCTTGAACACTGATGGGATGTAACTGACATTAATCATCTCTGCTGACCTAGATTACAAACTACATAGAAAGAAATTTGCATATTCAGTATATAAGTCCAACTGTCTTGAAATAATATTGGGAGAGATTTCTCCTCATATTTAAGCATCTTCTTCCGTCTCCAGCTGGAAAAGAAAATTTCTGCTGAGTCTCTTTAGGAGGCCCATTAGCCCATCTGTGTGTGCTGGCATAAATAAAAATCTGTGGATGGCAACCAAACCAAACCTGACATTTGTGCAGGAGGAGGTTAGGGAGCCCTTGTCCCTGATTTGTACTGCCAAGTGGGATGAGTGAATGAAGTCAGAACAAGAATGCAGGTGCCAAACTGCTTATCCAGCTTGCTGGAAGCTGTTCCTTCTAAAGTATCCATGATGAATAATGAAATTAAGAACTTAAATATGGCCTACATGTTAAATGGTAAAGCAGTTTCATTCATTCTTTCAGAGAAGGATCGTTACTTACTGCTATGAACAGAGTGGCAAGCGTGGCCAACAGGACCACTGTTCCCATGGAGACAATATTCTAAAGGAAGGGGAGGGGCACCTGGGTGGCTCAGTCGGTTAAGCTTCCGACTTTGGCTCAGATCACAATCTCACAGTTTGTGGGTTCGAGCCCCACATTGGGCTCTGTGCTGACAGCCAGCTCGGGGCCTGGAGCCTGCTTCACATTCTGTGTCTCCCTCTCTCTCTGACCCTCCCCTGCTCATGTTGTTTCTCTCTCTCTCAAATAAATAAAACATTTTTAAAAAATCTAAAGGAAGGGGAAAATGATTAAACATATTCACATTGTAACTACTAATGAGAAATGAAAAAGAATTAAACTTGGTGTGCTGCCTGGGTGGCTCACCTGGTTACGTGTCTAGCTCCTGATTTCTGCTCAAGTCATGATATCATGGTTCATGAGATTAAGTCCAATGGAAGGCTCTGTGCTCTTAGAGACCCCTGCTTGGGGTTTTCACTCTCCCTCTTTCTTGCCCCCTCCTGTGCATTCACTTACATGCTCTCTCTCTCTCAAATAAACATTTTTAAAAACTTCATCATAAAAAGAAAAGAATAAAACAGGGTGACATGGCTAGAGGAAGTGAATTACGTGGGAACGTCCTTTCATAGGACTTGAAAAACACAGAGGAACATTCTAACCTAGAGAGAAAGAGCAGCCAGTGAGGGGCCCAAATGCAGGGACTAATTTATCATGTCCTGTATAATAACAGAAAGACTACATAACAGTTTAGTATGTTGTATAAGGCAGTGATTAGAACACAGAATTGAGAGGGAGGTCATTATAGGATATCATGACAGATTGGACAAGAGGCAGATTATATAGCAAAGTACAGTGTTTAGATTTCATTCTGAGAGGAATAGAATATGCCTGGAATATAGGAATCAGGGAAGCTACTACAGTTAGATAAGAAGCTGTTAGGGGAGACTAAGTGATACAGGTGGCTTCAGCTGGGGTGCTGATAAAGACAGAGACAAGGAGACTTTCAGAAAAGTTTCAGAGGTGGTGTGGGTGAGAATTCAAACTGGATATTTAGGCAACAGATATGTAAAAGATGGAAATTAAAATGTATTTCTATACTTTTGGTGCCTGCGTAGCTCAGTTCGTTAAGCGACCAACTTCACCTCAGGTCATGATCTTCATGAGTTCGAGCCCCATATCAGGTTCTCTGCTGTAAGCACAGAGCCCACTTAGGATCCTCTGTCCCCCTCTCTCTCTGCACCTCCCTTGCTCACTCTCACTCTCAACAATAAACATTTCTTAAAAAGTTATTCCCATACTTTTGTCCTGAGCAAATTTGGTAGGGACAAGAAAAGATACATCAAGAAATCTGCTTTCAACAGTCTAAATTTTAAATTCCAATTAGCCATCCAAATGCAGATGTCAAGTAGACCACTAGATATGCATATCTGGAGTTCTGCTGAGAAATCTAAATACAAATGCAAAATCGAGAGTCATTCTGTATGGATGGAATTTGTAAAGAAGGAATTAGTGAAAAATCACTCAGGTAACAGGTAACTTGTGCAGAGGGAGGAAAAGAACGGGAAGAAGAAATATGAAGAAAAGAGAAGTGGACTGTGAATGATCTTGGGGCACTTCAACATTTAGATGCCTGACAGATAAGGCAGACTGAAAGGCAGTACTTGGTGGATGCTAGCATTGATGCCTTGTTTCATTCTCCCTTTTAAAGTAGAGAATATTGGGGCACCTGGCGGCTCAGATGGTTGAGCGTCTGACTTCAGTTATGGTCATGATCTCATGGTTCATGGGCTCAAGCCCCGCATCGGGCGCTGTGCTGACAGCTCAGAGCCTGGAGCCTGCTTCGGATTCTGTATCTCCCTCTCGCTCTGTCCCTCCTCTGCTCCTGCTCTGTCTCTATCTCAAAAATAAACAAACATTAAACATTTTTTAAAAAGTAGAGAATATTAGCAATGGGGATGGTCTAGGATGTAGTCTCTAATGAAATGGGAGCAAAAGAGAAAAATTAGAAGAGCAAAATCCTTAAGCAGACAAAGATAGGATAAAAACAATGTGTGAGTAGATAGACTGGCCAACGGCAAAATCTGAGACACTTTATCCTTTGTAATAAGGAAGGCAGGGGGATAGGCACATATTAATTTACATGGATAGATCTCTGGTAAGGAGAAGTCTAAGGAGTGTTCCCCAATTGCTTCGCTTTTCCCTGTGAAGTATAAGGCAAGTCATTAACTGAGAATGTAAATAAATATTTGCTGGAAAAAAAATAAGTGGCGATTTATTATAGTGTGCAAGTGGATAGAAAAACGAAAGCAGTGGGATGGTGATTAGGAAAGAAACCAACCAGCGAGGTCGACAGGGTCATTAGGCAATGAGAAGCACCCAGATGTCATGTTCTGTAGAAATGATCAGGGGAGTCTTCAGGGACAGCGGAGTCATGCTAACAATAAATAAATCCAGAAAAATGAGGCTCTGACACTCTACAGAGAGACCTTAAAGGATCAGTTCACTTATCACTAAAATTCAGAACAGCTCTAGACCAATCCCGGGGCTGAGCAGAAGCTCCTTCTTAGCAGGAATTTTTTTGAAGTGCAAGCTGAACATAATTACAGTAGGAAGGAAACATAAGCTACAGCCTCTAAAGTCAAAAAACAGCAAGTTGGCTGCCTTGGGATTTATCTTACTAAGCAGTACAAGGCACTGGAATATTTCAAAGGCAAAAACATTCATCCTGTAATGTTTTCATAAATAAAAATACTTTAAAATGATTAAAATCTTCAAATTACTTTTACCCAAGGTAAAACTATCACAGGTCACCATATTAGTTTCTCATTCTCCTCTGTTATCACTAATAATGTAGTGGAAAGAGATAGATTTTGAATCCAGAAGGACCTGGATTCAAGTAAACGTGATACTGTATGATTTTTAATGGGATGGTTAACCTCACTACACAATCCACTTTGGTTTTGTCATGTACACTTGGGGGCTAATAATATCTACATTGTGGTACTGAAAGAATTAAACTGCAGAAGCACTTGCCATATTACCAGGCATAGCATAAACACTTAATAAATTGTGATTACTATCACACCACCACCATCACTATTATATTCACTTTTATTCAAATTATTGGAATTCAATAATAATTGAAAAATCAAAATTACTACAGAAATAGCTTTTAACAAGCAGTGAGTATATACTGATGTTTTAATTTCTATAAAAACAAAATCCATATATACAGGCACCTCCGCAATGTATATACACACGCACATACGCACAGACAAAATGTAAAACTCAAAAAAATGAAACTGGCCTTTTGACTATATTGAACAATCCTAATCCCATCATTTGTGCACAGATACATAGTCCAAAATACTACAACATATAACATGCAATACATACTGCACAATAATGGATAAGTAAAAAATAACTTTCAGGGGCGCTGGGGTGGCTCAGTCAGTTGAGCATCCAACTTCAGCTCAGGTCAGGATCTCACCCACGTTGGGCTCTGTGCTGACAGCTCAGAGCCTAGAGTCAGCTTCGGATTCTGTGTCTCCCTCTTTCTCTGACCCTCCCCCACTTGCACACTCTCTCTCTCTCAAAAGTAAATAAATGTTAAAATTTTTTTTTAAATAATAACTTTCAGCTATTCCTGCCTGAGTTATACTTCTATCATTTAATAAAGCTAAGCCAGCTCACATAAAAATAAACAGCTATATTAGCAAAATAGCTATATTATTTTTTTTTAAGTATATACCTTTACCTAAAATGTGGAGTAACAGAAATTTCTTAGTCAAATCGTTTTCATAGATTTTGATATTATTATTTTTATTGTTGAAATATCACTCTAAGAAAGGTGTCAAGGAAAAAATTCTTCTGTTTATATAAAACAGAATTAAAACTGAATTTTTTTTTTTTTTTGTCGTAGACACAAATTAAACAATTTCCAAAAGGGGAATGTTTTAAAGCTTATTTGAGAGACAGAGAGAGCACAAGTGGGGTATGGGCTGAAAGAGAGGGAGAGAGAATTCCAAGCAGGCTCTGCACTGTGAGCACAGAGCTCAACATGGGACTCGAACTCGTGAACTGTGAGATCATGGTCTGAGCTGAGACAAAGAGTTGGACACCTGGGGCTCCTGAGTGGCTCAGTCGGTTGAGCATCTGACTTCAGCTCTCAAGTCATGATCTCCTGGTTCGTGGGTTTGAACCCTGCATTGGGCTCCGTGCTGCAAGCTCAGAGTCTGGAGCCTGATTCAGATTCTATGTCTCCCCCTCTCTCTGCCCCTTCCTGTTAGCACTCTATCTCTGTCAAAAATGAATAAACATTAAAAAGCTTTAAAAAAAAAAAAGAGTTGGACGCTTAACCAACTGAATCACCCAGGGGTCCCCAACATTCCCTTTTTTAGTTTTACTGAAATGTTCATTCTAGGTAATAGAATATATTTATCCTGTGTTATGTTAGCCAGATTTTATAGAAAAGCTTTTTTTGCTGTTTATTTCAATATCACTTGATGTTACTGTCAAATCAAAAACTTAAACTTGCAAATTAAGATATTTTTGAGGGAAATATTTAGGGAAATTTAGAGAGAGATGAGCAGAAGTTAAGTGCTTTATGAGCAAACCACAAAACAATAACTTCTTCTTTCTTATTGATCTTCCTGGCTGTGGGAAAGAACAACCTCAAGGGTCAGAAAAAAAATAATTTTGTCTCCAAAAGGCCACAAAATTGTGCTAACTTTTGGCTTAAAAATAAAATAAAGGTTAGGGGCCCCTGGATGGCTCAGTTGTTTAAGCATCTGACTTTAGCTCAATGATCTCACAGATCATGGGTTTGAGCCCCACGGTGGGTTCTGTGCTCAGAGCCTGGAGCCTGCTTTAGATTCCATGTCTCTTCTCTCTCTGACTCTCCCCCACTCACGTTCTGTCTCTCTCTCAAAAATAAATAAACATAAAAAAAATTAAAAAGGTTAGACTCAGAGGTCAAAGACTATAAGTAAACAATACTTCCAATAACATATGGTAATGTTTGAATTGGAAGTTTCAAGTTTTTTTTTTCAAGTACTGTACAGTAGAGTTAGAAATAATGCCAATTCTAAAAGTATTTAAGTTACACTGAATAACGAAATCTATTGACTAGTGAAACTCAAAATATGGGATTTTTTAATGAAACAGAAATGCTCATGGCTATTTCTAACATATTAACATGAAGATTTTCTAGAGCAGATTTTATAAAATGTTACTAAAATGAATTTTTCATGTAATGTATTGCATGAGATATTTATATTTAAAAGGGGATCTCTCCCCTGGCCAAGATCAGACAGGGTCAGAGATGGATGCTGA
Source organism: Proteles cristata cristata (assembly GCA_017311185.1). Classification (NCBI taxonomy): domain Eukaryota; kingdom Metazoa; phylum Chordata; class Mammalia; order Carnivora; family Hyaenidae; genus Proteles; species Proteles cristata. Next base: position 204,046 of record JAESUZ010003332.1, read on the forward strand.
TGGGACCACCTTCAGGTGAGCAGAATGGCACATACTGTTTGGTTTTGTCCTGGTCTGCTTAATTAATCGGTATAGCAAGAAGTGAGAATAACCCCACTTGGTTTCCTATCAAGTTCCAAAGTTGGAGGGAGGTCGAGTCAGTCCCATCCAGAGTACATAATGTGGAGACAGCTCCATATCCATATGCTCTACTTTCCCATTTGAGTTCATGTCTTGTAAAGTCTATTTTACCCAACTCCTACTCAATTTTGATCGTCTTACCCATTCTAGGTCAGAAAATTGCTCTTGGAATTTGAACATATTCAATAGCAACCCTAACCATTGCCACTCATGCTTTGAAATTATAAAACAGGAAAGGTTAATGCACAAACCATCAAAACTGTTCCTACTGCATATGACCTAAAATATACTTTAGGAAACCAATTTGTCTCAAAGTTCTAAAATGTCTGACCTCAAGTGTGCCAGAATCAGTCATTAATTATAATGGTTCAGGTCAGAACTGGTTCAGATGTGAAGGCTGAAGGCACCAAAAGCCAAACAATCATGTTGACGTGGTTGTCACTGTCTCTGAACAAGTGAGAGGGAAAAAAAATCTGATTGAGGGCAATGCAATTAGCATAAGATGTTCTTGAATGATTTGACTGCAGTGCTTACAAAATTTAATATGACTAATATTTGGGATTAGAGTTAACATTTAATACATGGTATTACTAAAGATACCGAAATAGGTTTGAATTAAGAATATGTGTTTCAAAAAGGAATCAGTTCATTTGGAGAGAACAAATTCTGATGTAAATTACTCAGCAAGGAAAACAAAATCACACTAAACGAAAATGATGTGAATAGTGGGCCACTCATGTAACGTGAATATGCAAAGCAATACACAGACTAAAGACAAATGAGGACTCCTATTTAGATGTAGAATAGAGATATCACATAAAGAATAAAAGAGATTATTTTTTTCTAGAAAAGCATTATTGTATGCAATTCTCAGCCACGTACTTAAAAATGTTTTGCTATATTGGAAAGAGGCCAAATAAAGACAATAAAAATGATATAATGTTTAGAAAACCTGACCTGTAAGTAAGACCATGAAAGCTACATCTGTGCATCCCAGGAAGAACCTTGAGGGGCTGTACAAAGTATCTGCAGTACTGGAAAGAACATGCTAAAATGGGGCTAGGGACTGGTTTTAAGTAGTCATTTTGAGTCAATAAACAATTGTCTATAATGACAAAGCAGGAGGAGTGTCTTGTTTAGTTGGAACATAGGAGTTTACAAATCGCTTTCTTCAAAGGAATATACATTTAGAAAACAAAAGAAGTAAAACAGAAAAAAAGTGGCTGTAAGAAAAACATTGACAATACTTCACCTTTAGGGACAGCCTCTGTGATATTCCATGAATATTTTAAGTATGGACATCTTTACATTAGGGAAATAAAACAAAAAGAAATTGACCATAGCTTGGCTAACTTATGGTCCCCTTTAATTTCATAAAATGGATGAAACATACTATACTGAAACAGTAAAATGGAAGATTGTATTGAGACGCTACCTTCCCTCAGGATTTTGGAAAGCTAATTCAGGGAAGTGAAGGAAAGTTCTGTGCTTGTGCTGTCATCACACACACTCAGCTACCTTGTCATCTCCCTATATCTTCCCCAAAAGGACTTCACAGCAGCGTGAAGCAAGATGAAATTCTGGCTGCTGAGGAACTTTTTTTTTTAAGTTTTTTAAATGTTTGAGAGAGAGAAAAAGTGGGAGAGGAGGCGTGAGTGGGAGAGGGACAGAGAGAGAGGGAGACACAATCCAAAGCAGGATCCAAGCTCTGAGCTGCCAGCACAGAGCCAAATGCGGGTCTCGAACCCACAAGCTGTGAGATCACGCTCTAAGCCAAAGTCAGACCATCAACCGACTGAGCGACCCAGGCGCCTCTGCTGCTGAGCAACTTCTTAAACTTAATTTTGGTGCCAACAACTCTTAGGTAGGAGTTTGGTCTGACATAGCTTCTAGTAATCGAAAGCACTTTATGAAGTACCCTGCCAGAATCCATACCGACATGGGGAAGAAAAAGTTTTATTCGACTTACTAAATTTCACATTGGTTCTCCCCAATAGCAAAGGAGGCAGAAAGAAGATAGAGTGATGAATTATGATCCCAGGTAGAGAGGGGTTATTCATGGTCTCTGTGATAGCGGAAGATGGCAGGAGAAACAAAAGCCCAGAAAGGCTTGTATTTCTTCTGCTGTCTGTACACATCTCTACTGCCTCGTGAAGCTCAGGGCAAAAGGCCAAGCAATTTCAGTCATTTGAAAAATGTGGCTATCTTCTAGAATTGTATTTTTAAAACGTGTAGCATGCTTTGCTGAGATGTATTTTGGAATGCTGACTTTGGATATAGCCACAATAGGTTATTTATTGCTTTGGAAATTTATCAATAGCCTTTGATTCAACAGCCAACCTTCCTTCATAGTATTTGTTTATGTTTCAGATATATGACTTTCTACCAAGGGAGAAGATAAATGTGTTTGTTTGGGGGCATGGTAAGTTGGAGGTAAGGCAGTAAGAAACAACAGTCATATAAAAATATAAATATGACCATGATATAATCTTATTCAGCAAGAAAAAAATCCTAGTTGGTGAGTCACCATTTTGTAATGGTTTAGAGGATAGGTTTTGAGACAGACGTGAGTTTGATTCATGGTTGGGTCACTTATAGGTATGACATTAAGCAAATTGTTAAAGTTCTCTCTGCATTCTTACCTATAAAATGTGGATGAAAAAACCAACTTCAAAAGTTAAGAATGATATTAAATAATAGGCTGCAGAACATTTGGAGGTAAGTCCTCAAGAAATGGTGGCTATCAATTTTATTATTATTATTTACAGTTAAGGCTGTTCAAGGTAGACATGTTTACAATCAGGAAGTTCATAGATTCTGGTGTTTAGTATAAAATGAGTCATGTTATCATTTAAAGAAATTTAATTTAAAACGATAGGTTTGTGAGAGAATATACAATGTTTAGACAAGAGAAAAAGCCCAAAGGCTACACACAGTAAGAAAAAAATTTTCTAACAAACACTTTCGGACTTTCTGAGCAGCATAAAATGCCTTTTATCAAGATTTCCAGGCTGCCAAGCAGACTTTTTCACATTGCATGATCTAAAATATTCATTCTCTTTTCTTTAACAAATAAAGGGCATTGGGAATGACAAAACAAAACTGCACCGTCTGAGCCAAAGGGGCTGCTCAGTGGATCACTGGCCACACGACAGACAAGGCTGGGCAAGTCACAGCGAAGCCCCTCCTCCTCTCACCTCTGCCCAAAAAAGGAAATGAAAACAAAAAAAAAATTTAAATTAAATGTTTAAAATATTATGTACTTAGACTGAAAGACTGGCAAAGAAAAGAGAGATACAGAGAGAAAGAGTTGTGATCACTTTTATTAAGTATTTAAATAGCCCTCAACAAGGGCACCAGGGCAGCTCAATCCGTTAAGCGTTTGACGTCGGCTCAGGTGATGATCTCATGTCAATGGCTTCAAGCCCCACATGGGGCTCTGTGCTGACAGATCAGAGCCTGGAGCCTGGTTCAGATTCTGTGTCTACCTCTCTCTTTGCCCCTCCCCTGTTCACTCTCTGTCTCTGTCTCTCAAAATAAAATAAAGACATAAAAAATTTTTAAAAAAGAACAGAGAAACACAGGAATATATGACAAAGTATACACATGCATATAGCATATCTTCATTCACCAATATGCATTTTTGAATAAATAGTTTATTACATATATGCATACATGCATATATGCACTAGAATATTTACATGTATTCTTCATTTATAAACTAGTATCTGCCTTAGTTATTTTTTAAATGTTTATTTTGAGGGGGAGGTGAAGGGCAGAGAGAGGGAGAGAGAATCCCAAGCTGACTCCTCTATACCTATTGTAAGTGTAGACCCTGAGGTGAAACGCCCAGAGATCGGAAGACCCCCAAAATCAGGCCACCAGAGACCAGAGTCAAAGCCAAGCAGCAAGGGTTGTTTATTTGCAGGTTCGAACCCGGGCCTCCGCGCACTCGTTGCCAGTGACGCTAAGAGGCCCTGAACAAAGCCTTTGCAGCCTTTTTATAGACAGAAGTAAACAAGTCATGGGGAGGGACAGGAGATTTCCATGGTTACAAGTTTGCCATTGGTTAACATTAAAATGTGAACATATACCGCATCTGATTGGTTCCCACCATCAGGTTTTTGGCGGGATCCAATTATAATATTTGGGGTACCTTTGAATTCAGCCTATCATAGAGCGAGTTTGAAGTCTTGTTTGGTGACTAACAGGTTAATGTCTCTCTCTCCAGGCCCTTCCCTCAGCAAGGTGGGGGGCATCCACTGGCCTTTTCAGATTGGCTTCCGCCAAGGTGGGGTGATGGGGTGACAGGGGGAACATGAAGCTAGTCGCTTGGGCAATCCGGTGGTGGGAAAGCAAGCCTTAAGCATTGTTACAGAAGCAGAAAGAGCTGGTTAGGTATTAACTTCCTGTAGCGCAGGCATCTGTTCAGAAGCGGAAAAGCTGGTTAAGTTTTAGGTTTAGTTTATCTAGGACTGGGGCTATGTGCAGCCCGAGGTTTCTTTTAATGGAGGACTTAATTTTTGGCTCTACAGAGGCAGGACTTAATCTCACAAACCTTGACATCATGACCTGAACCCATATCAAGAGGTCAGACGCTCAACTGACTGGGCCACCCAGGTGCCCCTGTCTTAGATTTTAACTGTCTTATTTCTTTGAAGCTTGTCCATGTTTTAGTAATTCAGGTTTACAGATGGTCTTCATTTAGCACAAAGCAACATATTTTTTTTCCTCCGGGAGAATTACCTAGGTCCCCTTAGAAGGGAAAAAAAATATATTTTATTTCCAACTGAGCTTTTAAAATTTTAGGAAAAGAGCTATACTCATGGCTGGACCAATTTTGCCAAGGACAAACTGGGTTCAAGTTTCCTAAATTGTCCTCTCAGGAGTGTGCTCCTTCCTCTGGGCTTCCTGGGAGCCCAGTGTCCTACATACTTCCATAAGAACATGCTCTCACTTTGCTTTGCTATCCTATAGAGATAATAAAATGGAATGAAAAGAACATGACTTAAGGCAATGACAAATATATTTTATAGTTACTTCTACTACTTACTAGTGGCTTGACTTTTGACTAGGACTTCAAATAAATATCACAGTATAAATTCAAAAAATCACACTATTGTTACACAATCTAAAAATAGCCTAAATCTTGACTTTTTAAAAACACATTTGTATTACATTTTTTTAAAAGGTTGGGATCATGGCTTTTTTATTCAGTTCTAGAAAATCTTTTTAGGTGTTGAATTTCTTTCCTTTTAATAACCTTCTTTCTTATGCTTTCAAAGAACCTTGTTTCAATTTTCTTCTACTGTTGCCCTTATGTATGTGTTTATATTCCAAGTGTTCAAGTGACTCAGTTTGATTCCCTATAAGCTCCTTCTGAAAACAATAATTATTTTCCTCTGGGTCAGCAAGTGTGATATCCTTTTCAAACATTTGGATTATCTTATGATGTCTACTCTGTGTAGATGACAGTCACCGGCAGAGAGAAAAGCGGTGTTTTCTTTAGTGGCTCATTGACAATGGAATTGGACATCAGAGATTTCCCTATGAGGCATGTCCCAATGGGGTCTCTCTGCTCCCGGAGACTATCCAGTGGGCTTCAACCAATACCACAACTGTTCCCTCTTGTTCTTTCTGAATCAGGGTAACATCCAGGCTCTCACAGGAGATGAGGAACAAGCCCCCTCTTTACTCCAAAGGTTTTCTTCCCCAAGGATAGTTGGCCTCTCCTCTAAGTAGAGGAAATCTATTTACTTGCCTGAGTTCTTCTGGATAGAGACATATCTTTTGAGGGCTTCAGGTTCCTGAGTCTCTTACAACTACAAGCATATAGGCAGTGACACCTGAATGTTCTCTCAGAAGAGCCCAGTGTTGTAAAAGTAAGTCTATACACATCTCAACAGAAAATCTGAATCATGTTGGTGGCTGGGACAAAGACTGAATCAGAAAGGAAAAAAATCAGAAACAAATGCTCAAGTCACTGATTTCTACATATTCTCGATTCCAGACTTAGAAAATGTAGTCAAGGCACACAGCAGGGATAAAGTGGCTCTAAGAAATCTCAGAGAAGGGAGAGATTTAAGATTGCCATTTGTTCACTGAACTATAAAAAAGCAACTACTTAATCAGAGAAAAAAAATAAGTGACTTTAAATGAACAGATTGCCAATAAGGCAGTAGTAACTATGTGAAAATGAGTAAGCTCTTGTTATTTGCAAATTCTACCAAAAAAAAAAAAAAACCCTTAGGGAATAAACTAGAAAAGGTAACTAAAATAAATAAGATTAGGTAAACATGTATACACGCAAGAGCATTCACACACATATACTCATTCAAAATAATTCCGTTGTGTAAGAAAGAATATAATTTGAAAATAAAATATAACCAAGACATGTGCAAAACTTTATTGAAATAAATGGGGAAAAGTGAATAAAAAGAGACAAGTATTCTGTTGCTAGATGAGAGAGCTGATTTTCAGTGAGCTCTCATTTTTTCTTGAAATTAATCCACATATATTTAATTTCTACTCAATAAATTGATCAATTACCCCAAATATTTCTGTAATGTTTAGAAGGTGTGAGTCGAAAGAAAGAGTTTTTACAAAGTAGTATAGTTAGAGGAAGTTTTAAAGGCCGGATAGCATAACATGGAGTGCTAACGTGATGAAGTCAGATTAGTACTAATACTAGCATAAAAAACAAGTCAAAAAAAGGTTCTTTGAGATAAGAACAGTCTAAATGTGCATGTGCACATAACGAATGATATAAAAAGTACCACAGAGCTCAAATCAATGAAGGATTATGCCATAAAAAGCTCGATTCAGCTTATATCATTCCAGATGAATAAAAAGTTGATTGCTAGAAAACGTAATTAATACTTTAAAGTTAAAAAGTAATATTCGGCAAAAGTTTATCTGTTTTTTCAAAATAAACATTAAAAATCAAAACAACAAGGGCCAAAAACCAAGCTGCTGGGAGCCGCACTGGCTTCGCTGGATGAGTCACAGCAAGGAAATGGTAGCGTTTGCACAGCTCCTGCCATGAGAAATGAAAACTGGTATCTCCTTCTGCTACTACTGGCTCATGTTGGAAATGAGCCTGCTGGTATTGACCAGGCCTCACAATATTCCAGGTCAGACCAATATTCCCCACACAGATTGCTCATAAGGAAAGGCATGTCCCTGCCTTTTCCAAAGAGACTTGAGATGAAAACATTGGATGATTGTTAAAAGGCTCTTCCTAAGGGCCTTGCAGATCCAGAATTTACAGAATAAAGGGACCCTGAGATAAAGAACCTAATTTAGAGTTAAGGGCAGATATCCACCCCCACCCAATTGTTTCTGCTTGGAGCACTGGCCACCCCCCACCCCAAGGCATTTGTTATCAAGTATTTGGAGTGACTTATTCTGGCCTTGAATACGCTGATTGCTCCCTGTGGAGGAACCTATTGAGAAACTTTTTCTTTTGTGATTATGGGAGCAGAAGTGTCTCCTGAAAGACCTGTTTGACCCCTGCTCACAGGGAAGTAACATCACCCTTTTATGCTGAAAACATTGTCTGATATGCTAAAGATACCTTCTTCCCCATAGGATAAGCATATAAATCATCTATCTCACTATTAATAAAGGTTATGCAAAGTCTTCTACAAATCTATGTTCTGGGAAATTCTTACATATCAAAGAAGTTTGTTATCAGAAATCATTGTCTAAGGCAAATGCCACTTCTGCCGTCCCCCAAACACTTATAAAATAAAGTTGAGCCCCAGTCAGGGTGGAGATGCCTGCCTGGTGACCAGAAAGACTCTCGGGCCTCTCTCACCCCTCCCTCGCCGACACCTTCCATCCTTCAGGAACCCCTGGACCCGGGCGAGAGCCGGTCTCTGACACCAAACTATAAAAATAATTTTAATTCATAAAAATTAAAAACCAATATTTTCATACAGAAAACATCACAAAAATAAAATGCTGCTAACCTGGAAGAACATCTGCAACAAACAGTAAGATAAAAATCAAATAAATAGTCTTCTAATGAGCTTTATGCACATTAAGAACAATGCGAATCAATCAGAGAAACCAGATAAAGTATTTTAACATTAATGACAAATAAACATGTCAAATGTTTATTTCATTTATACACAAATTACTACACTTTAAAACCACTTCTTTAACCTTATTCTTGGTAAATCAGCACAGCTGTAAGAAATCATAATAATTTTGGTAGTGTTACATATATGAGGGGAAATGACTACTGACATAAACTTTCTGGAAACTATTTTGCATTATGTATACTGAATCTTAAATATGTTCATAAACTCTGATCCAAACACTTTTATTTCCCATATGCAGTCTAAGAAATGATGTGAAGTTAAAAAAAAGATTTATGGCAAATATGTTCAGTAGAGAGTTATTTATAGCTGCAAAAATGTGGTAAGAGCTTAAATGATCAACAGACTAAATTCTGTAATTGACTGTGGTACTTCTATATATGAAGAAGCACCATACAACTATTTAAATAATAGATGCAAGGCTCTTCTTAAAAAGAAAATTATGCTTTTGGCATAATGGTAAATGATAAAATGCATAATTCAATATTGTATATGAAATATAATTTCAAGTATATAAACAATGTATACAGAAAAATATGTGGAAAAGACTAATGTTAACAGTGTCTGCCTTTGAATGGCAGAATTTGAAGTTAATCCTTTTATTATTAATAGCAGTTTTTTAAAAATTCATTTTGTTTATAGTCATCTTCACTCAGCAGTTTTTCTTTATGTTGAATATATGCTTTCCCAGTTGCTGCATTAGGGGGCAAATGCTTGTTTGCTATATATTTCATCATAAAAAAAAAACTGTCATTTTTTTATTTTTTTTTATTTTTTTTTAAATATTTTATTTATTTATTTTTAGGAGAGAGAGAGAGAGACAGTGCAAGCAGGGGAGGGTCAGAGAGAGAGGGAGTCACAGACTGAAACAGGCTCCAGGCTCCGAGCTGGCAGTCAGCACAGAGCCCCACGCGGGGCTCGAACCCACGAACCGCGAGATCATGACCTAAGTGAAAGTCGGACACTTAACCGACTAAGCCACCCAGGCGCCCCAAAACTGTCATTTTTTAAAATAGAGTAATTGATTCATTCAATTACGAGGGATCTATTTTCCCCCAACTCAATAACATCTGGGTGGACTAAAATTCAAATTCAGATCCTCTCAGGTAAAATCTGAAACTGCAGACCAATCCATTGAGAAAGTACCTTGACAACAGACCCACATTCACTCAGAAGCTGTCAAAACGATATTCTATCACTAAGTGATATTATTCTGTCTCACCTACCTCCAGAACTGTTTTGGTAGAGCTTGGTCTAAGGGCTAACAGCTTTCCCTATCTGCAAAGTCTGGTTAACTAAAAGGACTTTGGCTTTCTCTGTAGATCTACTTACTCATCTTGCACGGGTGGCAGAGTAGAAGAAAAAAAGAAAATCTCAATTTCTATAGGTACAAACTACATCCTCCAATCTAGTTTTACCATCCTATGTACCATTGTATGATTGTATGGCTTCTTACTGATAGATTATTCTTTGTATTTAATAATTTGAATAAGAATATCCAAGACAGACAAATAAAAAGGAAAAGGTAAAGGACTGCTCTCTTATAAAAAGCAAAACGGATAAACTAATGGCACCTGGGCAGGAGTTTAAGGAAGATAAGAAATCGACAAAAGCCGCCTTTTGCTTTACTTCTTTCCATGCTAATCTTCCTCCAGTCAAGTATATGCAGGAAAGAAACCAACAAAGTGAACAAAGTAAACCGGACTGAACTTCTAAAGAATCTGCTGTTAAAAAAGAAATAAAGTCTTGTTTCATAACATCCCAGTATTTTAAAAATCAAATTAGGTCCACAAAGAAATATGTAATTTATGATTATCCATAAACTAGGAAATAATGTAATGGTATGCCAGCATTTGCAGAAAGGTAGAAAAGATGAGTTCTCCAAAATAATCATTGCAAAGCCCACTCTTCTATTTTTTGTTGTTGTTCACAAGAAACACTCCCGTCCCTTTAAGATACAAATAATGCTACTGCCAGAGTTGGTACAATATCATTGGAAACAACTCTATCAGGCTTCCTATTATAAACTGTAATTCTAGGCTTTATAGCTTGGCTCTTTCAGTGTAAAGTATGCTGGGCAGAGACTAAGCATACAAATTGCGAGCCAAAATACTTTAAATCTGGTTGAGCTGTCCTTTTTTGGAGAATGCAAATTAGAGTGCTCTGTTCCGCATGCAGTTAGTGCTTGGCATGGGCCTAAAAGAGTGCCTTCTGGTATTGTGACCAAAAAAAAAAAAAAGAAAAGAAAAAAAGAAAAAGTTTTAAGAGGTAAATTTTGAAACAGAATGGTTATTATTACAAAAAATGTACACATTTTAAGTAGTTACCATAAAGAAGGGTTTTAGTTCATGAAAATGTATTTCATCTAACATCATATAGTAGAATACATTCTGTCCAAGCTTATGGGAAAATGTCCACTTGATGGTGTCATGTAATTACAGTATTTAAAGGAATCATTGACTCATTGTAGTGTCTATGATTATTGTCTTCCATGTTAACTAATGGAAAATGGCTTAAATTAGCAAATGTCTCTTGTATCTGAAAGCTATGTTTATGAATTTTACTTCAAAAATGCAGGAATAGAATGAAGAACTCAAGCTGAAAAAGTTCTGGTCATACCAGCAATTTTAAGTTTTGTCCTTTGGTTATTCCATATCTACAGATTAAAAAAGGGTTTTTTTTTTTTTTGAAAGGGGGAGAGGCAAGTTGGCGGAGAAGTAAGGAGGTTCATACATGCACTCGTGCCCATACATCACATGGAAAAGATCAGAAGCCACTGGAAACCTTACAAAACCTGAGAGATTGGGAGAAAAAGGATGCAGATTCCACTAAGAAAGCCTGCTATGGGTTACCTCAAGAAACAAGCCAGAGTACACAAGGTGGAGAGTCCAAAATATCATTACGAATAGGAAAATAAAATAACCAAGGTCCCAACAAGAGAGACCAAGAGATACCATTCAAAAAACACTCTCTGAAAGGATAGGCCCTGGAAAGTCAAAGAGTCTTCTTGGATACAGCAGCGCCCATAGATACAGAGAGCATAACAGGTCTTTAAAATCAACAAGAGCCGGAAAGATAACTAAAATGATGAAACGAAAGAGCTCTCCTCCAAAGAAACTGCAAGAAGAAATGACAGCTAATGAACTCCTCAAAACAGATATAAGCAGCATAACTGAACAAGATTTTAGAATAATAATGGTAAAATGAATAGTTGGGCTTGAAAAAAACACAGGGGACATCAAAAAAAACTATGGCTACAGACAGAATGGAAAACAAAAATAGGCACGAAGAATTAAAAAATGCGATAAATGAGATACATAATAAATTAGAGGCCTCCAATGCACAGATTGAAGAGGCAGAAAGGAAAATAAGTGATTTAGAAGACACCATTATAGAAAAACAAGAAGCTGACAAAAAAAAGAGACAAACTGATCCAGTAACAGGAAAGAGGAGTTCGAGAGCTCAGTGATACGGTCAAACACAGCATATCCATGTCATAGGTCTCCCAGAAGAGGAAGAGAGAGGGAAAGGTGCAGAAGGAGTCCTGGAACAAATTAGAGCAGAGAACTTGCCCGACCTGGGGAAGGAAGTAAATGTTGAAATACAAGAGGCTCAGAGGACTTCCCTCAGACGTAATTTGAATCGATCTTCTGCACGGCATATCATAGTAAAAATGGCAAAATACAAGGACAAAGAGAGAATTTTGAAAGCAGCTAGGGAGAAAAGGGCCCTCACATACAAAGGGAAACCTATCAGAATGGTGACAGACCTATCTACTGAAACTTGGCAGGCCAGAAAGGAATGGCAGGAGATCGTTAATGTGATGAACAGTAAAAATATGCAACCAAGAATCCTCTATCCAGCAAGCCTGTCATTCAAAATAGAAGGAGAGATAAAAACCTTTCCAAATAAACAGAAATTGAAAGAATTTGTCACCACTAAGCCAGCCCTACAAGAAATCCTGAGGGGGACGCTCTGAAGGAAAGGTTGAATGGAACAAAGATACCAGAGACACCACCACAAACATGAACCCTACAAAAGATACAAAGATTCTAAAGACACCTATTTCAATAATAACACTGAATGTAAATGGGCTGAATGCACCAATCAAAAGACATAGTGTAGCAGAATGGATAAAAAAACAAAATCCATCTATATGCTGTCTACAAGAAGCTCATTTTAGACTGGAAGATACCTTCAGATTAAAAGTAAGGGAAGGGAGGAAATATATATCATCCTACAGGAAATCAAAAGAAAGCCAGAGTAGCTATACTTTTATCAGACAAACTGGACTTTAAATTAAAGACAATAACAAGAGATGAAGAAGGGCACTACATGATAGTTATAGGGTCTATCCATCAGGAAGAACTAACAATCATAAATGTCTATGCACCGAATATGGTAGCACCTAACTAAAACAATCACAAACAGAAACAAGCTTATAGATAAGAATGTGCTAATAGCAGGGGGCTTTAATACTCTGCTTACAGCAATGGATAGGTCAACCAGACAGAAAATCACTAAAGAAATAATGGACTTGAAAGACACATTGGACCAGATGGATCTGACGGATATATTTAGAACTTTACATCCTGAGGCCAGGAAATTTACTTTCTTCTCAAGTGCACATGGCACATTCTCCAAGATAGATCACATACTGGGACATAAAGCAGCCCTCAATAAATATACAAGAACTGAGATCATACCATGCACACTGTCAGATCACAATGCTTTGAAACTTGAAATCAATTACAGGAAGAAGTTTGGAAAACCTCCAAAAACATGGAGGTTAAAGACTACCCTACTAAAGAATGAATGGGCCACTCAGACAATTAGAGATGAAATTAAAAAACATATGGAAACAAATGAAAATGAAAACACAACAATTCAAAATCTATGGGATGAGGCAAAGACAGTCCTAAGAGGAAAGTACATTGCACTCCATGACTTCTTCAAGAAATTAGAAAATGTGCAAGTTCAAAATCTAACAGTTCACCTAAAGGAACCAGAGACAGAGCAACAAGATTGCCCTAAACCCAGTAGAAGAAGAGAAATAGTAAAAATTAGAGTGGAAATAAACAACCTAGAGACCAAAGAAACAATTGAACATATCAATGAAACCAAGAGTTGTTTTTTGAAAAAATTAAAAAAAATGACAAACCTCTAGCCAGACTTATCAAAATGAAAAGAGAGAGTACCCAAATGGAAAAATTTATGAATGAAAATGGACTTATTACAACCAACCCCTCAGAAATACAAGCAATTATCAGGGAAGACTATGAAGAATTATATGCCAACAAATGGACAACTTAGAAGAAATGGACAATTTTCTAAACACATACTCACTACCAAAATTCACACGGGAAGAGATAGGAAATCTGAACAGACCCATAACAAATGAAGAAATCGAATCAGTGATCAAAATCTCCCAACAATTAAGAGCCCTGGACCTGATAGCTTTCCTGGGGAATTCTACCAGACATTTAAAACAGAATTAATCCTAATACTTCTCAAGCTATTCCAAAAAATAGAAAGCAAAGGAAAACTCCCGGACTCTTTTTATGAAGCCAGCATCACTCTGATTCCCAAGCCAGACAGAGATTCAGCAAAAAAAGAGAACTACAGACCAATATCCTTGATGAATATGGATGCAAAAATCCTCAACAAGATCCTTGCAGATCGAATCCAGCAGCACATAAAAAGAATCATCCACCAAGATCAGTGGGATTCATTCCTGGGTTACAGGCCTGGTTCAATATTTGCAAATCAATCAATGTGATACATCGTATCAATAAAAGAAAAGATAAAAGCCATATGATCCTGTCAATAGATGCAGAAAAAGCATTTGACAAAATACAGCATCCCTTCTTAATAAAGACTCTCGAGAAAGTTGGGTTAGAAGGAACCTACTTAAACATCATCAGAGCCATCTATGAGAAGCCTTTAGCGAACATCATCCTCAACGGGGAAAAACTGAGAGCTTTCCCCCTGAGATCAGGAACACGACAGGGATGTCCACTCTCACCACTGCTGTTTAACATAGTGCTGGAAGTCCTAGCATCAGCCATCAGACACCAAAAGGAAATCAAAGGCATCAGAATTGGCAAAGAGGAAGTCAAACTTTCCCTCTTCGCAGATGACATGATACTCTACATAGAAAACCCGACAGACTCCACCAGAAGCCTACTAGAACTGATCCAAGAATTCAGCCAAGTTGCAGGGTACAAAATCAACGTACAGAAATTGGTTACATTCTTATACATCAACAATGAAGCAACAGAAAGAGATATCAAGGAACTGATCCCTGTCACAGTGGCACAAAAAAACCCATAAAATACCTCGGAATAAACCTAACCAAGGACACAAGAGATCTGTATGATGAAAACTATAGAAAACTTATGAAGGAAATTGAAGAAGACACAAAGAAATGGAAAAACATTCCATGCTCATGGATAGGAAGAATAAATATAGTTAAGATGTCATTACTACCTAAGGCACTCTACACATTCAATGCAATTCCAATCAAAATTGCACCAGCATACTTCTCAAAACTAGAACAAACTATCCAAAAATTTGTATGGAACCACAAAAGACCCCGAATAGCCAAAGTAATCCTGAAAAATAAAACCAAAACGGGAGGGATCACCATCCCAGACTTTAGCCTCTACTACAAAGCTGTCATCATGAAAACAGTATGGTATTGGCACAAAAACAGACACATAGACCAATGGAACAGAATTGAGAACTCAGAAGTGGACCCAAAAGTATACAGCCAACTGATCTTTGACAAAGCAGGAAAGAATATCCGATGGAAAAAAGACAGCCTTTTTAACAGATGGTGTTGGGAGAACTGGACAGCAGCATGCAGAAGAATGAAACTAGATCATTTTCTCACACCATGCACAAAAATCAACTCAAAATGGATAAAGGACCTGAACGTGAGACAGGAAACTATCAACACCTTAGAGGAGAAAGCAGGAAACAACCTCCTTGACCTCCACTGTAGCAACTTCTTACTTGACACATCCCCAAAAGCAAGGGAATCAAGAGCAAAAATAAACTGTTGGGACCTCATCAAGATTAAAAGCTTCTGCACAGCCAAGGAAACAACCCACAAAACTAGTAGGCAACCAACGGAATGGGAAAAGATAGTTGCAAATGACATATCAGATAAAGGGTTAATATCCAGAATATATAAGCAAGTTACCCAACTCCACACCTGAAAAACAAACAACCCAGTGAAGAAATGGGCAGAAGATATGAACAGACACTTCTCCAAAGAGGACATCCAGATGGCCAACAGACACATGAAACAATGCTCACCATCCCTCCTCATCAGGGAAATACAAATCAAAACCACACTGTGATACCACCTCAGGCCAGTGAGAGTGGCTAAAATGAGCCAATCAGAGAACTCTAGATGCTGGCGAGGATATGGAGAAATGGGCACCCTCCTACACTGTTGGTGGGAATGTAAACTGGTACAGCCCCTCTGGAAAATAGTGTGGAGGTTCCTCAGGAAACTAACAATAGAACTCCCCTATGACCCAGCAATAGCACTGCTAGGAATTTACCCGAGGGATACAGAAATGCTGATGCATAGGAGCACATGTACCCCAATGTTCATAGCAGCACTCTCCACAATAGCTAAAACAGGGAAAGAGCCTAAGTGTCCATCAACAGATGAATGGATCAAGAAGATGTGGTTTATCTATACCATGGAATACTACATGGCAATGAGAAACAATGAAATCTGGCCATGTGTAGCAACATGGATGGACCTTGAGGGTGTTATGCTGAGCGAAATAAGTCAGGCAGAGAAGGACAAATATATGTTGCCCGTATAGGAGGATTAGGAGGAACTTAACTGAGGAACAAGGGGGAGAAGAAGGGGGAAATGGTTTGGAAAAGGGAGAGAGGCAAACCATGAGAGACTCTTGAATGCTGACAAAAACTGAGGACTGATGGATGTGGGGAGGAGAGGGGAGATGGGCATAGAGGAGGGCACTCGTGGGTTTGAGCACTGGGTGTTATGTGGAAATCAACTTGACAATAAACTATTTGTAGAAAAATAAATAAATAATAAAAAAGGGTTTTTTTAAACTGAAATATAGTTAACATACAGTGTTACTTATAGTATTCAACAATTCTATATATTACTCAGTGCTTACCACAATAAGTATCCCCAGTGTCATCTGTGAAGATACAATATTTTACAATATTGTTGACTATATTCCCTGTGTTGTATTTTTCATCTCTGTGACTTGTTTATTATAAAACTAGAAGTTTTTACTTTTTACTCCCCTTCACTTACTTCGCTTATACCCCCAACCAACTGCCCTCTGGCCACCACCTGTTTTGTCTCTGTAATTAAGAGTCTGTTTCTTTGTTTTTGGTGTTTTTTTTTTAGATTTCATATGTAAGTGAAATCAAATGGTATTTGTCTTTCTGTCTGACTTCTTTTATTTGCCATAAACTACAAATCACTTTTTAAAAGTTCATGGAGTTTGATTTCTTCTTTTTGCTAGTTTTGCACTGTGGCAGCAGTATAGTAATGGTATCTATAGTAACAAAGTATTATTCTAAGGTAATAGTCAGTGGACCCAATAGGGTTCAGTTGATGACTCAGTCAGTCTTTTTAAAATTACATTAAAACTTGCTGGCTTTTCATTCATTCAAGAATATTTATTGAGTTTTTTTGTTTTGTTTTGTTTGTATATCATGTACTGGGGAAATAAGAGAAAGATGAACAAGATTCCTGTCTTTGTGTAGCTGATACACGGAGTGCACAATGTTATCAATAACACTTCCATTGTGTTGTCAGCTTCAGGGACTTGAAGAACACTTTTAGAAAATATAAATTGGTAAACTCAGGTGGACACATAGTTTACTCATACTTGACTCACTTTAAAATTGTATTTTAGGGTATCCTGGGTGGCTCAGTCGGTTGAGCATCTGAATTTGGCTCAGGCTACCATCTAGCGTTTGTGGGTTCAAGCCCTGAGCCAGGCCCAGTGCTGGCAGCCTAGATCCTGGAACCTGCTTCTGATTCTCTGTCTTCCTCTCTCTCTGCTCCTCCCCTGCTCATCTCTGTCTCTCAAAAAATAAAATAAAATATTAATAATATATAATTATATTTTAACATAATATATATGCAAAATATTTTTAAAATGAGTATTACATCTTTTTACACAATCCCTACCTTTTAATAACTGTAGAAAAATTGTTTCTTACAAAAAAGTTGACTATGGATTCTTTGTCCTTGAAACCTGCTGATGATTGTATTATTTCTCCCAATATAAAACTCCCTTAACTTTGTCCTTCCTTTAACTTCATATTTGGAAACTTCATGATAAATTTGTTTCTCTACCAGCTAATAATGATATTGGCTGCTAAAAATCAATAAACATGAAAAGTAATGGCCTCCAACAATTTACTTTTATTAGATCTGCAGAGAGTTTTCATATCATTTACCCTGCAACTCAGTCTCCAATTTTATTTTACTTTTTCTAACCACTACCTGTTTTTTCTTTTTTTTTTTTTTCCTCAGGTAGAAGAGGAAGAAGAAAAGTGAGGCAAAATTCAACTAATGCATCATTCTGACATATCCGTTGTTTGGTCAGTGGTGTGCAGTCTGCTATTTCTGATATAATAAATGTTTATGTTACTTCTAGTTTAATGAATGCCCTGGGCTCCAGGACTTGTCTGTGTATTTCCATGGCATATATCTTTAGTGAGAAAAAGATGGTGTTGTCTGTTTAAACTAATAGAAAGTAAAGCTGAATGGAAAAATTAGATTTGAGAGGAGTTGCCTCAATGCAGCTTTCTCAGAGAATCGATCCAAAACTGCAGGGAACAAGGCAAGGCAGGAGTCGCAGCTGTGGGGTCAGTCAGTTAAAGCAAAGGAAGTGAGCAGAAGCATCGGAAGGAAAAGGGATTTCATTTTGAGTTACTTATGGTCATTGTTTCAATAACCAATAATTTTCTCCTTTATTCGGCAAGAACTGAATAGGAATGTTCTCAAAGACAATCTAATAATGACCCATCTCATCCTCTGCGGACCAGAGGAAACGTGTTTCTGAAAAATGACAAGATTAAGAAAAGCATGTGTGACTGACATAATAAATGTATAGTACAAAAGAGAGGGTTGAGAGAGGGATGGAGTAAAACAATCAAGATGACTTTTTTCTAGGAATTAAAAAAAGAAGGAATAGTCAAGAAAATATCTCTATCTAAAACAGTTACATTATTGTAAACAGCTGCATATACGCTATCACCTTACTTCAGTTGTTCTGTAAATTGTTTGGGAGGTTGTAATCTACTGAGACAGACTTCATGCCTGATTCCTGTCTTCCATAAAACATTCCTCTTTCAAACATTTTTAAATGTTTGCAAGTAAATTAAGAGTCTTAAAAGGCACAATGTGAGTAAACATGGAAATGAAATCCAAGCAAAGGCCTCAGTGACTCCAGAGGCAGCCTGTCTTCCAAACCACTACTCTGCAAAATGCTGATAGTGGCAGCTGAACATCTCGCAAGATCCAATACTCATTCTTAACAGTTCTTAAAGATACGTGTATTTAAATGCATAAAACAAAGTACCCCCTCAAGTTTAGAAGTATACTTAAGCTGAAAGCAAATTTCATAATTAAGATAAAAATCCATTCTTATTATACAGCATAAGGGTGCCTCATTATAGCTGTTACTATATTATACAGAAAAATTTCTGTGAAATTCAAACATTGATAAACATCCTCCTTATTGAAATATTTTCTTTTCATTTTTTTTAAAATATTTTTTATTTATTTCTAGGAGAGAGAGAGAGACAGCATGAGCAGGGGAGGGTCAGAGAGAGAGGGAGTCACAGACTGAAACAGGTTCCAGGCTCTGAGCTGGTAGTCAGCACAGAGCCCGACGCGGGGCTCGAACCCATGAACCGCGAGATCATGACCTAAGTGAAAGTCGGACGCTTAACCGAATAAGCCACCCAAGCGCCCCGAAATATTTTCTTTTTTTTTTTAACCTTTTTTTTTTAACAAATAGTTTATTGTCAAGTTGATTTCCACATAACACTCAGTGCTCATCCCCACAAGTGTCATCCTCCATGCCCATCCCCCCCTCCCCCCACATCCATCAGTCCTCAGTTTTTGTCAGCATTCAAGAGTCTCTCATGGTTTGCCTCTCTCCCTTTCCCCCACCATTTCCGCCCTTCTTCTCCCCCTTGTTCCTCCATCAAGTTCCTCCTAATCCTCCTATACGTGCACACACATGATATTTGTCCTTCTCTGCTTGACTTATTTCACTCAGCATAACGCCATCAAGGTCCATCCATGTTGCTACACATGGCCAGATTTCATTGTTTCTCATTGCCATGTAGTATTCCATGATATAGATAAACCACATCTTCTTGATCCATTCATCTGTTGATGGACACTTAGGCTCTTTCCATGTTTTAGCTATTGTGGAGAGTGCTGCTATGAACATTGGGGTACATGTGCTCCTATGCCTCAGCATTTCTGTATCCCTCGGGTAAATTCCTAGCAGTGCTATTGATGGGTCATAGGGGAGTTCTATTGTTAGTTTCCTGAGGAACCTCCACACTGTTTTCCAGAGGGGCTGTACCAGTTTACATTCCCACCAACAGTGTAGGAGGGTGCCCATTTCTCCATATCCTCGCCAGCATCTAGAGTTCTCTGATTGGCTCATTTTAGCCACTCTCACTGGCCTGAGGTGGTATCACAGTGTGGTTTTGATTTGTATTTCCCTGATGAGGAGGGATGGTGAGCATTGTTTCATGTGTCTGTTGGCCATCTGGATGTCCTCTTTGGAGAAGTGTCTGTTCATATCTTCTGCCCATTTCTTCACTGGGTTGTTTGTTTTTCAGGTGTGGAGTTGGGTAACTTGCTTATATATTCTGGATATTAACCCTTTATCTGATATGTCATTTGCAACTATCTTTTCCCATTCCGTTGGTTGCCTACTAGTTTTGTGGGTTGTTTCCTTGGCTGTGCAGAAGCTTTTAATCTTGATGAGGTCCCAACAGTTTATTTTTGCTCTTGATTCCCTTGCTTTTGGGGATGTGTCAAGTAAGAAGTTGCTGCGGTGGAGGTCAAGGAGGTTGTTTCCTGCTTTCACCTCTAGGGCGTTGATAGTTTCCTGTCTCACGTTCAGGTTCTTTATCCATTTTGAGTTGATTTTTGTGCATGGTGTGAGAAAATGATCTAGTTTCATTCTTCTGCATGCTGCTGTCCAGTTCTCCCAACACCATCTGTTAAAAAGGCTGTCTTTTTTCCATTGGATATTCTTTCCTGCTTTGTCAAAGATTAGTTGGCTGTATACTTTTGGGTCCACTTCTGAGTTCTCAATTCTGTTCCATTGGTCTATGTGTCTGTTTTTGTGCCAATACCATACTGTTTTCATGATGACAGCTTTGTAGTAGAGGCTAAAGTCTGGGATGGTGATCCCTCCCGTTTTGGTTTTATTTTTCAGCATTACTTTGGCTATTCGGGGTCTTTTGTGGTTCCATACAAATTTTAGGGTGTTTGTTCTAGTTTTGAGAAGTATGCTGGTGCAATTTTGATTGGAATTGCATTGAATGTGTAGAGTGCCTTAGGTAGTAATGACATCTTAACTATATTTATTCTTCCTATCCATGAGCATGGAATGTTTTCCATTTCTTTGTGTCTTCTTCAATTTCCTTCAGAAGTTTTCTATAGTTTTCATCATACAGATCTCTTGTCTCCTTGGTTAGGTTTATTCCGAGGTATTTTATGGTTTTTTGTGCAATTGTGAATGGGATCAGTTCCTTGATATCTCTTTCTGTTGCTTCATTGTTGGTGTATAAAAATGCAACCAATTTCTGTACGTTGATTTTGTACCCTGCAACTTGGCTGAATTCTTGGATCAGTTCTAGTAGGCTTCTGGTGGAGTCTGTCGGGTTTACTATGTAGAGTATCATGTCATCTGTGAAGAGTGAAAGTTTGACTTCCTCTGATGCCTTTGATTTCCTTTTGGTGTCTGATGGCTGATGCTAGGACTTCCAGCACTATGTTAAACAGCAGTGGTGAGAGTGGGCATCCCTGTCGTGTTCCTGATCTCAGGGGGAAAGCTCTCAGTTTTTCCCCGTTGAGGATGATGTTAGCTGCATGCTTCTCATAGATGGCTTTGATGATGTTAAAGTAGGTTCCCTCTATCCCAACTTTCTCTAGAGTCTTTATTAAGAAGGATGCTGTATTTTGTCAAATGCTTTTTCTGCATCTATTGACAGGATCATATGGTTTTTATCTTTCATAACGAGTGAAGAAATTGAATCAGTGATCAAAAATCTCCCAACAAATAAGAGTCCTGGACCTGATGGCTTCCCTGGGGAATTCTACCAGACATTTAAAACAGAATTAATCCCAATTCTTCTCAAGGTATTCCAAAAAATAGAAATCGAAGGAAAACTCCCGGACTCTTTTTACGAAGCCAGCATCACTCTGATTCCCAAGCCAGACAGAGATCCAGCAAAAAAAGAGAACAACAGGCCAATATCCTTGATGAATACGGATGCCAAAGTTCTCAACAAGATCCTTGCAAATTGAATCCAGCAGCATATAAAAAGAATCATCCACCAAGATCAAGTGGGATTCACTCCTGGGTTACAGGGCTGGTTCAACATTCACAGAACAATCAATGTGATACATCACATCAATAAAAGAAAAGATAAGAGTCTTCTGTGTGCTTTCTTCTAGTCTCCACAAATATACTTTTACAGGAATAACTTATTCAAGGTCAGGTTTTTTAGCACCATATACATGCTAATGACTCTCAAACTAGTAACTCTAGTCCTCATTTCCTCCAGCACTTAGCCTCTGTTCAAATGTAAATTATCATCTTAGATGTCTAAAGGGAAATCCGAATTGATGTAAATTAACATACAAAGATTCTCTTGGTCCCATCACCTCACCAAATAAACAAAAAAGAACAAAATAGTCTAAGAAACAAAAACAAACACATGTGAAAACAATCTTCAATCAAACCAACTCATTTGCTTTTTTCCTCCACTAAGGAAACAGACATCATTTTCTGCCCAGAATAGAAGACTATATAGATTCCATTCTTACTTTTTTTCACTCTCTACCTCCCATATCTAATTGATCAACAATTATGCCTTCCAGATTTACCTTAACTCTACTTTTCAAACTCCACCGATGCAACCCAAATTAATCTACTTTCATTTATTTTCTAAAAAAAAATTTTTATTAATGATTTTTATTTATTTCTGAGAGAGAGACAGAGAGAGACAGAGAGAGAGAACAGGGGAGGGTCAGAGAGAGAGGGAGATATACAATCTGAAACAGGCTCCAGCCTCTGAGCTAGCTGTCAGCACAGAGCCCGACGCTGGGCTTGAATCCACTAACTGAGATCATGACCTCAGCGAAGTTGAACACTTAACTGGCTGAGCCACCCAGGCACCCCAAAACTACGTTCATTTCTCATTTGTGTTCCACAATAGCCATTTAAACAGCTCCTTGTTTATATTCTTGCCTCTTACATTCCATTTCCTCACAGTGCACAGATCAATTATTATATTTATATTATATGATGTGCATATGATCACATCTTCTTTTATTTAATTTTTCTATGAATTACACATTACATTAGAATAAGCCTCTCCAGTGCATTTTAGAAAGTAAGGCATGCTTGGGGTCTCTGCCTGCCAGGTCAGCCCAAAACTTACTCAGATTTAGTTCCATAGTCCTTCATTCTTTTCCAGAAAATATTCCAAGCCTTTTTGTGACAACTTTTATCAGGCTGGACCTTCCTTATCTTTCAGTCTGACCCTGAATATTTTTAAAAAGAGAGTGTAGAAGTCAAAGTATATATAAGTAGTAAAATATAAGGTGGCTATAAAACACCATTTAAATACTTTTAATGCTAATAAATAAAATAAATGACATGAACAAAATAAAAAATTATATTCCCCATTTTATACATATTTTTATTTTTTAATGTTTCTTCATTTTTGAGAGAGAGAGAGAATGCACAAACTGGGTACAGGCAGAGAGAGAGAGAGGGACAGACAGTCACAAAATGTGAAGCAGGCTCTAGGCTCTGAGCTCTCAGCACAAAGCCCAATGTAAGGCTTGAACTCAGGAACCATGAGATCATGACCTGAGCTCAAGTCAGACATTTAACCCACTGAGCCACCCAGCTGTCCCAATTCCCCCATTATATTAATACCACAAATATATTAGATTTTATTAATAAATATATATAATATATACAGAAGGATATGCCAAAAAATTACAGTGGCTATTTTTCATTTTGGAGAAAATACTAAAGAATATTAATTTCCTTCTTATATTGTATTTCAAATTTCCTTCAATTATGCATATTTAGAATGATAAGGTTGAACTTTATTCCTTAAAATTATATCATATTTAAAGTTTAATATTAATTTACAAATAATTTGCATTTGACTTACTAAGTAACTATTAATATGGAGGCTTTTCCCCCCCGTTGAGAAAAATGTCAAACATCAAGCACTTGCCTGTAAACAAACAGCAGTTTTATAGCTTTTTATATGGCACTTGTTTTTCTATAATTACTAAACTATGGGAGTTTAGAAAATATGTTGCAACATGAAATTATTTTTAGTCACATGCTTTTGTGGTAGAACCCCTCCCTAAAATATGTAGTGAAAACCTCAAGAGAAGGGAAGGCAACGTGACTATCTACACGTGCAGGGTATTCCTCACAACTCTGTAACAGAGACCACCCATTCAGACTGTGTATTGCCATATATGTGTAACCAGAGATGGGAGACAGATCATAAATTGTAGAATACACCCCCCCCCCCCAAACACACATACAACTATGCTCAGAGCTCAGGATATTAACCCGCTAAAGCTGTGCCAGCACAAATAAATTTGTTTCCTGGAAAGAAAAGCTTCGGTGTCCCCACTCTGTGTGTGTGACTCACTGCTACACTTCGATGCCCTGAAATGACCTCAAAGTTCCAGAATCTGACTCATAATTTTGACATCATTTCCGAATTAAATTAGAAAAACCATAGGGACTTTATTTTTGAGGAGATTTTATATTGATTCGTAAACTATAAATTCTCAAACACTGCAATTAACAGCTTATATTCTTTCCACATAAAATGTGGATTAATTCTGTGGATTACCTATTTCATTAGAATAAAATACATGTCCCTCTATCCCACCTTACAAAGCCAGGGCTTGCTTGCCCTAAATATGGTTGCCTCTTACCCATAGATCCATATAGTAACGCAGTGCTCTAAGATTTATAGTGAAGAGAGGAAAAAGTAGGGGAGTTTAAACATAGTTTCAAATATGTTGCAATAAAATACAGATGTTATATGACACTGAAGACAACATATTAAGTGAAGGTAGGCTAATTAGTACATACCATAAACATTAAAATAACCCCAAATTGTATAGGAACAAAATAGTTACATATATGTAACAGCTGCTGATATACACCAGGGGATTTTATTCAGTAAACATTGATGTGTACCCACTGGGAGATATATGTAAAAGAACTAATTGAAATAATAACTTTATAGATCTTGGAACTTTACCCATGGGAAAGAAACATATCTAATTCTTCAGCTGGAATAGATTTTCAAAGTCATGCAAAGTTTGCTGAATATGACTAATTTGAAGTTATCAGAATTTCAAAAGCCAGTATGTGAATTTAGAATACTTTAAACTCTATTAGAAAGGATTAATAATAACACTAAAGAGTTTAAGGAATCAATTGCCTTTAAAAAAGGCAAAATTCATCTCATTAATCTCCCAGTATTATTATACAATTATGATACTTTTCAGCATTTACCAGGATAAAATTAGCGGAAAATTTATTCAAATATTAAAAACAATGTAATATTTATAAAACTTTGGATTTTAATGAATAAGTAATTTAATGAAGCAAAGCTAAGATATAATAGTTTTCTAAAAACAATTTCAAAATAAATGACTTGGTGTTAGTTTCATTTTTTACTAAGGTTCTAAACTGTTGAGTTTTGTTTATGAGAAAGGCATACGTCTGAAAATAAAATCTATGTTATCAGGGTAAGTTGGATTTCACTCTTTGCTTGAACTGTTAACACCCAAAATGAAAGTAAATAATGGTTCAAATATTTCAGTTAGACTTCAGAGTGTCATAGATTATTTTAATGACCAATAGTACCATTTTTTATCACACAGTGGCTTTACATTAACAGGAAATAACAAGAAGGGATGTAGACAATAAAGGGACTAAACATTGTAGAATATAAAAATTCGAAGAGACTTATAATCAATCTATTCTTACCTCAATTTTATGCATGGAGGAATCCAGTGTTGTCCTAAAGATCCTAGTGCTAAATGGAAAGCTCAATTTGCATCTTCACCCTTCATCTCCCTTAGCCTGCTTCTTAATACAAAGAATCTGATTCTCTTTTAGATTAACAAATCTCTTTAAAACTATACCTACACCTATATAAATTCCCTAATTTATATATACATGTCCCCAAACTGTAATCATTAGAACAAAAAATAAAAACAGAACACAAAATTAAATAAGAGCCTCAAGGTAATCACAGATAAAAAACCTTAACTGTTCAAAGCTGAAGGCATCTTTGCATTTAAAGCTTTTCCTCCCAAGAGATTTATGAGACTTTCACATAAACAGTAGGTAAAGAGTGATGAGGGAGCACAAGGCAGGCTGCAGGCAAAGTATAAGCTAGTACATCCCTTCCCCCAGCTGAGACATGTATGATATTCCTTAGACACTCCAGGCTACCCCCAAACAGGAAGGGACAAAAAACAAATGGTTAAACTGAGTCTCCACCAGTTTATAAGAAAAAGGCAATCCCATCAATAGCCTAATGTCCAGGAGTCCAGGAACTTTCTACTGTCTTAATGTCAATGCTTTGTTAGAAGGGAAAACAACCTTAGCTTGATAACAGCTAGGCCTCCAGTAATCTGTGAGTCTTTAGCATATGAAACTCTCTTTGAAAACTTCCCTTTTGACTTTACCTCCCCCAAGTCCATGGTATATAACTAGTCATTCTCCACAACCCAACTGCAGCTATTTCTACCCACGGGTCCTGTTCCTGTGTTTTAATGAAATCACCTTTTTGCACCAAAGATGTCTTCAAGAATTCTTTCTTGGCAGTTAGTTCCAAAACTCCACCATCTCCAAAACTTCATCAGAGAGCACTTTGCATTACGGTGTACCTCATAAAACTCCAACCCCCAGAAAATTGCTTGGAATATTTAGGTAATAATCAAGTGTTTGTTGTAGCTAGTTAGCTTCTAACTCCGTGAATAAAAGCCCTGGAAGAAATCATATATCTAGAGGAATCATATATAGGAATTAATATGTATATATGATACTGTGTTTTAAACTAAGAAATATACAGAGTTCCCAAAATCCTGGGAGTTTCCTAAATGCTGTGAACTCTAAAGGTGTTTCTTGTTATGTAAATGGTGTGCCTTTTGGAAGACACCTAAGGATGGGGGCTGGTGGCCATAAGCATCAACCCTGTGATTAAAGGGCTGGAACTTTTTTAGTCCCACCACCTTACCTCCATGGAGGGGAGAAGGGCTGGAGGTTGAACCGGACACCAATGGCCAATGATCTAATCAATCATGCTTTGTCATGAAGCCTCCATAAAATCCCAACAGGGTGGTGGTGTTTGGAGAACTTCAGGGTAGGTGAACACATGGAGATTCGGGGAGAGTGACAGGCTAGGAGAGAGTATAGAAGCTCTGGGCTCTTTCCCTCATACTTTATCCTTTGCCTCTCTTCCATCTGGCTGTTCCTAGTTATAGCCTTTTATTAAAATCTGGTAATCTCATGAGAAAATGGGTTTTCAGAAATACTGCAAATTGCCCTAGCAAATTTACTGAACCCATGGATGGGGTTTTTAGAACCCCTGATTCATAGTCACTTTATCAGTAGCACAGATAACAACTTGAGCTTTCAACTGGTGTATGAAGCAGGGGTATGTGTGTGTGTGCAGTCCAGTAGGACTGAACCCTTAACCTGCAGAATCAGACACTTCCTCTGGGTAGTGTTAGAATTGAACAAATGATAGGACACTTAGTATCTGAAGAATTGAATTGTTTGATGGTGGGGCAAAATCCTCCAGCCCTATATCAGTGGGCGAAACACAAAAGAAAAAGAATATATATGTATAGACACATGTATGCAAATACACACATATAAGGGCTTATACATATAGCACACTCTGCCAGAAACAGAATCCTTTAATAAAGTTATTCCTTACCAATATTGCAGTTTATATCATATATTACCAGTTTTTCTCTCTTTTCATTACTAATTTCTGCTTCTGACCCTCTACTGCACAGCTTCAAATTACACAAATAATTAAAATGACATGTTTTATTTGTGTAGATTTTGTAAAAAAGATAGTGGTTAAGGAGATCAAATTAAAGGGATTTTAATTTAAACTAAGTTTGTCAGAGGAAAAGATGCTTCCCCAAAAGCCTGATTGCTAATTAACTCAGAGTTTATGCAGAGGGAACTGGCTATAAAGTCCTTCTGATGGGAAAGAGCATATAGTCTTTTAAAAATAGGCCAAAGCCTTGTGTGATGGAAATGTAATATTCAACAGTGCTGATGACTCATCATCAGCCTGGAAAGATGGCAAAGGCTGGATACTGTCAAGTCCTGTAAACCAGGTTTAAGATTTTTGAACTTGTTCCTATCGAATCCATGCATAGTTTTAAGCATTGCAATAATTACTAAATTTTTATATTTAAAAAATGTACTCTGATCGGGGCATCTGGGTGGCTCAGTCGGTTAAGCATCAGACTCTTGATTTCTGCTTAAGTCATGATCTCAGAGTTCAGGAGATTGAGCCCTGTGTCTGGCTTTGTACTGTCTGCCTGTGATTCCCTCTCTGACTCTCCCTTTCTCTCTGTCCCTTCCCTGCACATCCTTGCTCACTCTCAATCGCTTTCTGAAAATAAATAAGATTAATATTAAAAACATGACTCTGATATAGTAGGGTGAAAGTTTGGAGCAGAACAAAAGTTGATACACTGGGCAAAGTATACTGCAGAATGAGATAGGAGGCTATTGGAATAATGCAGGGAGAAGGATGAAGTAAGAAAACATCATAGTTTGCGGACGGAGGAAAACAGTGGGGAAGAACTGAGTTATTCTCTATATAAAAAAACATAGTTTAGGATAATGAGAAACATAACAGATGACTCTAAGGTTTTTGTTGATGGAAATAAGTAGACAGAATACCACTTGCCAGGATAGAGAACACGGAAAAGGGAGCCAGTCTGTGAGGTAGTATGAATAGTATAAATATATGCATTTGAAGAGCTTTAAAAAAATGTAGAAAATGCTTAGTAATCAGTTGTGTATATGTTTACATCCAGGCCTTATAAGAGAAGTATAGGCTGGAAATACAAGTTACGAAGTCCATCAGGCTTATTTTATATTCGTACAGAATTCACTAACATTAGGGTCATTGTCTCATTAATAATAATAATAATATGATAGATGCTATCATTTTTTTATACACTTGAAGGTTGAAATAGCTTAAATAGATTTCTCAATATATTAAATTAGTAGCAGCATCTCCCAAGATCATAACTTAAGTTATGTAACTGCTTCAAAGCAAACTATCTAAAATATTTAATGACGAGGTGCCTGGGTGGCTTAGTCGGTTAAGCGTCCGACTTTCGCTTAGGTCATGATCTCGCGGTTCGTGGGTTCGAGCCCCGCGTTGGGCTCTGTGCTGACTGCCAGCTCAGAGCCTGGAGCCTGTTTCAGACTCTGTGACTCTCTCTCTCTGACCCTCCCCTGCTCTCTCTCTCTCTCGCTCTCTCTCCTAGAAATAAATAAAACATTATTTAAAAAAATAAATAAATAAAATATTTAATGACTTAGACCAAAATTTTGTTAGTATTACATTTCATTACTTTGGAGTCAAGAATTGGGATAGGACCCAATGGGGAAACTTATCTTTGTCTAAAAATTTCTAGGATATCATATGGGATAAATTAAATGGCTAAAAGTAAGAGCAGGTGAGAGTTGGCTAAGTTAGTCTTGCTCCCTACACATGAAAAAGGATAATGAGTAACATAACAGATGACTCTAAGGTTTTTGTTGATGGAAATAAGTAGACAGAATACCACTTGCCAGGATAGTGAACATGGAAAAGGGAGCCAGTCTGTGAGGTAATATGAATAGTACTATATTCATATTAATATGAAAAGCCTTTCCAAGTGGCTTTTCCCAAACTTTATGGGTATTCTATTATAGTTAATTTTTTTTACTGGGATCTCGGGGCTCCAAGAGGCCTAACACATTAAGTACCAGTCCTCTTCAGAGCTAAAAAGAGCATAGCATCATTTCCACCACATTTTACTGGTCAAAAACAGTCAAAAATAAGATCAAACTCAAGTTGAGTGGACAAAACCCCAACCTCTCTATGGGAAGAGTGTAAATGCATTTGCAGCCACCTTTAATTCACCATACCTACAACCCTAACACTTCTAGTTATTCTAAGCTGTAATCAATTTCTATAATAGTACACTTGCAGCAATGTTTCATCCATTGAGCAGGTGATTAAGAAGTGTTTGTTCAACAATAAGTCTAATAGAGAGATTATATTTTGTTAATTATAAATACAAAATAGCTTTTGAGTCATTTCAGATATTCCACCATCTTGGAAATATAAATGAAGGCATTTAGAGATATTTCTTTTTTCTTTTAATTTTTAAAAATTAAAAAAAAAAATTTCCTGAGAGAGAGACAGTGTGAGCAGGAAAGGGTCAGAGAGAGAGGGAGATACAGAATCTGAAGAAGGCGGCTCCAGTCTCCAATCAAGCTAGCTGTCAGCACAGAGCCCGATGTGGGGCTCGAACCCAGGAACCGTGAGATCATGACCTGAGCTGAAGTTGGCTGCTTAACCGACTGAGCCACCCAGGCGCCCCGAAGGCATTTAGAATGCCATCTCAGAGCAGCACTTTCGAATTCCTCTAGTTGTAGATTAAAAATGTCTAAGAATTATTCTAGCTGAGGCTCCAGTGAAAGGTCTTTCATATTCTGTTTAAAGATTCTAATTTTGGATGTGTCCTCGTGCAAATATTCTCACTGACAGAATGTATTAGAGTACTGTGTAGAGTTCTACCTTAGTGTAACTGATAGCTTGTTGCCCACTGATGGTTAAGAAACTCAGCAGTAAGATGACTTCAAACAAAAGGTCAAAGTCTGCTTTTGGCAAAGAGCAACCTCCATGTGGAGAATAATGCCATTCTAAGTTAACCACTTTCTCAGAACAATGTTCTGATTCATATGGATGAATAAACCAAATCAAAAAATGTTCCCAACTCATGCAATCACCAACATTATGTAAAATGTTGAAATGGCTTTGATTAGCAATCAGAACTATCCAACAATCAGGTATCGAGCTTCAATTTTCCTTCTTTTCCCTCAGAACTTATAACAATGACATTTTATACTGTTTAAGTTCTTCATAAATTATTTTACAAAGAATGAATATTAATGTTGAATCAGCAATACAGTATGTAATACCACTCAGCCAATTAAGAAAAAAAATGATATTGTAGAATTGAATTATACCCGTTTCTTACAGAATTATAGCCTACAGTTCCAAGTCATCAATAGACACACTACTTGCAAAAGAGCTTAACAGTTTAGTTATTTTAATGTATTAAATTATTCTGATCAAGGTGAGGAAGTACTAAAATAAAACGGGAATTGTAGCTGGAATTCTGGATCTTCCAGTTTCTCACCACATAATCTGGGCAAGTCACTTAGCCTCTCTAGGTGTCTGTTTTGTCAGCTATAAACTAAAGATATCATCACACAGACTAAAAAGGGAACTGTAAGGGAAAAAGCTTTCCCCACTTAATTACTGATTTTGAAGTATGTGAAAAAGAGGAAGAATATTATGTGATCTCACACACACACACACACACACACACACACACACACACACACACACACATTTAGCATAGAAAAACAAGGTCTGAGGAGCGCCTGGGTGGCTTAGTCGGTTAAGCGTCCGACTTTCGCTTAGGTCATGATCTCGCGGTTCGTGGGTTCGAGCCCCGCGTCAGGCTCTGTGCTGACTGTTTCAGTCTGTGACTCCCTGTCTCTCTGACCCTCCCCTGCTCAGATTCTCTCTCTCTCTCTCTCTCTCTCTCTCTCCTAGAAATAAATAAAACATAAAGAAAAGAAAAAGTAAAAGAAAAACAAGGTCTGAGGAAGTGAATCAAAAACTATGAGTGGCAAAAAAGGCAAACAAAATTCTTTGCAAGTTATGAAAGAGTAAAAAATAATAAATTAGGACAAATAAATAGATGAGAATATCTTAAGAAAAATCTTTCCAGGGAAATGCCTTTAATTTTAATATAAAATATTTTCTAGGTGTTTCAATTGTTCATTATTGATGTTATATAAAATATGTCTTTCACTGACAAGATTCCATAAATGTAATGATTCTTAATACCTTACTTTCTTACTCTCCCATTTCATTGCTACTTGCAGCATGCCATTGCTATGGTAAACTAGACTTCTCAGGGATTAAGGAATCTTGTCTGTGTTTCTTTTATAATACTGCCCTTAGTATAATAACTAAGTTACTATTTCATAGACATATTTTATCCAAAAGATGAACACTTTCGTTGATTCATATAACTATACTTATATATAGTTTACTGTATTTTTATAATTTTAAACCCAAATTTGAATATTGTTTGTACTCCTGAAGTTGTCTTTCTTAGGATAAGAATACATACCTAAATTAACATAATAACAATGAGATTATTTTGGAATAAGGTATGCTAAAATTAGAGAAAGCTAAGTCATTGTTATAGAATGAACTGTCTTAAGCTTCATCTCCTTCTGGTACCACCAATTCCATATTTACCTTAATAAAAAAATGGGGTGCCTGGGTGGTTCAGTCTGTTAAGCTTCTGACTTGGGCTCAGGTCGTGATCTCTCAGTGCATGCATTCAAGCCCTGTGTCGAGTTCTGTGCTGACAGCTCAGAGCCTGGAGCCTGCTTCGGGTTCTGTGTCTCCCTCTCTCTCTGCCCCTCCCCTTCTCATGCTCTGTCTCTCAAAAATAAAAATAATAATAATTTAAAAAGGCCTCACCTAATTAAACAGATCTTCTACTTCCCTCTTCTTCTCGCTTTTTATCTGGGAGGCTTCGAAGGCTGTTCTCACTTGTCTTTCTTAAAATTCTCAGTGTACTGACTTCTACAGAATTCTGCTTCCATCCAACAACTGCCTCATGACTGAGCAGCTGGAAAAGACTCTCCGTGGTTGAAGCCTCCCCATTGGGACAGTTCCTAATCTACCCAAAGCTTCAGGAGAAATACACAGACATGTAATCCAGTTTTCTACCCTCACCACTTGTTTCCTGGATACCGGAGAGTGCTATTTCTGTTTCGTGTTTTGAAGACCTCCCATGAAAAAGCTTCCCAGCTTCTGTCATTTTCTT
Source organism: Proteles cristata cristata (assembly GCA_017311185.1). Taxonomy (NCBI): domain Eukaryota; kingdom Metazoa; phylum Chordata; class Mammalia; order Carnivora; family Hyaenidae; genus Proteles; species Proteles cristata. The sequence goes on from JAESUZ010003332.1 coordinate 236,785, forward strand.
GTTCCTCCTAGGCCACAGAAACTAAAATTACAATCTTTCAAAATGTAAAATAGATAATACTTTATGTTCCCCATTGAAAATTTCTCCAAGTTAGGTACAAAAACCCTTTCTTCTTCTTGGAAACTGACTCCCAGTAGCTCGTCAAACAGTTCACAGGATGTGCAAGTAGTTTTAAAGTTTGCTTGGTGCCACTGTAGACTTGCTTATGATCTAGCCTTATAAAAGATTTGTCTTCCAAAAGTATCAGTCTCTAAAATTAAAATCTTATTTACCTTCTTGGTTTTTTTAAGTTTATTTATTTTGAGAGGAACAAAAAGCATGAGTGGAGGGTGGGGGAGCAGAGACAGGAGAGCGGGACAATCTCAAGCAGGCTCTGTGGGGTCAGTGCACCGAGCCCGACGTGGGGTGGGACTCAAACTCAGAAAACCAGTGGATCATGACCTGAGCTGAAATCAAGAGTTGGACACTTAAGCGACGGAGCCACCCAAGAGCTCCCACCTTCTAAATTAAACAACAATAACTATTATAAATTCTACATATGCTTTACTTCTATCTTAAAAGTTGAGTAAAATATAATTAACTCTATGGCAAGTCTATATAAGTGCTATCATTGAAAAAAAGTACCTATTGGCAGTTAAGATTAATATTGATGTTTTCTATGTGAAATTACAAAAAAAAAACCTGCTTCTAAGTCAAACAAAACTACATCTTTGTTTCCTAATTCAATCTTGTTGCAAAATACCAAACTACCAGATGATTATCCCTTTAGTTGTTTATTTTCTAAATTAAATGAGAAAAAAATGGACTGCACATTAAAAAGCAACTATCCACTTATTATACACACAATCTTACAGAAAAATTATTACTCTAAATAATTTTATATTTTGATTTTATTTGTATAAAATGAAGCTTAGCAATCATTTTTATGAATGCACTTATAATATAAAATAATAAAGATAATAACATGAAAAAAAAAGTAAAGAGAAGTACCAGAGTAATGCATTTATAGCCATAGGTATATTTTTACTTAGAAGCAGCAAGCAATATATATTTAACAGAATAATAAAAAGATTCAATTTCATGGGGCACCTGGGTGGTTCAGTCAGTTAGGCTTCTGACTCGAGTTCAGCTCACACAGGATGTCAAGAGTCCTAAGTTTGAGCCCCATGACAGGTTTCTCACTGACCTTGTGGGGCCTGCTTAGGATTCTCTCTCTCTTCCTCTCTCTCTGCCTCATTTTTCCTCTCTCTCTGCACTTCCTCCCTCTCTAAGTAAATAAATATTTAAAAATATTCATTTTCATGACTTAAATAAAAATCCTATATTCATTAGAAGCATGTCTGAGCTTTGGTCTTTATGTTATATTCATGTTTCCCTAAATTGGAGTGAACATATACTTACGGAATTTATTAATTTGACCAATATTAATTGAACTCCTATGAGGCAAATGACGTCCAGTTGAGTGTTAGAAATAAAATATGCTATGGAATTGTTTACATGGGGTAGTTGATAAAAACTTGGGATATTCAAAAAAATATTACCCATAAAAGAAGAGCTACAGGATAATTAGCGATCAGTCAAGCAAAGCAAAGCTCCAGTTAAAGAACAACCTATAGCGGTATGTTGGAACAAGAGAAAAGAAAAATGAAGTAACTGAGTAGGAGTGAAGAATAAGAAAGTTCATAGATGAAGCTTGACATGTAAAAAAATAAATGGCAGGAGAGGTTCCTGTTTTTGGTAAAGACCAAAGGAGGCTACTATTGGCAGACAAAAGCCATAAAATCTGTACAAAATAAATAAAAATAAAAGCAAACAACAAAAACTGGTAGGTATTGGAAAGCCATCAAAGGGAATGACACCTGGTGACTTTCCTTTTATCAAAACTTCTAACCTCTGGGCAAATCCTTGTCTGTACTACGTGGGAAGCTTTAAGACTCTGACTGAAAACCACAGCCATTCTGGCCAGAAGAACCACAGCACAGAGAAACCGCAAAGCTGCTCTGGGCAATCACAGTAACCGGAAATTAAGGAAGTGTTGCCAGAAGAGAGAGAGCAGAAGCAACCACCAACAAACTTTGAAAGATATGATGCAATTGGTCACTAGTCATGATGCATATGTATTATTTATGTAGAGATTTGTGGATGAAAGAGCTAGGGGCAAGTTTGTACTTCACACAGTTAATACATGGAGGTAATTAGACTGGCAATTTTGGGCATTTGGTATTCTTTATCTAAACTATGGTAACTGAAATCCAGGTATATAAGAACTACTGCTTGTGAGATAAAGAAACAGAAAGACTCCCCAAAAATCTGCTTTTTGGCCCTTTTCCTTCTTCTATTCTTGCTGGGACCTGCATCCTCACTTTACACATGCCTTATGAATCAAAAAGGATATGTCCTCCTTGAAAGGGACAAGGAGTTAATGACCTTTTCTTTTCTTTTCTTTTTGCTTTTCTTTTCTTCTCTTCTTTTCTTCTATAAGAAAACTATTTATTTATTTATTTATTTATTTATTTATTTATAGTCAAGTTATTTACCAATATTAAGAACTATAAAAAGAGATAAGTCTAAAAGAGACTGGAAATAAAAGGCCAGGAATAGTAGAAGTATGTATACAAAAAAAAAAGTTTCAAGAGAAGCAGTCAGAATTTGAAAATAAAGATGAAATGATGAGTAAGACAAGGACTGAGGAGTAACTAGACGTTTTTTAAAGCAATAAAGTCACTGGAGCCTTTTAGAATTACTTTCAGAAACTGAAACTAATTTTAAGAATTGAGTTTGAGGGCTCATTCAGTTAAGCATCTGACTTCAGCTCAGGTCATGATCTTACAGTTCATGGGTTCAAGTGCTGCATAGGGCTATGTGCTGACAGCTCAGAGCCAGAAGCCTGCTTCAGATTCTGTGTCTCCCTTTCTCTACCCCTTCTCTGTGCTGTCTCTCTCTCTCTCTAAAATACATAAATGTTACAAAAATTTCTTTTAGAAAAATAAAGAATTGAATGGGAAGTAGTAATGTGGATGTAGCCATGTAGCTCATGATTTAAAGATGATCAGAGGTTTATTTCAGCATAGTTTACCCAAACTATATTAAACAATATCTATCCTAAACAATACTGCAGTTGAAAATCTACAAAAGAACAAAAGAGAAATACAAGCATTGTAACTTTGAGGCACTGAGGTATGGGAGCCTTCACTGTCCAAACAGGATTGTTAACCTTTTAGCTTATTTTATCTAATTGTATTTTTAGATTGTAAAAGTTTAACAAAAGTCTATTGAGTGATGAATCATAAAATAGATGTAATGAATATAAATATACATATATACACATATATATATGTATATGATATATATAATATATACACAATTATACACATACACACACACACACACATACCTATACACAATGGAATATTACTTGGTGATCAAAAATAATGAAATCTTGACATTTGCAACAATGTGGGTGAAGCTAGAGGGTATTAGACAGCAAAATAAGTCAAGCAAAGAAAGACAACTGTCATATGACTTCACTCATATGTAGAATTTAAGAAACAAAACAGATGAACATAGGAGAAGAGTAGGAAAAATAAAATAAAAGCAGAGAGGGAGGCAAACCTTATATAAGAGACTAATACAGAGAATAGGCTGAGGGTTGCTGGAGGGGAGGCGGGTGGGAGGATGGGCTAAAGGAGTGATAGCCATTAAGGAGGGCATTTGCTTGGATGAGCTCTGGGTATTATATGTAAGTGTCGAATCACTAAATTCTGCTCTTGAAACCATTATTACACTATATGTTAACTTGTATTAAAAAAATAAAAAACGGTTTTATAGCCTAACATTAGTGGAAAAGAAAGAGAATTTTATATTTTCATGTGAGCTTATTTGAAGGAGGTTGAGCCTCTTTGTTTCAAACTCTCCTGTAAAGTAGTAGGCATGGACCGCCACATAAAGTAGTGGGAAGGAAGAAGATGAGCTATTTTTAGGAAAGAGTGTCCAAATAGATTCTATGAAGAAAGAGGGGAATTGCTGATTTGGAAAATGTCGGAGGATTACTTCAGTCATGAATCTCAGGAGAATATCTCTTCTTTCTTTCTTTCTTTATTTTTTTTTTAATAGTATGAGAGTGAAAAGCCTTTTAACTATCCTGAGAAAAACATACAAACAAACAAAAAACATTTATAAAAACAGAGCAGATGTTACATTTATCCATGGTAAGTCACAGCATAAATACTCAAAAGAAAGTAAGGTGGTCTGGGGTCCATTTTTTCAGCAAACCATTAATACTTAACATTTTAGAGCTTTTATATTTTAAAACATATAGATTCAATAGCCAAATACTAGCTGTTAGGAAATCCATGGTTCTCTGAGTTCACTACTGGAACTCAAAACATCATTCCATCTGCTGCATCTATTCTATTGCCTCTTTGAATGCATATCATTTAGAGAATGAGGGAAAAAAGAGTAAGAGACTGAATTTCAAGATTTCATATCATCCTTAGGATAATTTTCAGTGCTGACAGAATAGTATCTCAAAAAAGATAATTACAACATTAAATTAAATGAAGTAGAGACTAGTCTGTAAGAATGCTCCTTTTGTGAAGAAAGGAAAAAAAACACCCTAGGGTGGGGATATGATGTGAGTTCTCACTGTAGTTTAAATTATGACACTTTTGGGGTTTTGTTGGAAAACCCCAGGTTCTGGAGCAAAGACCTCTGTATGTCTTTGAATCATGGTTCTACTACTTGTTAGCAATGAAATATGAGACAAGTTACTTAAAATTCTGCACCTACAAATGGGTTAATAATAGTGTCTAAATTAATTAAGAAAATATATATAAAGTGTTTTGAAGACTGGCCGGCATACAGTATTTAATAAGTGTTGGAAACTATTATTAAATCAGTGGTGGTTATATGCTATTCATTCTCCCAACTCATACAAGATTTACTGGATAATATGACATAATGGCATAACATAAGTAATAAATTCTTGTAAAGTTTGTGTGTTTGTTTATAACTTATTCAATGTATTATTAATAGCTGACATGTGAAAATTTCATAGAACTTTTAGATTAACAGCAATAAACTCTATTTCATCAATAAATCTTAATTTTTAGAGTGTGAAATGTTGAGAGATTAAAAAAAACTAAAATCTGGGGCGCCTGGGTGGCTTAGTCGGTTAAGCGTCCGACTTTCGCTTAGGTCATGATCTCGCGGTTCGTGGGTTCGAGCCCAGCGTCGGGCTCTGTGCTGACTGCCAGCTCAGAGCCTGGAGCCTGTTCCAGTCTGTGACTCCCTGTCTCTCTGACCCTCCCCTGTTCACGCTGTCTCTCTCTCTCTCTAGAAATAAATAAAATATTAAAAAAAAAAAAAAACTAAAATCTAAACCCTTGAGGCTAAAGAGAAATGCTATGATTTTTCCCTAAACTGAGCTACTTATTTTTTTTTTAAATATACAAGGAAAAGGAGATATAAATTCTCTACTTATTGTGTGATTTATGCTGTGATAACTTGTGCTCTAAAGAACTTTTAGGATAGTTACTGAGCTATGTCCTTTCAAAATAGCTCAATTACTATATGTCTGGGGTTAAAATTTTCTGGAATACTAAGTACATATCCAAATAAGATTTGAAAATGTCTTACTGTTAAAAGGATTTCATACCTATATAATTTTCATAAAATATAGCTATGCAAAAATACCTTTAAAATAGAATACATATGTGAATGACTACATGATTTTATATGTGTGCCGGAAATCATAAGTCAGATTCTTTCCTGATGAAGCCATTTCTCTAGTTGACAACTGTCAAAGCCATCTCAAAAACCCATGAATATTAAAGCGCTGTTCACTGGCACATTTGGCATTTTGAAGTCAGGCAAATAGAACTCATGAAATATGAAAGGAGTGCTCCATGTCGCTTTGTAGAAAATGTTGCCATTAAGATGATGGATGAGGAAATTCACACCTTCATCTGCTGGGCATGTTCAACTGTATTTTCAATCAACTGTATTACTTTGCTTTGATAGTGTTACCATTGGATTATATCCTCCTTCTTCTTGGCTTCAGGAGATCCCAAAGCCAGGATTAAGTGAAAAGTGTTTAATTATTTTCGTGTATAATGCATATTTCAAACACAGGTGCATTATGTTACTAGTTATTTTATAACAGTTAATAGAGTATAAAGCTTTTCTATTTTAGTTCTTAATATTAGGTCAGGAATGTTCCTAGGTACACACCATTGCCAGTTTTATTCTTCTACTACTGCTCTGTGGAGTTGAAGTTTATCAGAAAATTTGTAATGTGTTCCTTTATATTCTAGCCTTAGAAAAACATGTCCTGACTACATTTTTTCATGGTTAGTGATATTACAGATCTGTCTATTAACTTTAAAACTATATCCTTTCTAGACACAAAGATTTTTTTTTTTGTAATTATTTGGAACAAAGCAATGCATTTTATTTTATCTAGTCTGTACTATTATGAAACACAAAGATGAAAAAAGTTCTCATTCACTCTAACAAAAGGATGTGTGAATATATAACAGACATATTAAAAGTCTTAACATTTACTTTTTGTTCAAATGCAAAATTATATATATGTCACAATAAATATCAAGATAGGTAGTTAGTGCAATAGTTAAGAATTGTACATATTTGCAAAGATACATAAAGTTATTTTAATCAGTATTCCATAGAGATTTTTTTCTGCAACTCTTTACATTTTATAGTGTAAAATCTTAAAATTACTCTTCCTTTAAAATAGAATATATTCTTGACTGTTGGTGCAACAAAAGATATTTAAGACGGCACACACATGATTTCAGAATCCACATCTTCAGTTCCATACTCTCCTTCTCACATAATTAAGTATTCATAATTAAGTTATGATTTTTTGAATGTAATATTTTATTTTATCTACCTAGTTTCTTTTTGTTTTTATTTTTAGAGAGAGAGCATGAGCTGAGGAGAGGGAGAGAATCCCAAGCAGGTTCCACTCTTAGCACAGAGCCCGGGGCTCCATCTCAAGACTGAGATGATGACCTGAACAAAAATCAAGAGTCAGACGCTCAGCCAACTAAACCACCCAGGTGTCCCAATAGTTTCTTAAAATAAAAGTGATTTAGTAAACTTTTGCTTGTTTGTAAATCCATGAGTTTGTGAACTTATATAGGTTGGGCATATGTAAGAGAGCTTTATTTTTGTTTATATATCAAATCACAGAGTCTGACTTTAAAAGAAAATTAAGCTCAATATACAACCAAAGTCCCTGTGCTGAAAATCCTCATTTAAATGTGGAGGGCATACTTCTATTCACTTCTGGATGGCGTGAGTAGGCGCACACACATGCACATGCACGCACGTGCACACACACACACACAGGAAATTCTTATTGAGGAAGAATGGGAATCCAGATATGTTCTAGAATTATAGTTTATTTGCCTGCTTCTATGTCATATAATAAAACGTATAAAAAAGGAAATGAAGGCTGTGGCCAATTCCTCAAGGTGCCTTATTAGTAAACAGCTCGGAGAGGACAGCATGATAAAGGGTTTTCTGGAAGCTGTGGCCTCTCAGGCACAGAGGAGGTTAGCTGAGGAGAAAATCAGGACATGGTTTTATGTAACAACCTATATAAATTTATTACTTTACATATATAAGGAAATTAGAGGGTTTGAAACAAAATCCCTTAAAAGAACTGTCCCTCGATAGGACAGTAAAACATCTTCCTTGGGCTCAGACAATTTATTGGAGACAAGTGCTTTGAGCAGCAGTATTAAGGTCATTCTGAAAAAGTAATTTTAGATTGTCCAAGTGATAATTCACTGTTTACAGTTATTCATGGAGTTGGCAGGCCGAAGTTGGTTGTAGTAAAATAAGGAAGATCTTAGGATGTAGGTGGAAAACAATTCAGGAGTCTCCAAATAGCTCATCAGTCTCCCCTGGAAGGCTTATTCTTGACCTATCTAGTGCGTCAGCAAACATTTTCTGTAAAGGGCCAGATAATACAGTCTCTGTCACAACTAGTCAGCTCTGCCTTGTAGTAAGAAAACAGTCACAGAAAACACAAGTGAATACATATGGGTCTTTTCTGGTAAAACTTTATTTATGGATAACTTAAATGCCATACAATGTTCTTATGTCATGTAATATTAGTCCTTTACAATGTTTTCAACTGTTTGAAAATGTAAAAACCATTCTTAGTTCATGGGCCATATAGAAAAAGCTGACAGGCCATATTTTGCCAAACCCCTGAACTAATCTAGGGCAAGATTTCCTGGGAAGGAACAGCTCCTTAGAGCCTTCTAATTTATGTAGCAGGTAACTTGGTCTGGTATGGGAGCCCAGACATTCTACTTCTTTAGTAATGGAATAACTAAGTCACAGAAACTCTAAATTATAACCTCTCTTCCAGATATTTATATAGTAGATACTCTGATATCCATGTATGTCCTTCAAACTACAGAAAATTTTTTAAGTATTTATATTTACAAAATAGCTTGCTGTCATTATAGAACACAAGCATTTTGATAAGCGTGCTCTTGAAGGTCATAAAGAATATATGTTCCTTCTAGAAACTAATAGTTTCTTTCAGAAATCACAGTTGTGTCCAGACACACACACACACACACACACACACACACACACACACACACACACACAATAAAGTTGTTTGGAATGACTAGTTCTAAAGGAAATAAGATAAGCCATTAGAAGACAACTGATTTTACAGAGGATAGGATTAGACAATAAAGGCAAATTGAAGCAACTCTTGTACTAGTTAGAGAAGCTAACTTGTACTATGCAGCTAGCCACTTTATAGTATCTACTTAAAATTAGGTAAGTAGTATTTGGAGTTCTTCACAATTTTGACATAATACAATAATAAAGTTTCTAATTTCTTCAGTTTTCCCTATTAGACTTTAAAAAGAAGATCTGAGGACAATTCAAGCTCTGAAAAACACGGTCATTCAATGGTGATTAAAGCCCACTGTAGAAGTAAAAGAAAAAAATAAAAAACTTTTTTTCTGACAGAAGTAGACATTGTTTTTTCCACAGTTGATACCATGCGTGTCATAATTTAATCTATTTCTATTTTCCAGAAAAGAGATTCAAATGCAACACTTGCAAAAAGTTGTGATTTGAGGATGAAACAGTAATGGCTGTGTCAACACTGTAATACGCTGTTAGTATCAAAAGATAGCATGCAGTTTATACCTAAACAGTAGCGAGGGCAGACTTAAGAGTGTAAAAAAGATCCAAAAATTGTGGTTTTAGACATGTTTATGTAGGGAAATCTTATACACAACAACGCAGATAAGAATTAAATATCCACTTAGCACTTACCGTTTAGCACTCAGTCAAATTATAATTAATGATATCATTCTCACTAGAGCTTTAGAATTAATTTCAAAATGAATCCTTTACTATTATGTAACAGAATCTATTGGCTCCCCTTTACCTTCACTCTGATAAGGAAACTACATGATTTTAAATGATTCTTAATTTATTATGAACAACACTCACATCTTCGATCTTCTGATATACTGATAACATTGACAATTATAAAACCTATTTTGTCCCTTCAAAATTTTAAATGAGAAGTTTGCATTTTAATATTAATTTAAACTTCAATCACCAACCTGGCTTTTTTTCAGCTTGTTTTTGCTTAAGTTAATATAATATTTAAAAAGTGCATGAACCAACTTGACAATAAACTGTGAAAGAAAAAAAATAAAATACATACACACACAAAAAATAAATGTTTGATGGATTTCACTGATGACACTGTCTGAGACTAGAGAATTCCTTTGTGGATTTTTAAAAATTCCATTTTCAGTAAAAAAAAAAAAAGTGCATGAACCAAAATGCTTTCTTCTACATTTGCTTTTATTAATACATTTGTAAAAATATTTTTATACTCAGCCAATCTTGTCTATTTTTTAAATATTTTGCTCATTTTTGGCTTTATTACAGAAAAATCTTTTTTTTTTTTTGTTCAGTGACTTCATTTGAGTAAGGAGTGATGCTGATTTAGACATTCCATTGAAGAAAGATGTTCCTTCTGTGGCATTGAAAGATGGGAGTATAACCTTAAATGATTTAACTCTGTATTTTGGCATCAAGAAGCTCTAATTCCATTTTCAGATAAAATAAGTCTTCAAGTTATTATATCCAATATAAACATCCATCTGTGGTACTTTATATATAAATTATTACTTTGAAAAGAACTGGAATTAAGATTTCAACTTGCCTGAACAGAATCTCATTTCCTTGAAATACTGTTTCTACTGTATTTCAAGGAAATGAGATTCATCTTCACACTGAGGCAGAGGACTTGAATGCCAGAGAACTTGGCTGCCCACCGGATGGTGGAAATAGCTTGATATGTACAAAGTATTAAAGGAAGACTGACATTCCTACAAAAATAATGTTTTCTTAACACTTCCTTGCCACTCAATAAACATAACATCAACTAACTTAAGATGTTAGATTTTATCTGTCTAGCCATAAAGCAGTGACAAAAGCCTTCATTAATTTTAAGCAGCACATTCTTTTTTTTTAAGCAGCACATTCTTAAAATTTTTATATGTATGGTATACTTTTGCTTTGCACTATCAAAAGTAAAGTTTTTATTTTTTAGAACACAATTAATCTGTGTGATTTTAGAACATATAGTTAATTTAAAACGTTCTATTTTATACTTTATTTGGAGTTTTTTTCCATTCCTCCCTATAAGTATTTTTACACTCGATCTTAGCCAAAAGGCCAAGAAGCGATCCTATAAGCATTTTTAAAGGCCATGGAAATTTGTTTCAAGAGTATATTGGTCTTTGGTGAAGAAAAGTAAAAATGTTTCAGATCATTTTTGTTTCACATTTCTCAGATATATCAGGCACAGAGAACTACATCCAGATCCCTTTACATCAGATTTAGAGTCCTCGATTTGTCATATTGACACATGGCTGGAAACATAAAATGAATCAGAATCATGGAGGTAAATCAGGCATTTATTTCTCTGATGATCTTGGGCTTAACTACAGCTGTTGCCTTCATCAAGCTTGGAAACAGATGAAGAGTCTAATCGAGACTGCTCAGGTAGGTCTTCACCCAAACATTGCTTTAACAAAGGGATCCTCTGCTTGACATCAACAGGACATTTTCAGACTGTCAGCATTTATGTTACATAAACTTTATTTATATAAATTTTATCTCCAGGTAGTATAAAAATAAAAATATTAAAGTGCATAGATTTATACACATATATGTATATACACACACATTTTTTTTTTCTTTTCCATGCTTTTAACTTCCTTATAATACTCCTTTAAACCTGGTACCTAGGAAGGTACCAGATACTCTCATGCCATCCCTGATTGCCTTAAATGCTTTCATGATTCTATGCCAAGGAGAATACTTACTTTAAGAAAGTAAATACTGTATTTATTTCTCAACTAGAATTATCGTTCCTTTTCTAAACTGGAATGGAGTAGGATAGTGAAAGACTTGAATTTTCTAATATTACCTGATTTCAGCCAATCAATTTAATCAATTCTTTGAATGCAGAGAGGAAATCTCTTATCAAATTCACTATATATTTGCTGAAGATGATACTTAATATTGTCTGCTTTATAATCTAAAAAAAAAATGACCCAACAAACAGTTTTACATTTTGTACTTACCAAGTAAATTGCTATTCCTCAGGGATTTTGTGACATAACTACTTTCAATCTCTTTTTATCTTTCTTATTATATGGTAGCTTCTATATCATCACTCTATTCTACATCAGTACTAAATGTATTCTTTAAAAAAATGTGTCCATGTTTATTCTTTCAAGCTAGAAAAATAATTTAAATATTATATAGTTGAAATAAAATATTTCAATTTACTTGCCAATTATGATTTATATAGGTATCAGTAACCTGTGTGGTTTACATTAAAAAAATCAAATAAACATACAGCAATGTTACATGGATACATGCAAAATTCACTCAAATTGAGTCAATCCATTGACACCAAATGGGTCAAAGATGTATAAATATGTAACACTGAAATGAAGCATGTGCCCGTCTGTGCATGTACTACATGCAACACCAATATCCTTCATGATGTGATATTTCAAATGAAATACAGTCTTATCAAAATAATAGAATGCTATATATGTGTTATGTTTTTTTTAAATTTAAATTTAACTTAACCTAGAGTAAAATTCAATTCCTCTGCTGAGCTGAACATATTTTAACTGTTAAGTTAGTTGCATGTGGCTACAGGCAATTGTACTGAACAGTGCAGATCATTAGAATCTTTATCTTTATGACTCCCAAACTAGACATCTTTTTACTATATTGTGCTTAATATCTGTCAATAGAAGATCCAGACATAATTGGTGGCATCAAAGCGAGAGACTGTGGGAATGCAGAGTTAACCATTCCAAAGGAAATTATATACAGTTTTTTTTTGAGATATAAGCAGGTAGTAACTCAAAAGTCACAAAATTCCTGAATTTATGAACCCCAGTAAAAGTGGCTTCATTGTCAAAAGTGCAGCACTGTCTATAATAGATCACTGTGGGATTCTATTCAGTGAGTAAGCCAATGACATGACTTAGGTACACTTTATTTAAAAACATGCTCTAGAGGCCCCTGGGTGGCTCAGTCGGTTGAGCGTCCGACTTCAGCTCAGGTCATGATCTCAGGGTTAGTGGGTTCGAGACCAGCATCGGGCTCTATGCTGACAGCTAGCTCTGAGCCTGAAGCCTCTTTCAGATTCTGTATCTCCCTCTCTCTCTGACCCTCCCCTGCTCATGCTGTCTCTCTCTCAGAAATAAATAAAAAACATTAATAAAAATAAAAACATGCCCTAGAAAAAGCATTGCATAATTTCTTAAAATTTTTAGTATTTGCCTTTACTAAAGGCTAAGCAGTTGAATTGTCTGTCTTCTATTTTGATCTCATCTGAATTTACATCTAACAATGCTCTTTCTGACTACTGTCTGACCATGCAACTTTTGCTCTGGGCCTGAATGATGGCTCCAAGTCAATATTCTACTCTACAAGAAAGGATTTAATTAACAGGAGGCTAAATATTTGTTTATTTATCTTACCTATTTTCTCCTGAGAATATTAAATGTCTTCCTGTAAACCTCTATAATTATTCTAAAAAATAAAACACAAGAAAAATCTGCTCACTTATTTAGTATAATTTTACTTTTGATTCTGCATAAATCAAGGTTCTGTAGCCCGATAAAAAGGTAATATGCTGAACCAATATTTAGCAGTTGGGTTATTGAATTCTTATTGCTTGACTAGTATATTGACTTCAAGCTAACAGGAGATGAAAACACAAAATGTTAAAGTCGTGTTAAAAATAAGTTAAAAAAAAAAAACTCACGTGCCAGTTGGGTCTCAATCATTCCCATGATAAAATAGTCCATAATAAATACTTTCACGTTCCTCTATCTTTTAATATTTCCTTTTGAAGCCAACAATAGCTCTAGGCAGTCTTCTGTGATTAATGATGAAGGTAGTGGCCTTTGTGTTACAATGTTGTATTGCTACTAGAAGTTTTCAAGGTCATTATTTCCTTCTGCAGAGTTCAAGATAAGTTAAATATTCATAAAACATGACCTGTTTTTATGAGAAGTACCATACTGGCATTATGAGAACCCATTTTAATGAAAAGAAATGCATAGAAATTTTCCTTCTGAATAACTGATATCCTATTCAACTGGGAATGCTATAGGAAAGCTTTTTCATGACTTGAGAAATAATGATCGATATTCTTTAAGAGTTCCTTCATATAGAAACATTATTTCCTTTACTAACATTACCTGCAAAAGTCAGAAGTCTCTTAACCTATCTAAATAATAGTCTATTGGTATCTGATGTGCCAGTAAAAATCAAGTGGTGAAGAACTGAGGGTCACTTTTTGAATGCTTTAGTCGCCATCCATTCACCATGATATGATTAATAAGAAATTAATCATATTCATCAGAAATATTTGTCTTAAATTGAGAATTTTGTTCTGAAACTTTACTTACTCAGCAACAATCTGATAGTTATCAAGGGGATGGGGCTCCACCAAAGCTAAAATCTGTTCATTTAGATAGAAAGCTAGGGAGGAAGGGGAAAATGAGAAAGGAAGGAAAGAAAGAAGGAAATGAAAGAAAGAAGACAACTAGAATCTTTGTATGGATGTTTTCCCTCTTTATTTAGTACTTTAGCCTACATCTGGTATGCTTCTAAATATTTCCAACACTATACCATCATTTGAAATAACCATAGCTCACTACACACTTTTGTGGTAAAATGATCTTGTAAATAATATAATAAAAATTAATTGATTCTAATTACACAGAATTTTATTATAATTCATTCAATGCAAACAGAATTTTCTTTAGAAGTTCTATAAGCCAAGTACTTTGGTCATATACTAAAACTTGAGAGGTATTTTATCTGTATATCTAATTCCTCTTTAATATCTCCTTTAATAGGCTATATTTGTCAGTTTCTCTATAATAAATTTTTCCTTCTACCTCTGTCAAACTATTACTATTCCATAAAGAATCATTTAAATATCATTGGAAGATTTACTAGTTAAATTAAGCTGAGAAACAAGTCTTTTACAATAGTAATAATTTCTTCAATCCAACAGAAATATATGTGTGTACTGAACAGTCCAAGCATAGGAAAGATGAATATAAAGTATGGCTCTTGCCTTCAAGAAAAATGTGTGACAATTTGTTTTTTCTTCTTCTCCATTGCTTTTTATTGTGTCTATACGAGATGATGATGTCATCTAAACATATTGTGTGGTAATCATTTCATAATATATGAGTCAAAACTTTATGCTGTATACTTAAGAAAGTATTTTTTCAGTGCTACAATGAATTACAACAAAGTTCAATGGAAGCACAGAGAAAGAAGAGAAGAAAACTAATTGTCTAATGAAATAAAGAAGAATTCATGCATACCTTGACATTTCCTATTGGCATGAAGATCTAAACAGAATGAGACAGGGTACTTAGGACAGTGGCAAAATGACAGGTATATCAGGGGTTGAGGTTGGCCTGGTAGTTTAATTACAATTTTTATGATTGCATAGTACTAGTAAAGGGCTATTAGAAATTCTGAGAAAAACAAAGGCATTGAAATTTTGAACACTAGTCTAAGGGATTTGATCCTTGATATCTTAAGCAATTGGAAGCCACCAAAAATTTTGAGCAGAGTGATGTAAGTATACTTGCATTATAATATAAAACTTGCAGCCATAACAAATCAGGAAGTCCTGCCATGTGCCACAATGTGGAGGGAACTTGAGGGCATTTTGCTAAGTGAGTCAAGTCAGAGAAAGACAAGTACTGTATGATCTCACTTATATGCGGAATCTAAAATAAAAACAAAAACAAATACATTAAAAAAGAGAGCGCCTTTGTGGTTATGAGGGATGAAAGTGGTGGACAGGATGGAGGAACGTGGTCAAAGGTACAAACTTCCAGTTATAAGATAAATAAGCTCTAGGGATGTAACATACAACATGTATATGTTGTATACAACACATACAACATCTCTGTATATATGTACATATATAGGAAAGCTGTTAATAGAGTATCTTCTAAGAGTTCTCATTGTGAGGAGAAGAAACTTTTTCTTTCTTCTCCATTCATTTTATTGTGTCTATACAAGATGATGATGTTGTCTAAATCCATTGTGCGGTAATCATTTCACAATATATGTAAGTCAAACCTTTATGTTGTATGTCTGAAATTCATACAGTGATATATGCCCATTACATTTAAATAAAACTGGTAAGGGGGAAGAAAAATTCCACGGGTTTACAGGTTTCTCTAAAGGAAACAGGGTGAGACTATAAATTGCCAAAATGTAAAGATGGCCAAACTATATTTAAAACATTCACTGCCCAATATGAGACCCAACACTATTTATATAAACACATGTATATGATTTTGTCTCCAAAAATACATTGACTGTTAGAGGTAAATTAAAAAAAAAAAGAAAAACCCTGTAGTTAGGCTTTAGTAACAAAAGAGAAATGTAATGAATGAGTGAATGAGACATCTGCAGAGTAAGAAATGAGACAAATAGCATCACATTCAAACAGCAAGAATTTTAATTAAAAAAAGAAAGAAAAAAGAGGAGAGGAGAGGAGAGGAGAGGAGAGGAGAGGAGAGGAGAGGACATTACAGGAGAGCATAGGAGCAGTGAGCCAATCCCAGCAGTGGGCAGTAATGAAGACAAAGAACTGTCTGTATCCACACGAAAGGCTCAACATTTGAGAGCAAGCAGCCTCCACATGGGGTGTGCAAACCACAGCAGAGATCTAGTTGTTAGCTGCTTCCCAAATGTATTGGAAAATTTCACTAAAGGAATTGAGAACTTAGAAGTGTTCTTTTATCACATAATAGAAGTTCCTAAGGGTGCAAGTGGATGGCCTTTGAGGCAGAAAATAGTAAGAATGTGAGATTGCAAAAGAAGGCAGAAAACATGGAAGGGGCGTAGGTCACCCTAGAAGAGCAGTGGTACTGGGCATGCTCTGGACAGCAGACCCTGGAAAACAGGGTGTACTTGAGCTGTCTAGAATTCAACGAGTAGAAAAGGAGCACTCAGGTTATGGCCAGTGGTTGGATTTTCATTATTTCTGTGGAGACAGTGTGTAGGTGGCAGCAAATATGCTTTCATTATATCTCTTCCCTGCAGAAGAAAACAGGTGAGAAAGTTCTTATGATGGTCTATGGTGGGTATCAGAGAACGGGAGCTCGTATGACCCTGAATAGGTTGAAGTTTTACAGTTTAGGGATCTTGGAATTACTGAGTTTATGTAACTTGATGAAGGCAGCAGTTTTACAGTTTAGGGATCTTGGAATTACTGAGTTTATGTAACTTGATGAAGGCAGCAGTTACCAATGATGCTTTATCTTTATTATCCACCTGCCATTGCCTGTATGTAAACAGAGGCTGAAGATACAAAGACCTTCCATTTTTTATAAATTCCAGGCTTCACATCACAATTAAATGAGCATGTATCATATCCTACTCTGTCCCACTGTGGAAAATTCATTTATTCTTTAAAATCTAATATAAATTTATCTCTCTCCGGGGCGCCTGGGTGGCTTAGTCGGTTAAGCGTCCTACTTTCGCTTAGGTCATGATCTCGCGGATCGTGGGTTCGAGCCCCGTGCCGCGCCGGGCTGTGCTGACTGCCAGCTCAGAGCCTGGAGCCTGTTTCAGTCTGTGACTCCCTCTCTCTCTGACCCTCCCCTGCTCACGCTGTCTCTCTCTTTCTCCTAGAAATAAATAAAAACATTCAAAAAAAATTTATCTCTCTCCTTGATGCTTTCTCTGTCCCTCAAGGAAGATTTATTTTTTCCCTTGTATTTTAAATAAGTTTTTTACACTTCTATTGTAGATTGTACTTTATTCCTTATAATGACCCTACATCCAGGGGCTCCTGGGTGGCTCAGTCGGCTGGGTAGTGGACTTTGGCTCAGGTCATGATCTCAAGGCTCATGAGTTCGAGCCCCGTGTTGGGCTCTGTGCTGACACCTTAGAGCCTGTATCTTGCTTCACATTTTGTGTGTGTGTGTGTCTCTCCCTCTGCCCTTTCCTTGCTCATGCTCTGTCTCTCTCTGTCTCAAAAAATAAACATTAAAAATTAAAAAATAAATAATGGTCCTACATCGTAAATTCTAATAAAGACACTGTCAATTATAGAATATAAAATTGATTTTGTAATTGTTTTAGAGAATAATATACACAGGGAAATGATTTTATCACATGTAAGTCTTCCCAAATTTCAAGAATAACATGATTTGAAAAACAATGGTCCCTATAATCTGTGCCCATCCCAAGATAGTAGATCTGAGTCTGTTTGAATTTATCCTGTTCAGTATAATGCCTAGCCTCAAGGATTATTGAAATAAAAGCCAAGTCAGACTTTCTAATGGTTCTTCCATTTGAAGGAAATAGAAAACAAATTAAAAAGGCATAGAACTTCAGGACACGTCTATACTCCCTTAAAAACCCCTTGGCTACCTGTTATCTATTACTAAACCTTGATTATTTCACACGAGGGTTTAACGACCTTCCAGACTTGATCCCAAACAGCTTGACTTCTCTACACACTTCAGTTTCCAGACCAATACTTCGGTTTACTTTCAAGGCAGTGCATCACTGTATGTAATAGTTTGGAATCATAAATCTCTGATTCAGAGTCTTGAATACTCTACTCTTGCATATGTGATCTTGTCAAGGAGGCTACATTATCTCTCTCTCTCGGGACCAGATATAATAGCATATATCCCATATATTTCTTGTGTGGATATCACAATATCATATTGTGGTATTTATTCAATAAATATTTGAGTTCAGACAATGTGTTAGGCTCTGGGTTGTAATTTCTCTATTAGTCAAAAACTTCCAAAATTCTGTTCACAGTATGGGAAATTAATGTCCTCATCTTCTAAGAACCATCTTATAACCCTTTGCAAATTATCTCCGAACTCCTAGAAGGTGTTACCTGTGTCAACAGTTTACATCAGGCATTTGTCTAACATTGCTAATTATCATTTCATATGCATAAGATTCACCTCTTTAATTATAATATTGACTAGTAGAAGGCACTGATAATGTTTCTCTTTCCTTGTATACCATACTCATGAGAACTAACTTGGAGATAGTGTAAGTAAAGATGTGTTGATAAATAGAGGAGTTAAGTGATTTGGGAGATTTTCCTAATAAAAAATTGGTACTTTTTTTTTTTTGGTATCTCAGAAATTTTATTACAAAGCAGTTTGTTTTTATGGACAGGAAAGTCATTTGTATAAAACTCATTCCACCGTTTAGTGAATGCATTTCTTCCAGGACTCTTTTTCTCATATATATTAGTTGGAAATGTAACAGAATTTGGACAAGTGAAATAAGGATGCATGTAGCCACTGAAGAGCATAAAGACATTGTCCCCGAATAACACTTTCCTTTCCATTTCTACTCTATTTTATTTCCTTCTATTCTCTTCGTTTTACAGTGGAGGTAGTCAAAAGTACTACCTAATATGGCTTTCCTCTAACCTGTTTAAGGTAGCTATCTACAGCTATTTACAGTCCCAGTAGTATTTGGGGTTAGGAAAAAACCTACGTTTTAATGAACACTTTTCTTAGAAAATACAACAAATGTACTCAGAGTACTCATTGCCTAGTTTTAGCTGTCTCCAATGGCAGCTGGTGCTTTTATTACTGTATAAAATATCTGACTGCTTTTGTAATAAAGAAGCTAAAGATCCCACTGCTCTCTTCCTAGGCAAAGGGTGCAATAAAAGTGCCATTTAGTAAAATCTATCCTTTCTAGTTAATAAAATATGCCATGTAGGAAGTGAGAGAATCAGAGCTGATTTGGTCCTCAGAGTCTCCTAAAAAAAACCAGAAAAACTGTATTGTCTCCCTAATTGTTTGATTGTTTGTATGCCTTCTAGAATAGAAAATGATTCATCCTTAGCTCTTGTCTTTACCACTGCATGTCACATGTGGTCCTGTTGCTCTGTACTAGGAGTGATAGCCACATTGGTTTGTGAAGTCATTCAGGTTATAGGAGGTCTGGAATTGTGAAATATCTGAGTCAATGGAATGGTTATTTAACTTCCTATTTAAATTCTGAAGAATCTGTACAAAACAAAGCAAAACAAAAAACACCAAGACTCGGAAAACAGGCCACATATCAACCTGTCCAGGGCTTCAATGATATCGTGATAAAGCAAAATAAATCAGTAGTAATTCTAATGAAAGCAGTAATGTAAATAATAATACTATTAATAATGTACCATAAAACCCCATTTGTCCAGCCACCATCTATTTGAAATTCATGAAAATTTATATAGGACTTAAAGTGAGGTTTATTTGCACTTTCTTTGAAATAAGGTCTTACTAATAAATATAATCAAGGATTCAGATTTGTTTAACAGACAGGAGATGAGGTTAACATATGTCAAAGTGTCAGTTTTAACAAAACAAATGCTAATTGCCAGTGACAGACACAAAGGGGACACCATTTGGAAACCTCGATTGTATGCCAGGACTTGGAAATATCTGTCTAGCATCACGCCAAACTTGGAGCAACGTTCCATAAGCCATTTGAACAGCAAAGTAGTAATAAGAGCTTCTGGTTTCAGACTGCCTGGGTGCTAATCACAACTACATCCTTACCAGCGAGGTAAGGATGCACAATTTCCTTAATTACTCCACCTATAAGATGGGAATAGTAACAGAATCTATCTCATACATTTGAATAGAGATTAAAGAAAATAAGGAATCAATATATTCATATGATTCAGTATTACAAGTGCTTGGTCCTTAGGAGATACACACACACACACACACACACACACACACACACACACACACACAGTTCTTCCTTGACTTACAATGAAGTTATATCCCAATAAACCCATTATAAGTTGAAAATACCCTAAAGTGAAAATGCATTTAATAAACCTAACCTACTGACCATCACTGCTTAACCTAGTCTGCTTAACATGTGCTCAGAACACTCACAGTTGGGCAAAATCATCTAATTCAAACCCTATTTTATAATCAAGTGCTGAATATCTCATATGATTTATCAAATACTGTAAAGAAAGTGAAAATCAGAATGGCTCTACAGGTACACAGTGGTTGTGGACTATTGGTATACTGGTATACTGCATATCACTAGCTTGGCAAAAGATATAAATTCAAACTTCAAAGTATGGTTTCTACCGAATGCATACAACTTTCACACCATCAAAAGATGAAAATTTGTGAAGTGAAACCATCATAAGTTGGGAACCATCTGTATGTATGTGTGTGTGTATATATATGTGTATATGTTCAATATATATACACCCATAGTATATGTACACACACACATATATACACACATATATATGTGTATGTGCATATACATATTTATTTATTAATATGTAGAAGATATCAGGCCACCGGTGGCTCAGTTAGTTAAGTGTCTGACTCTTGATTTCAGCTTAGGTCATGATATCACAATTCATGAGTTTCAGCCTCACATTAAGCTCTACCCTGGCAGTGTGGAGCCTGCTTGGGAGTCTCTCTCCCTCTCTCTCTGCCCCTACCTAGTTTTTGCTCTCTCTCTCTCTCTTAAAATAGATAAATAAAATTTAATAAATAAATAAATGTATCTATATATACATTATATATATAGATACAATATATATACACATCCACACACACATATATATATGATATGTTGGATTGTTACTACATTGCAGCCATTCATTTAAAGGTGCTAATACAAAAAGAACGTGTGTGTGTGTGTGTGTGTATGTGTGTGTGAGTGTCTGTGTATGTATATATATGCATGTGTGTATATGTATTTAAATATGTATATAAATGTATGTGTGTATATGTATATATTTTTCTATTAGGACCTTTAAATGAATGACTGGAATATAGTAACAATTCAACGGATTTTTAAATAAATTTGAATAATTATGTCTTTCCATTAGTGAAAAAATAGTCATGATATTTTGCTTTATTCGTCTCTTTTACTTCTTCCCACATGTGGTGCCCAATATCATTTGGATTTAAAGGAAAATTAAAAGATAATCTAGTAGATAAAAACTTGTGCCTCTTAACAATTAAACTGATGAACAGTATAATGAAATGATAGGATTTAGTAGATAGAGGAAACACCAAAAATTGTGGAGTCATAAATACTTTAATAAATATGCATTAAACTGAATATATCAAGTGTGTCTGAGCATTTATGGTATTTCATATCTCTAGTGAAAACAGGTATACCAGAAATATGCTCAATTCCTTCTCTTCTTCCCTCTTCCTTCCCTTTTTCCCTCTTTCTTTCTTTCCTTTTTGGTATATAATTAAGTATTTCATTAATATTCATGCAACTTTTTTTCATTCTGTTTTTTAAATTTACCTACCACCTTCACAACTCTACTGCCATTCAGATACATTGTGCCACTTCCTTTAAGGGACAGATGGAGATTTGCAAGTTTGGGGGATAAAGCTGACACTATCTTCAAATTGCTTCGCATAATGTAGAAAATTTCCCAAGACTAGAGGAAGGATGGAAGGAAAAATGAAAATAAGTCTAGAGCCTGAGAAACAAAGCAATGAGATGAGGAAGAGCTGGGAAAGATCCATGCCTGTGCCTTATGGAAAGAAGAGACTCTGCAGAAAGAATGTATTTTGAGGATGGCTATTGATTTGCCCTTGGCAGTTTGGTGGGAAACCATCCCTCACTTCCCCTCTGAATTATACAGGAAAATCTACAGGGCTTACTCATATTTTTGGAGTGATTGGCTATTTTTTTTAAATGAAAAAAGATGATCGTAGCATAACATATAGAGACGGGTAATCACTATGTTGTATACTTGAAATTAATCTAACAATGTGTGTCAACTATACTGAAATATAAACAAACCAAACAATAAATAAATTTTTAAAAAGGAAGAAAAGAGGCACTGAGTTGAGGTAAGGCAAAAGTAAGCCTTTGAATTAAAACAGACAAAGTGGATGCAAAAGCAAATGAAACCAGTCATTAGAGATCTAATGTGGGTGGAGTACCCAGAAATCCCACACTGGAACACTTTTATTTTTACAAATTTTTTTTGTAATTTTTACAAAATTTACATTTTGTAAATTTGTAAAAATTTACATTTTACAATTTGTAAAAATTTACATTTTTACAAATACTGAAACTTTTGCAGTCCAGTATTTTAAACATACAGTTGAGATAAGTTCAAAGATTTCATAGGAGCTGCTACACATTCATGTACGAACACACATAGGTAATCTGAAAACATGGAACCAGCTTAAAATTGTTCAGGAAATGTGATTGTGTTTCAGTTTATATTTTAAATATAATGGTTTAGATTCTATTAGAAAGTTTACACCATTTTGTCTGTGATTTGTGTGTTTGAGTAAGACATTATAGTGCATTCATCTAGAGTATATATTTTAAATTACCAAATCAAAATAAACCTTGATTCTTTTTCATTGAAACAGCTAACAATTGGTCACAAAATGCAATTATTCTGTTTTATATAGCTAATTTTAGGACCAGATGCAAAAGAATGATTAAAAAAGGTCTAGACACAACAGAAAAAAAGAAATCTTAGTTCAGACATAAGAAAATGGCAGGAGTTCAAAGCTCTAACATTTGAAAAGAAGCTAATAAAAAGATCACAAAGTTACAATTTGACCTTATTTTATTAAAAAGCTGATCCACCTGGAAAGGGGTGGTATTTAATTTAAAGACAGAAAAGGTGAGAGATATCCGAGAATGATCAAAGGGATGCCAATGCTTTTGCCAGATGGCTGTGTGTTCATTAAGAATATTTAATAGTCTACATTTAAATGCCTAGAATAGAGGTTTTATAAGGTCAATGCTTCACTGAAATTTTAATTGAATAATTAGTCTAAATTCTAAACTAGGAAATAAAATGATGATCTTATTTAAACAGAATAACTAAGGGCATTGGATGATTTTTAATTAGATTGTTAATTGATTTTGTCTTTAATTTTTTTCCAAGGATTAATTATAGTCCATTCAATTGCAATGGATGCTAATTCCTGCTATGACTTGGTTCCATATATTGAAGTTCATGGGTTTTTTTTTTTTTTCTTTTCTACTTTCCTATTCACTGTCATTGTTGCTGACGTCTTTATAGTACTACATTACTCAGTTGTGTTGGTCCTGATTAACAGTCGCTCTATCTAAACTAAATATGTTTCTTTATGTCAGTTATACTTTATGATCTTCTTAAATCCCATATAGCTTTTAATAGCCAATTTACCAAATTTCATAAACACATGGAATTGCTTTGATTATTCTTGTTAGCAAAGAAAAACAGAGTATATATGAATATTATGGAAAGAGAGTAATGCAAATCATAACAGTTAATATCAATGACTTAATTACATGTTCTCAGGCTTTCTCTATGGGGTGCTCTTATCTTCAGCCAAACAGACACAAAATTTGATTTTGTTTAAGGAAGTGAAAATAACTATTCTGGCTGTTTATTTATCCTCTATCACTGGAAAATGAAAAGTTTTCCTTAATAAAGTTTTTTTCACATAGATGGATTTTCTAGAAAACTGAATTTTATGCCTTTAAATACTAACTTTAAAGTTTATAGCTGTTTTATGGATATTTAAATGACATGTTCCCTCTACATTCTTGCCTTTTTAACCAGGGAATACTGAACATAATTTAAACTTTTCTTGATGACTGAGGGTCAAAAAATGAATACAAATTATTTTAACCTCCTGCAATTAAAGGGCCTCTGAGGCCAGAAAGTCTTGGATGGCTTATGCTGTGATGAACTCGGCCACAAAGCTAAGGAACTTATGACCAATGGTTACACTAGAGATAAAAGAACTAGAGAGTCAGATTTTTGCCCCCACGGGGCTTTAGTTTTTAACTCAACCATTGCAGCAAGTTTTGATGATGGAAATCCTTAAAGCTCAGAGTTTATCAGAGAAATGGGCATTTACATGTAGGGAAAACAATTCTTATCTACCCTAAAGAAGTGGATGCTTGCAAAGTTCAGCCCAGAGTGACAACTGCAAGAAACAGGCAGTTCTGCATTCTAGTGGAGCACCCTTTATAGAAGTTCTCATACTGAAGGGATTAAAGAAATAGGAAGAGATATAGCCAACTATGCTGAATTCAAACTGTTAACAGAAAGCTTCTGCATCTTTAAAATATTTGTGGCCTATAAGACCAGATTCTTTCTTAAATTACAATATAAGACCTGATGCTAGAAAGTTAACAGGATTTGTGAAAGCCAATCAGTATTATTTCAGAGACTTGACTCCTAAGGTAGACAGAACCATAAGAAGAAAGAAACGTATAACAGATTAGGTTGTAGAATCTCAGGTTAGAACATGTTTTATTTTAGAATTTTTACAATATGTTAGATACATATGTGGTTATGCATGTGCGTGCATATATCTGAGTATACATAATGTGTGAAGGGGTGTATTATGAGTGGGTGAATGTACCATGTTATGGTAAATGTTACCTTGTTCATTCTATACTAACGGGTTAGTTGATCTCATCTTATTCATTTCTTCTTTTTGATATCTCTACTTAAAAGTATCCCTCAAAAAAATTTTAAGGAAAACTATTTCTTAGAGTATTTCTCTTTTTTTCCTTAAAGTATTTCTTAAAGAAAGACTCCGTCCATATTAAGTTAAAACTATAATTTATAGCTGACATCATTATTTTATAAGACACTGATTAATTTTCAGAGAGATTTCTGTTTCACATGTGAAAATATCTCTTTTCTTCTTCACTAACTTTCTTTATTAAGTGATTTTCTCAGACTATGTCATCTGCACCAGGCTTTAGGAATCTTTCTGCCTCATCAAATCCTAATTTCTTTCCAAATCCCATCTTAAAGGTAATCATTTCTCCTCTTGGCAATCTACATTTCCGTCTCCTTTGGTTATTTCTATGGCTAAATGCCTGACATGATTCATTTCAACTCTGAATAATTCCTCTTACTGTAGTGTGTCCCAAAAGCAGATGTGTCATGTAAGTAGGCACACTATGTTGTGGAAAAAAAAATGATAACTTACATAAGAAGTATAACTGATTACAAATATAAACTATCTAGAAATGACTTAAATCCAGGGTTCCAAATTTCTTTGCTTTTTTTATTATTGTCACGTTGCTCAAGTAAATATAAGTGAATTTGATAAAGATGTTTAACTTAAAAATTCCCTAGAGAATGATTTCTAAAGGAAACAATGTTTTAGATTTTTTTTAACTTTATTTATTTGGAGACAGAGAAAGCACAGTTGGGGGAGGAAAGGTGAGAGCGGGAGAAAAAGAGAGAACCCCAAGCAGGCTCCATGCTGCCAGCACAGAGCCTGAAACAGAGCTTGAACTCATGAAGCCACAAGATCATGACCGGATCTGAAACTGAGCTGGACACTTAATTGATCAAGCCAATAATGTCTTACTGGACATTAGAATTCATTTTCATACAATTGATTATACTTGATTAATTTCTAAATTTTAATTAGATATTCTTACTCTAGTCTCTAATTATAACATGAAATCAGGGCAAATTTCAATCTGAATGCATCATTCTTGGGGCGCCTGTGTGGCTCAGTCGATTAAGGGTCTAACTTCGACTCAGGTCATGATCTCACAGTTCCAGGGTTCAAGAACCATGTCAGGCTCTGTGCTGACAGCTCAGAGCCTGGAGTCTACTTCTAATTCTGTGTGTGTGTGTGTCTCTCTCTGACTCTTCCCTGCTCATGCTGTCTCTATTTCCATCTCAAAAATAAATAAGACATTTAAAAAAAAAGGAGTGCATCATTCTTTTACTTCACTTTTCCCACTCATGTTAGCATGTGTGCTGAATTTCATTAAAAATATTTCCAACATTTTTTGCTTGAATAATATAAAAATTAGTACAACTGAGGAAACCAAATAATTAAATGAAAAGTGCTTCATTCACTGGAACCAGAGCAGGTGATGTAGGTGGCAGAATGAGAGAAGACCCAGGAAGGTATCAACAGATCAGTTTAAAATTCCTCAATAAAAACCAATACCAGTGACTAATATTTTTAAACAGTTTATTGTCAAGTTGGTTTCCATATAACACCCAGTGCTCGTCCCCACAAGTGCCCTCCTCCATGCCCATCACCCCACCCCCATCGCCCTCAGTTTGTTCTTGGTATTCAAGAGTCTCTCATGGTTTGCTTCCCTCCCTCTCTCCCACTATTTTTCCCCTTCTTCTCCCCCGTGGTCCTCTGTTAAGTTCCTCCTAATCCTCCTATACGTGCAAACATCTGGTATATGTCCTTCTCTCCCTGACTTATTTTGCTCAGCATAATACCCTCAAGGTCCATCCATGTTGCTACACATGGACAGATTTCATTCTTTCTCATTGTCATTTAGTATTCCATTGTATAGATAAACCACATCTTGATCCATTCATCCGTTGATGGATGGACAGGCTCTTTCCATGTTTTAGCTATTGTGGAGAGTGCTGCTATGAACATTGGGGTACATGTGCTCCTATGCATCAGCATTTCTGTATCCCTTGGGTAAATTCCTAGCAGTGCTATTGCTGGGTCATAGGGGAGTTCTATTGTTAGTTTCCTGAGGAACCTCCACACTGTTTTCCAGAGGGGCTGTACCAGTTTACATTCCCACCAACAGTGTAGGAGGGTGCCCGTTTCTCCACATCCTCACCAGCATCTAGAGTTCTCTGATTTGCTCATTTTAGCTACTCTGACTGGCGTGACGTGGTATCTCAGTGTGGTTTTGATTTCTATTTCCCTGATGAGGAGGGATGCTGAGCATTGTTTCATGTGTCTGTTGGCCATCTAGATGTCCTCTTTGGAGAAGTGTCTGTTCAAATCTTCTATTTCTTCACTGGGTTGTTTATTTTTCGGGTATGGAGTCTGGTGAGTTCCTTATATATTCTGGATATTAACCCTTTATCTGATATGTCATTTGCAACTATCTTTTCCCATTCCATTGGTTGCCTATTAGTTTTGTGGATTGTTTCCTTTGCCCTGAAGAAGCTTTTTATCTTGATGAGGTCCCAATAGTTCAATTTATTCTTGATTCCCTTGCCTTTGGGGATGTGTCAAGAAAGAAATTGCTGTGGTTGAGGTCAAGGAGGCTGTTTCCTGCTATCTCCTCTAGGGTTTTGATAGTTTCCTATCTCACATTCAGGTCCTTTATCCATTTTGAGTTTATTTTTGTATATGGCGTGAGAAAGTGATCTAGTTTCATTCTTCTGCACGTTACTGTCCAGCTCTCTAAGCACCAGCTGTTAAAGAGGCTGTCTTTTTTCCACTGGATACTCTTTCCTGCTTTGTCAAAGATTAGTTGGCTGTACATTTTTGGGTCCAAATCTGAGTTCTCCATTCTATTCCATTGGTCTATGTGTTTTTGTGCCAATACCATATTGTCTTGATGATTACAGCTTTGTAGTAGAGGCTAAAGTCTGGGATGGTGATGCCTCCCATTTTGGTTTTCTTCTTCAATATTACTTTGGCTATTTGGGGTCTTTTGCGGTTCCATACAAATTTTAGGATACTTTGTTCTAGTTTTGAGAAGAATGAGGGTGCAATTTTGATTGAGGTTGCATTGAAGGTGTAGATTGTTTTGGGTAGTAGTGACATTTTAACAATATTTATTCTTCCAATCCATGAGCATGGAATGTTTTTCCATTTCTTTGTGTCTTCTTCAATTTCCTTCATAAGTTTTCAAAAGTTTTCATCATACAGATCTCTTATATCCTTGGTTAGGTTTATTCCTAGGTACTTTATTGTTTTTTTGTGCAATTGTGAATGGGATCAGTTTCTTGATTTCTCTTTCTGTTGCTTCATTGTTGGTGTATAAAAATGCAAGCAATTTCTGTACGTTGATTTTGTACCCTGCAACTTGGCTGAATTCTTGGATCATTTCCAGTAGGCGGATCATTCCAGTAGGTGGAGTCTGTTGGGTTTTCTATGTAGAGTAACATGTCGTCTGCAAAAAGTGAGAGTTTGACTTCTTCTTTGCGAATTCTGATGCCTTTTATTTCCTTTTGTTGTCTGATGGCTGATGCTAGGACTTTCAGCACTATGTTAAACAACAGTGGTGAGAGTGGACATCCGTGTCGTGTTCCTGATCTCAGTGGGAAAGCTCTCAGTTTTACCCCATTGAGGATGATGTTAGCTGAGGGCTTCTCATAGATAGCTTTTATGATGTTTAAGTAAGTTCCTTCTCTCCTAACTTTCTTGAGGTCTTTCTTAAGAAAGGATGCTGTATTTTGTCAAACGCTTTTTTGCGTCTACCTACTGGATCATGTGGTTTTTACCTTTTCTTTTGTTAATGTGATGTATCACATTGATTGATTTGCGAATATTGTACCAGCCCTGTAACGCAGGAATGAATCCCACTTGATCTTGGTGGATAATTCTTTTTATGTGTTGTTGAATTTGATTTGCAAGTATCTTGTTGAGGATTTTTGCATCTGTAATCATCAGGGATATTGGCCTGTAGTTCCCTTTTTTTACTGTATCTCTCTGTCTTGGGAATCAAAGTGATGCTGACTTCATAAAATGAGTCTGGAAGTTTTCCTTCGATTTCTATTTTTTGGAATAGCTTGAGAAGAATGGGTATTAATTCTGTTTTAAATGTCTGGTAGAATTCCCCAGGGAAGTCGTCTGGGCCAGGGCTCTTATTTTTGATAACTGATTCGATTTCTTCACTAGTAATGGGTCTGTTCAGATTTTCTATCTCTTCCTATGTGAATTCTGGTAGTGTGTGTGTGTGTTTAGAAATTTGTCCATTTCTTCTCAGTTATCCAATTTTTTAGCATATTATTTTTTATAGTCTTTCCTGATAATTGCTTGTATTTCCAAGGGGTTGGATGTAATAAGTCCATTTTCATTCATGCTTTTTTCTATTTGAGTGCTCTCTCTTTTCTTTTTGAGAAGCTTGGCTGAAGGTTTGTCAATTTTGTTTATTTTTTCAAAAAACCAACTCTTGGTTTCATTGATCTGCTCAACTGTTTCTTTGTGTCTATATTGTTTATATCTGCTCTGATTTTTATTATTTCTCTTCTCCTACTGGGTTTGGGGTGCTCTTGTTACTCTCCCTCTAGTTGCTTTAGGTGAGCTGTTACATTTTGTACTTGCACTTTTTTTAATTTCTTGAAATAGGCCTGGAGTGCACTGTACTTTTCTCTTAGGACTGCCTTTGCCACATCCCAGAGTTTGGATTGTTGTATTTTCATTTTCATTTGTTTCCATATATTTTTAAATTTCTTCTCTGATTGCCAGATTGGCCCATTCATTCTTTAGTAAGGTGTTCTTTAACCTCCAAATACATGGAGGTTTTCCAGATTTCTTCCTGTGGTTGACTTCAAGTTTTATAGCATTGTGATCTGAAAGTGTGCATGGTATTATCTCAATTCTTTTATATTTATTGAGGGCTGCTTTATGTCCCACTATGTGATCTATCTTGGAGAATGTGCCATGTGCACTTGAGAAGAAAGTGAATTCCATGGCCTCAGGCTGTAGAGTTCTAAATGTATCTCTCAGATCCATCCGGTCCAATGAGTCGTTCAAGTCCATTGTTTCTTTAGTGATTTTCTGTCTAGTTGATCTCTCCATTGCTGTAAGTGGAGTATTAAAGTCCCCTGCTATTAACACATTCTTATCTATAAGATGGTTTCTCTTTGTGATTGTTTTATATATTTAGGTGCTCCCATATTCAGTGTGTAGACATTTATAATTGTTAGTTTTTCCTGATGGATAGACCCTGTAATTATTATATGATGCCCTTCTTAATCCCTTGTTATTGTCTTTACTTTAAAGTCCAGTTTGTCTGATATAAGTATAGCTACTCCAGCTTTCTTTTCACTTCCAGTAGCATGATATATATTTCTCGATCCACTTACTTTTAATCTGAAGATGTCCTCCATTCTAAAATGTGTTTCTTGTAGACAGCAAATAGATGGATTTTGTTTTTTTATCCATTCTGCCACCCAATGTCTTTTGATTGGAGCATTCAGCCCATTTATATTCAGTGTTATTCTTGAAAAATATGAGTTTAGATTCATTGTTTCATTTGTGGGATTCATGCTTGTGGTGGGGTCTCTAGTATCTTATGCTCTTTGCAACATTTCCCTCAGAGAGTCCCCCTCAGGATTTCTTGTAGGGCTGGTTTAGTAGTGACAAATTCTTTCAATTTTTGTTTATTTGGAAAGACTTTTACCTCTCCTTCTATCCTGAATGACAGGCTTGCTGGATAGAGGCTTGGCTGCATATTTTTTCTGTTCATCACATTGAAAATTTCCTGCCATTCCTTTCTGGCCTGCCACGTTTCTGTAGATAGGTCTGTAACCACTCTGATAGGTTTCCCTTTGTATGTTAGGGCCCTTTCCTTCCTAGCAGAATTCCTTTCAAAATTCTGTCTTTGTCCTTATATTTTGCCAATTTTGCTATGATATTTCATGTAGAAGATTGACTCAAGTTACGTCTGAGGGGAGTCTCTGTGCCTCTTGAGTTTCAATGTCTGTTTCCTTCCCCAGGTTGGGGAAGTTCTCAGCTATAATTTGTTCAAGGACTCCTTTAGCCCCTTTCCCTCTCTCTTCCTCTTCTGGGATTCCTAGGATATGGATATTGTTCCATTTGATCGTATCACTGAGCTCTCAAACTCTTCTTTCATGTTCCTGGATGAGTTTAGCTCTCTTTTTCTCAACTTCCTCTTCTTCTATAATTGTGCCTTCTAAATCACTTATTCTCCTTTCTGCCTCTTCAATCTGTATATTGGACGCCGCCATTTTATTATGTATCTCATTTATAGCATTTTTTAATTCGTCATAACTATTTTTGAGCTCCATAGTGTTTGTAGCAATAGTTTCTCTGATGTCTTCTAAGCTTTTTCCAAGTCCAGTGATTAATTTTATAACTATTGTTCTAAATTCTTGTTCAGTTATGTTGCTTATATTTGTTTTGAGCAGTTCCTTAGCTTTCAGTTCTTCCTGGAATTTCTTTGGAGGAAACTTTTTCCATTTTGTCATTTTGGTTAGTTTTCTACCTCTTGTTAATTTTAAAAGCTTGTTGTACACTCTGCCCCTGCGAGTTCTGCTGTATTAAAGAGGGCTCTTCAAATTGTTGTTTGAATGGTGTCTCTTGGTTTCTCTTATTGAGCTTTTGGTTATTTTGTTTCCCTACTCGCAGCGGTCTTTGGGACTCTCCACCATGTGTACTTTGGCTTTTTTCTTGAGGTAGCTCTGATCCAGATATTTCTTCTTTGCCCCGTGCAGTGAGAATTGACAGAGAATGATCAATGTACTGCAATGTAGCTGTAAAACAAGCTACGTGGAGTGACCTGGTCAAGGTTCCCATGGATGTTTCTGGTGTGAACTTTGCATTGGTCTGTTTCTCCTTTAGGAGTGGTATTGGTCTATTGACAGGATCATATGGTTTTTATCTTTTCTTTTATTGATATGATGTATCACATTGATTGATTTGCAAATGTTGAACCAGCCCTGTAACCCAGGAATGAATCCCACCTGATCTTGGTGGACGATTTTTTTTATATGCTGCTGGATTCAATTTGCAAGGATCTTGTTGAGGATTTTTGCATCCATATTCATCAAGGATATTGGCCTGTAGTTCTCTTTTTTTGCTGGATCTCTGCCTGGCTTGGGAATCAGAGTGATGCTGTCTTCATAAAATGAATCTGGGAGTTTTCCTTCGATTTCTATTTTTTGGAATAGCTTGAGAAGAACTGGGACTAATTCTGTTTTAAATGTCTGGTAGAATTCCCCAGGGAAGCCATCAGGTCCAGGGCTCTTATTTGTTGGGAGATTTTTGATCACTGATTCAACTTCTTCACTCATTATGAAAGATAAAAACCATATGATCCTGTCAATAGATGCAGAAAAAGCATTTGACAAAATACAGCATCCCTTCTTAATAAAGACTCTCGAGAAAGTTGGGATAGAAGGAACCTACTTAAACATCATCAAAGCCATCTTAGAGAAGCCTTCAGCTAACATCATCCTCAATGGGGAAAAACTCAGAGCTTTCCCCCTGAGATCAGGAACACGACAGGGATGCCCACTCTCACCACTGTTGTTTAACATAGTGCTGGAAGTCCTAGCATCAGCCATCAGACACCAAAAGGAAATCAAAGGCATCAGAACTTGCAAAGAGGAAGTCAAACTTTCCCTCTTCGCAGATGACACGATACTCTACATCGAAAACCCGACAGACTCCACCAGAAGCCTACTAGAACTGATCCAAGAATTCAGCCAAGTTGCAGGGTACAGAAATCGGTTGCATTTTTATACACCAACCATGAAGCAACAGAAAGAGAAATCAAGAAACTGCTCCCATTCACAATTGCACAAAAAACCATAAAGTACCTCGGAATAGACCTAACCAAGGATACAAGAGATCTGTATGATGAAAACTATAGAAAACTTATGAAGGAAATGGAAGAAGACACAAAGAAATGGAAAAACATTCCATGTTCATGGATAGGAAAATAAATATAGTTAAGATGTCATTACTACCTAAGGCACTCTACATATTCAATGCAATTCCAATCAAAATTGCACCAGCATACTTATCAAAACTAGAACAAACTATCCTAAAATTTGTATGGAACCACAAAAGACCCCGAATAGCCAAAGTAATCCTGAAAAATAAAACCAAAACGGGAGGAATCACCATCCCAGACTTTAGCCTCTACTACAAAGCTGTCATCATCAAGACAGTATGGTATTGGCACAAAAACAGACACATAGACCAATAGAACAGAATTGAGAACTCAGGAGTGGACCCAAAAGTATACAGCCAACTGATTTTTGACAAAGCAGGAAAGAATATCCAATGGAAAAAAGACAGCCTTTTTAACAGATGGTGTTGGGAGAACTGGACAACAACATGCAGAAGAATGAAACCAGATCATTTTCTCACACCATGCACAAAAATAAACTCAAAATGGATAAAGGACCTGAACGTGAGACAGGATACTATCAACACCCTAGAGGAGAAAGCAGGAAACAACCTCCTTGACCTCCACCGCAGCAACTTCTTACTTGACATATCCCCAAAAGCAAGGGAATCAAGAGCAAAAATAAACTGTTGAGACCTCATCAGGAGTGGTACTGGTCTGCTCTCTGATTTCTCTGATGGACCTATGAACACTTGCTGAGTTCCAGTTTGTTCGGCTTTTTCTTCTGTTGCATGGGCAACAGAAAAGACAACTGTCCAGCTCCAAGCTCATTTCTCCTTGATTTTTAATTTCCTATCACTTTAATGCTATTTATAAAAAAAAAAAAATCCTATGTTTTGCTGTTGATTTTGTCTCTGTACCCGACCCATCTTCTGAAGGGTTCTCTACAAATTTCTTCCTTTACTATCATGCATTGGAAAAGGAAGACAGGGGCAGTTGGTAGGTCAGCCACTTAAGCATCCGGCTCTTGATTATGATTCAGGTCATGATCTCAGGGCTCCTGAGATCAAGCCCTGCTTCTGCGCTGACAGTGTGGAGCCTCATGGGATTCTCTCTCATGCGCTCTCTCTCCCGCACTCTTTTGGCCCCTCCTTATGCACGTGTGAGCTCTCTTTCTCTCTCTTTCAAAATAAATAAATAAACATAAACAGAGGAAACAAAAGGTACATTTACAAAAACCATCCACAATGAAAAACTATTAATTTTAAATTTTCTGCATTTAGGAACAAGAGGTTTAAATTGGCAACAATTGTAAATTAGATTAAAAGCATAGCTTAAAATTTGCCTACTTATGATTATTACTAGTTGCTAGGCATGCAATTAGTTTTATTCTATTAGTTATGGAAAGAGTTCCACAAGAAGTAACAAATTAATAGATTTTCATTCATAGTCTCTGATCACTTGTTGTCATTTCACTCAAAGGTTAGAAATTGACCAAGTAAAGTTCTCTAAGTTTAGTGCTGGAGTCATTACCATCAGACGTGCTAATCTACATTGTTTTGGTTTGTATTTGTCTTTATGAAAACTTTTTACTTATATTTGAGAGACAGAGAAACACAGTACAAGCGGGGGAGGGACAGAGAGATGGAGACACAAAATCCGAAGCAGGTTCCAGGCTCTGAAATATCAGCACAGAGCCCAACAGGGTGCTCAAACTTAAGAACCAGTAGATCATGACCTGAACTGAAGTCAGATGCTTAAATGACTGAGCCACCCAGGTACCCCTGTATTTTTTTTTCAATGTAGGTATTTATGACACTGAAGTTAGTAGGCCACTTAAATCTTCTCTGGGGTCTAACTATATACCCATAACAATATGATAGGGATTGTACAAATCCCCTAAGTCCAGAAATGGAGAGAGAGCTGGAGGCACCATGACTAAGGATGTTAGCTGAGGACATGTGTAACCATTATGGAACTAATTCATCTTTCAAGGTGGGATAAAATAAAAGCAACCAACTATAAAATCTTAAAGAATTATCTGACATAGAAAATCGATTAAAGATTGAGTGAGTATAATTTTGGTGGCACTGATGGCTTCTGAATATATGAAGCCCTAAAAAATAAAACTGCCCTGACTAAAATCTAGAATATGTATGAATAATACTATTAGAAAACATAATTAAGAGAAATATGTGAGGGAGAGTAGTATGAGTTATGGCAATACATGAAATAGACAAAAATTATATAGCTAAGTTTATGAATAAGTCAATATTATCATTCTATTATAACTGTATATTGGAATATAATTAAAATAATCGTATCATGCTCTTTTTTTCTTGAATATCTAGAAATCTAGATACAAAATGTCCCAAAGAAATAAAACTTTGATAGATGTATGTAACGATTCAATTAATGTAATGTTAAATATAAATGTTAGGAAAGTTTTTAAAAAGATATGGTAAAGTACAAAATTATTCAAACAATTAGACATACAAAATAATAACAATATGAAAGTTGTTAAAAGTCACCAGTAGTCAAA
The DNA here is from genome assembly GCA_017311185.1 of Proteles cristata cristata. Classification (NCBI taxonomy): domain Eukaryota; kingdom Metazoa; phylum Chordata; class Mammalia; order Carnivora; family Hyaenidae; genus Proteles; species Proteles cristata. The sequence goes on from JAESUZ010003332.1 coordinate 272,300, forward strand.
AGCTGAGGAGCAAGTTTCAAGGGAATCTTTGAAGAAGAAAAATACCCCTACTGTCGCTTCACCTTTTTGCCCTTTTCTATTTCTTTCTCTTGCCCAAGGAAACAATTTGTGGACTAGCCAAATGATACAGACTTTAAGATGCTTTTTAATTCTGTCACTTCTAGCCTAACAAGACCTTCAATTGCCTCCCTCACCTCCTAGTTCATAGTGAAAGTTTATGAGATGGAATCTATTTTGTCTTTCTTTGATGGGTGGTAGGAATCTATTATTTTTGCCATCAGATTTTCCACTGGAAAAACCACTCACTGTCCACATCTCATATGATGTGCTCTGTAGGACCTTTACCTCCCAGACCAGATGTAAAGTCAATAAAAGCATGGGATTTTATTAGAGATGACCACATGAATCAATTAGGATAAATGAGACCTTCTCTCAGACATTGGGAAAAGAATTCTCTCTTTCTAACTGGATTTGAACTTAACAGTATGCAGGCTTTCTTAAAATAGTTTTCTCTGAGATCCTAAGACAAAATGCAGTAGTGAAATATAATACTTAGTGAAACTCAAATATAACACACATCCTAAATCACTATCTAACTCTAACCGCTCTACCTTCTTGGCTAATAAGAAATATAGCAGAAGAAAAGCTATTGCTGAAATCTGCAGTTTCACTTATGGTGACGTTTTCTATGTATAGTTCTGCAAGCAGCACACCTTTCCAGAGAGAGTTAAAAATGTCCACTAGGGAGAGAAGTAAAGCAAGAAAAAACAAGCATTATCTTAGATTGGTCCCAGTCAAGTAAAGGCTGAACTTCATGTCTTCTTACCTCTCCCATATCTGCATTTTGAACCCACTCCTCCTTGATTCCATCATGGGGAAGAAACTATGCTTGCTTGAGAAGGAGGCCATCCAAATGACAGAATCAGATGTTAGGGTGAGGTGGCAATATTTGTACTGCTACATCTAACTATTTTGCTATCTAATCTATTCTGGATTTTTCAGTCCTGGGAGTAGTGCTTAAACTGTTTTGATTTATTCCATTTTTTTCACTCAAAGCATCCTGACTAGATATCGTTTGGGTGATATTTATTCTCCTAATGTTAAATATTCGTGTTTCTAAAAATGACTTATTTTTGAAAAGATTTCAGATGTCTCGATTCCCTTTTGTGCAGATTTCCTATAACATCAAAAATTGCAATGACTACAATTATGACTATGTATTATTACAACTACTACTACTGCTACTAATGCTACCACCACTATTACTATTAATGATCAGAATGATGAAATATAACAGGCAGCAATGTTCACTAGGTATGCCATTTGATTCTCAACAGGCCCAGCCTTCTGGAATTAAAGCATGGATATGTAACTAGTTCTGGATAGTTCTCGTCTGTGATAGGGTATGCCACTTTCATAAGATAGTAAAACTCTCCAATTTACAGCTTCTCTGCCAAAGCTATGCTATAGAGAAGACAATGGACTCTAGGAAATGCAGCCATAAGGTGGTGGCTACTCCATTAGTCTGGATCCCTTATTATCTGTGCAAAGCAGAGTCCCTTTCCAATCTGTTTTAGATATGTTTAGAAATAAGTCATTAGATATTTCTGGATTTCTTTCTTCCCATTATATAGTCTAGCTTGCAATAACAGAAACTATCAATGTTCTATTTACATCATCTCATTTTATCTTGGACTCTTTTTGTAGGCAATTCCCTTATAATTGCAGTTTCCCACTTTCTCTCCTTCTGCAAGTTCTGAGGCTGCAGGGAGATGAAGGTGGTGGTGGCTGGCCCATGCTGCATGTTCAGAGGAAGAAACCATAGGCAATTAGTAATGTGCAAGGTATAAAAACTGATGGATACACATTCCAGAACCTTTCTGATGAGCTGTGTCTACCGTCTTCAGAGGGTCTCTCAAGGGCAAGATCTGAGTTGATCATAGTGGTAACCCACATAATAATTTACCCTTTATTGGCTCTCCTTTATCTCCTGTCCCTACTCCCTTATCACGCTTCTCAGAAATCACATCCTAAATAAACCACTTGTAATTAATTCTTATATCAAGGTTCTCTCTTGAGAGAACCCTAATTAAGAATAATTTTGAAGGACAGAGATGAGGCTTGGTAAGGCACAATGCTGCCACTCAAAAATCAGGTCTGTCTTGCTCAATTTTTAAATAAGATTCCAATCTGGTTCCTATTTTTAAATGTATTGATATAGTACATTTATTAATATGCATTGTTCACTTTTGTGAAGGAGGGATTTTGTTTCATTTTCCTTAGTGGGAATTTAGTGTATTAATTTGATTAGAAATATAAATATACCTTAGAATCATATTGGCATAACAGATGGAAATCCCTGTGAGGAGTTGTGTGAGAATTCCTGGCCCTGTGGACATAAACAGATCCAAGATTCACTCAAAGGTCTATGATTTGTTCACATACATTAAAAAATAATAAGTACCCCAGAGCATCAGGAAAAGTGTATTACTCTATAAGCTAAGAGCACTTACAACTCACAGGAAGGTCAAAACAAATATTGGTGTTGGAATCCTGAACTGAAAATGAGGGGGCAAGATAGGAAAGCACATTACTTATCTATGAGGTCACATTCAAGGGCAGCACTTGCAGAATCCAGGGCAGCAACAAGGTTACTGATAGAGGTGTGGGGAAAAATGTATCATCTATACTTAGAAGAAAGCCTTGGGAATCATACCTTCAAGGATCTGTCAAACCTAGTGGAAGCAAGAATGTGGAAAGGCTGTTTAGTAAAAAGACTGAGAGTGTAATGGAATTCATTGGTCCTGGAACACAAGTTTCAGTAGTCAAAATAGAAGGGTTGGGATGGGAGGAAAGAGATGGGTGGATGGGTGCTATCAGATACTATGAAGACTGAAAAGGTTTCGATGTTGGATGTTGATCAATACAGATAGGAGACACAATAGTTACTGTATTGATTGTTCCTTGAACAATGGTACACACTGGTGATTACAAACAAGAACAAGAAACAAAAACACTGCTACACCATACAACTCTCTGGGTCAGCAAGGATACAAGGAGGTGGCAAGGTAGGGAAGGTCAGTTCAGCCATTTTTCTCCCTCTGGGCCAGTGTTGCAATAGAGCACTAGCCTAAGCAGGCATCAGAAGTCACGGTAATTGGGTGAGTGGAAGCACGGGACATTTGTACTACAACTAGATCTAGTGTGAGGCTTTTGCTGAGTCTGTTCCATACACATTGTTTGGGCAAAGCTGGATTTTCCATGAATAGGAAGATTCTGACCAATAAAAACTCATTTTCCGAACTGTCAGCCTTAATTAACCATTATTATGGTTATTGGCCTCAGTTTGTTATATGTCATTAAGTGTTCAACAAAATTGTTTTATCTTTCTATGGCTCTACAAGGGATATATGGAAGACCCTAAGAGTTCAGGTTAAATCACTGAATACTGAATATTTTCCTAGTCTTTATTTTCTGTTTTTTTCCCCCAAGGTTATAAACAGTCATGCTTCTAAATTTTACAATTTATAATCTTAATTATAAATGTTCACATTCTGTTCATACTGATGGTACCGTAAGAGGAGAAGCATCAGGACATAAATAATTCCCCCAAAGTAAACTTTTTCTTTCTTATCATGTCCCATAAACAAATAGGCAGATTGTTTATAATATCATGAAAATACAAATCTATTACATATTAAAATTTCAATGTTAGGGTATAGTACTTATTGAACACCTCTGAAGATATATTCAAATGTGAAATTAAGAACTATAACTTTCTGCTGAAAACTACAAAAACATTTGCAAACTATTAGACAGTTTATAACACAATGAAAGAAGGCCTAAACATTGTTTCTAGGCAATTTTCAGTTTTCTTAGAATCTGTCATGTTTTTATTAAACATGTGAGAACCTGTAAAGTAAAAATAAAGCTAATATATATGTTGTCAGAAATGGGAGTCAATGCTTCTTAATTTATAATGCTAGCAGGGAGATGAACACTTTAGATATTTTCAAAACATTGGAAATGAAATTAAACTATCACTGCTCTCAGCTAAAATGCAACACTATACCCAATAAACAAACATTTTGTGTCCAGGGAGCCAATATTCAACCAACTTATTTTCTTTTGGTTTAAAGACATTTCAGTCACTGGGCCATAATCTAATATAGAAGGCAAAACAAATATTAGTGCCTCAATGCCAATCTCTTAACCTCTCCAGAAAAGCAGACATTTGCAGAAAACAGTTTGCTACTCTCTCCATGCAAAATATCATTCATTTAAGTCTTCTTGTGTATAATTGAAGCTGTGAGTTGTATTTCTTTTCATAGGCAATTATAGGAGTCATCATGAGGTTACCCCCAAATCTATTCCACCTCACCACCACTTTACCTCTACCAATTTTGAGGATTGGACATGGCTGAACCTTAAAACGGATCATTCATGAGTACCTCATTTCTTTTCCCCGTAAATAATGCAGGAATCTAGTTAAGCTTATTGATGGATATTAGCATTGCTTCAGGAATGATAATATGACCTGAGTCAGATAAATGACTTACCAAGATACATCAGGATTCTGGCACAAATTCCTCATGTTTAAGAGAAAGCCTTAGGAAAATATAATTTCTTTTTCCACTGGACATTAGCATTGAAGGTGTAAGGCTGTAGCTGTGCTGTCTTAGTAATCAGCCATAGGACAAAGGCTGCACACGATGAAAGGCATAATCGGCACAATCACTGGGAATGAGAGCCAGGGCCACTGGATTAAGCCAATCCTAAAACTCCCTAAGCACCAGTCTTCCAGTTTCTTGAAATTGTACATGATTTTGCTTTAAAAAGTTTGTGAGTGTTTTGTTTGTTTGTTTCCATGTTTGTTTTTCTAACTTAAGGTTAAAAGTATCTTAACAGATGAAGTTTTGATAATGTGGTTCAACATTCTCTTCAAATAATTCATTATTAGATAGTCTTTAATATTATTGAATGTTTAAATAATATACTAGTAATGAGTAACTTAAAAGAGGAATATAAATTTTCTACTAGACTGTTAGGAGTTATATTGTAACTCAGAGAACAAACTGATGGTTGTCAGGGTGGGGTGGGGAAGATGGGTGAAATGGGTAAAGTAGAGTATGAGATACAAACTTCCAGTTATCAAATGAATAATTACAGGGATGAAAGGCACAGCGTAAAGAAGATAGTCAATGGTGTTAAATAGTGTTGTGTGGTGACAGAAGGTAGCTACAGTTGTCCTGAGCACAGCACGAGACAGTAGTTGAAACACTATGTTGTACACCTGAGACCAATGTAATATTGTGTGTCCACTATAATTCTATTAAAAACAAGAAGTCTGCATGTACACACAACTTTGTTTCTATATTCGTTCTTCCCTACTCCAACCCTTGTACAACTAAATAACTGAAGTTATTTGGAGCCAGCAAAGAGTGATGCTTATTATGTTTCTGTTTAGCAGAAACAAGTTTGTAAATCGAGTTCTACAAGCTTTATCAGTAATCATTCCAGGGAAATGTATACAGATGTTCATTAACTAGAATACTATTACACTGAAGAATAAAACAAGAATAAAACAATAACATAGTTAATAATACTAGCAGCAACAATTATCTATCTTAACATTCTTTTCTTGCACACATTCATAAAGTCTTGCTTTTAATCCCAATTTCTGTACCTCTATTGCAGACTGATTATAAACACAGTGCACATGTTAAGAAAACTGAGCAGTAGTTGAGTGAAGACACTAACATAACTAGGTCCTAAATATGTTAAGAATCTGGCTTATAAAATAATGACCCATGAAATATTACATTGATACAAAGCAAAGTAGATCAAGGGCAAATAAAATGGTTATTGCTCATGTTTAAAACTCTGAAAATGGATCTACTGTTTTTGAAATGAACATTAGATAATAATTTATGTATTTAGAAATTACTTCTACTTTATGGAATTTTCCATATGCCAGATAAAGCATAACATTAAATGATAGATATCTTCCTAATACAGATATGTATCACTATTGCAGAGAAGCACCCACTTAATGTTAAAAGTACTGATTCAAGCATATGGGCTATTAATTTTCTGTTTATGTAAGCAAGCCGGGCAAGGTGACAGCAGGCATGAGCTTGTAGGAGGCCATTTAAAGGACCCAAATAAATTGAATCTTAATAGAAATGAAAATGTTATGCCCCAATTGAAGGTTATAAGCATTTATTGGTTGTATTAGCATTTTTTTTGTACAAGTCATAAGTGCTATATTATCAATTCCTTTCAACACCAGTAAAGGTATTTGAAAAAATATATAATCTTTCTAAACTGGTGTCTTCCTACATTAAATGAGTTTATCAGCTTCTTTTTTTTTTTTTTTTTTACAAATAGTTTATTGTCAAGTTAGTTTCCAACAACACCCAGTGCTCATCCCCACAAGTGCCCTCCTCCATGACCATCTTCCCCCTCCTCCCCCCACACCCATCAGTCCTCAGTTTGTTCTCAGCATTCAAGAGTCTCTCATGGTTTGCCTCTCTCCCTCTCCCCCGCCATTTCCCCCCTTCTTCTCCCCCATGGTCCTCCATTAAGTTCCTCATCAGCTTCTATTTTTATATCTTCATTTTTTTCGATTATAAGTTTTTCAATATCAAAACATTTAAAATCAATTAGAAATTTAAATTCCTTCATAATTACACCTGCCAAAAGAAACTGCTCTAAAATGTATATATTCCTATATTTCTCCACTCATACACCAATATAATCTTCCCGAAAATGGGAGAGACTGCACATAATCTTTTTCCACTGACTTGCCACACACTGGAATATATCAGATATCTTCCTATCAGACTATTTAAAAATTACATTGCAGGCCCATGTCCACAGATTATGTGACTAATTTTCTGCAGATAACCTATTTTAGGTTTTCTTCAGCTTTTGGTAAAATAAAGCTGCATTCAACCTCATTACACATTACCTTTTTATCACTGGTAGACATGTTTTTAATTCCTAGAAGTGAGAGTGCCAGATTAAAACACATGACTATTTAAGCCTTTACCCTGCAAAATTCCCATCCAGAAGTAGTAAATATTATAATCTGACCTCAGTTCCAAGCAATCTCTTCTCAGCTGATATTCTGGGACACCCCCTCCCATTACATACATTTTGATCCCTATGAACAAGATGCTTCACAAGTAAATTTTCCTGGTTACATTGCTATGAGCACATATTAAATGGAGAATTTTGCCATATCTTAGACAAAAATGGGGAATATCATTTTCTAAAATTTTACTAATTTGGAAAAAACATGTTATTAGTCTTAATTTTTTAATCTATGGATTTTCTAGATGGTAGATTTAATTTTATGTTTCTTTTGGTCATTTGTAATTTTTAGTTAAATAATTTTTCAGCTTGTTACTTTTTTTGTATTTGGTTGTTATTTTTGGTAGTTTCTTCCAATCCTATTATAGATTGTAGTACACTTTTAGTTACATTGCTGGTGTTATTTTCCCCCGTTGCAATTTTGTTCACTCTGATTCTGATTGATTGGCTTCCACTTATTTATTTTGTTTCTCCCTCCACTTCTGAGTCTTACAGTTGTGAATGAATAATTTTCATTACTGACGTAAATATCCTGTCTCCTTTTCCTATTTTGTTGTTGCTATTGCAACAGCAACCAAACAACAGAACAATAATAGATCCTTTTAATATCCCTGTGGACCATCTGGGCTCATTAAGATCCAACTCTAAACTAGCCAATGAATGGGTAGGACACCTCAGTGCTCCAGGAATAAACATATGCTTAAATATTTAACTGCCCAATGAGTTTTGAGCAGACTTGACTTGATGTGTGTCATTTCTGAGCTGGCTCATTTACTTGCTGATTAAGACCACTCACAGCTTTCTGCTGAAGCAACCTGGCAATATTTGAGCGCCCACTCTATCAGTCTGAATGTGGTTTAAAATCCCTGATGTGTTGCAGAATATCCTAGTCCATCCTGATGATACAGGTGATTCCAATCATTATACATTTTTTTATCTATTGAGGAAAATAAAGGAATAATATACTTCCCATCCTGTATTCAATGAAACAGCTCTATAAAGAGACAAAAATAGTTTTTTTTTTTCTTCTTGGTCATGCCACCTCACTAGCATCTCCAAACCTCACTACCAAAATTTCATGAGGCCTAGATTATATAATTTTATCACATACTGTAATAATATTTTTGCTTATTTAATGTTATGTTTTAGTCCTTCCCATATATATGTAGATACACATATAAATAGATCAGATATAACTATAATCATACCTATATGTATGCTTATTTCTCCAAGTTTTCCATTCTCTCATCACTTCCCTTTATATCTTCTTCCATTTTCAGAGAGTCCATTCACCTTTCTCTTTCATGTTAGTTATCACCCTTATGTGAATGATACCCACATACACATTTCTAGCTTGAATTATCTTTCTTATTTTCCAAACCTCTACCTTAAATTCATTGTTGCATCAACTCTAAATGGATGCTCAATGAACCATTTGGCTAGATAAGACAAGGACTGCATGGATAGGATTAATCTATAATCGTCAGGTTATTCCTTTGCTCTGTGGCTGCCCATTTCACACTACTCATGGTTCATCAGCACTACCCAGTTCCCTTGTACTTAATACACTCATTCCAGTGCCAGACAGTTCTGTGTGGAAATTCTTTGTGCAACTGTACTAAAATTTGCCAACATATTCTAATCCTGTCTCTTTTTAAAAAAAAATTTAACTGTTTTATTTATTTCTGAAGGGGGGGGAGAGAGGGAGAGAGAGAGAGGGAGAGGGGAGAGAGAGAAACAGCATGAGCAGGGGAGAGTCAGAGAGAAGGGAGACACAAAATCTGAAACAGGCTCCAGGTCCTGAGCTAGCTGTCAGCGCAGAGCCCGATGCGGGGCTCAAACCCAAGGACCATGAGATCATGACCTGAGCCAAAGTTGGACACAACAGACTGAGCCACCCAGGTGCCCCTCCAAGCCTGTCTCTTGATCCATTGAAAGGGTTAATGTCTTATCACATGATAGTTGCAGGTATTGGGAGAAGATCTTTGCTTTCTATACTCTGAGTGACAACATACATAGCTATTCTCTTAATATGTATACATATTTATTTTGACTTTCATCATCTCATATCTTTACTCTTACACATTTTGGGTCCTGCAATATAAAGTTAATTATGCCTCCTAAAGTGACAATTAGATATTCTGTACTGGGGGGTGGTTGGTGGTGACAAAAAACACCATTATCCTTTTCAGGGGGATTCGGAGGGGATTTATAATACAAAGAACGAATCAGAGCAATACAAAATAGCAAATAAGTGACTAATTAATTTAGCACAGGCTTGGAAGGACAATGTGTGTGAGAAAGAAGCTGAAAAATAAAAGAAATGAGTGTCTGAAGGCATGGTATGGTACTGTTAGTCTCCCATCATTTTTTTTTTAATTTTTTAATGTTTTATTTATTTCTAGGAGACAGAGAGAGAGACAGCAGGAGCAGGGGAGGGTCAGAGAGAGAGGGAGTCACAGACTCTGAAATAGGCTCCAGGCTCTGAGCTGGCAGTCGGCACAGAGCCCAATGCGGGGCTCAAACCCACGAACCACGAGATCATGACCTAAGCAAAAGTCGGACGCTTAACCGACTAAGCCACCCAGGCGTCCCTCCCATCATTTTTTAAAGACACTCCTGCAAACGCAGATAGTCACCAACATAATCTATTAGGAAAGGTCACTTATATTTACATAAATTAATTTCAACTAGTACACTATGAAACCTTAGGCTGCTAAATAATATACTTTCTAGTTTCTAAAAGAATGGGTTACTTTCTCAGAAGTACAATGTAAACTTCTTTAGGAAATTTACTTCCTGCAAGTATTGTTTCAAGGAAAAAAGTTGCCTCAAAAAATAATTTTAGTAGCTTCCAAGAAGCACAAATCTGCATTACAAGCTGAATCACAATTCTGCTTCTCTTTCTAATAACTGTCAATTGTATCAGCCCTAAATTGGAATAAGAAGCTCTTCTAAAAGGGGTGATGTAATTACAAGCACAGTTATTCAAATATGCTATTACCTGTTCTGCTCTGGTCCCCTAAGAAGCTTATTGAGTTGGGATTTTAAAGGAAAGTGACTTCCATTTATATCAATGTACATTATATGGATAACATGAAGATAATTAACTGGATAGCCTCTGTAATTTGGGACTGAATCAATCTTAATCTACGCCTAGTCAAAAAATCTACCCAGGATTAGGGAACACAATTTAGAATGAATAGAAAGAAAGAAAAAGCCAACATTATGGATTGGGTTCTTTTGTTAGCGAGTTAAATTGGAGCCTCTTAGGATTATTTCAGGAACATGGGTGCACACTGAAATAGCATCAATTTAACTGGCAGCCAATTCACTGCTTTCCATTAGATAGATATCCAAGTCATGAATTACAGAGAGAATTTAATTTGCTTTTGAACCAAGTTAGATCTGATCTAAAAGATCTGATCATAAGAGAAGTATGAATTTTGCCCACAATGGAAAAATACTTTGTCATAACTGTTGATTATTCACACTTCCTCAACTACTGAAGAGGTAGCCTTCTACCAGTTGATAATAAGTATTTATTTTTTTTTTTACAGATAGTTTCTCTCTGGCAATTATATAGTCATTTATTAATATAAGATTGCACTACTATTTTCTTGGCTTTTATTCCTTACTTCATCGAATATTTACTAAAAATGCAAACTAGAGTAAAAAGATTTGCTCAAATAGAATATAATTTAAAAAATAAGAGATCAAATCAAACTTTTGGTCCAGAAGTAGATTACAAATAAGTATGCACTAATGTCCAATCCCTTCAGATACTAAATCCTCACCTATTTTTTGGCCTCCATCTGGACTTTTAAATAATGATCACTGATACTGCAGCTTCTTTTTACACTGATGCTGTACTCTCTTAATTAGGATAGCTTTCTAAAGAGCTTTGATATTTTTTAGGTTGAGACACTTTCGTTTCTTAGATTTCTCTTGACTTTTTCGTGTGTTTAGTCTTTTTTAATGATGTTTACAATGAAACTGAAAATACATCACAAAAGAAAAAATACTGATATGATTTTGATTGGCTCTGTATTAAAAAGTGTGATCTGGGGATACTTAAAGAGATCATTTGGGGACAAATGTTGGGAAATTGACATATCCTATTCTCATTTATATCTCATCTTTATTTTAGTCTTCTTTTAAAATCTCCAGTAATCAATATGCCTTTTGCACATTTAGACATTCCTTTTTTTTTTTTTTTTAAGAGAGAGTAGGAGTGGGGTGAGGGGGAGAGAGAGGGAGAGGGAGAGAGAGAGAATCTTAAGCAGGCTCCATGCTCAGTGCAGAGCCCAATGAGGGGCGCAATCCCATAAACCTAGTATCATGACCTAAGCAGATATCAAGAGTCAGTGCTCAACCGACTTAACCACCCAGGCACCCCATAGCCATTATTTTTTTAAAAATTTTTATTAGTTTATTTTTTAAGAAAGAAAGAGAGATCAGTGGAAGGGCAGAGAGAGGGTGTGGAGAGAGACTGAATCCCAAGCAGGCAGCATGCTGTCAGCACAGAGCCCGATGCAGGATTCAAATTCACAAACCATGAGATCATGACCTGAGCCAAGATCAAGTGCTGGGTGCTTAACTGACTGAGTCACCCAGGTGCCCTGTCATTCTTAAATGTCTATGAGTATCTACAAGTATTGTTTCCTCATTATGAAACAAATCCTTCTTTCTACTATAGATCTTACTCTTTTGTGTTCTCTTTAGGAAGATCCATTTTTGCATATGACTCCTAAGAAGCAATGTTGCTAAAGTCTCTTAGTTTCTAATAGTGCAAATGATAACATGCTGGTTTTCTATACAGGCAATCAGATGGGTTGGCAAATAAAAATCATATGGTTCCTTTACAATCTTTATCTTTTATTTGTTATTATTCTTGTATTGCATAGGATAAGACAAGCAATGCATGTGAACAGAATCTGTTTTCCTGATCCCCTTTTTTTAACCTTTACTGTAATGTTTACCTTAAAATTTTCAGTAGATACCATGTGTGAGGTTCAGTTAATTATTTTTTTTAATATAGCTGACACATAATGTTACATTAGTTTCAAGTGCATAACAGAGTGACTCAGCACCTCTATACATTATTCTATGCTCACCACAAGCGGAGGTACCATCTGTCACCATATAGTGCTATTACTGTGCTTTTTATTCCCATGATTATTCATTCCATAACTGGAAGCCTGTACCTCCCACTCCCCTTTGCCTAGTTTGCCCATCCTCCCACACCCTTACCCTCTGGCAACCATCAGTTTGTTTTCCATATTTACAGGTCTGATTCTGATTTTGTTTATTCAATCTGTTTTGTATTTTAGGTCTACATATGAGTGAAATTATATGGTATTTGTCTTTCTCCATCTGACCTAGCAATTTCTATTTTATGCTTCATTCCTCAAGCTTGTGTAATATTGAGTGATTTATTAAATATATAGTTTTTTTCTTTTAACTGTTACCTCTATGAGTTATACTTGATTTTCAGTGTGTGTATGATAACTCTATTCAACCCTTTAACCTGGAATTTTTGTACTCACATTTATAATTGAAATAAGTTCTTAATTTTCTTTCCTTTTTACTATACTTCCATAATTCAGGATTCTAGGAAACACAAAGAAAATTAGGATAGCTTTTTCTTTTTCTCTATTATTTGATAAGCCATCAAGGTGATTACAAAATGGAAGAATAACAGACTGATTCAGAATGCAGCTCTGAAACCCATTATTTAAGTTCAGCTCCTGATTCTACCTCTTATTAGCTGTATGACTGAGCAGATTACTTAATTTCTCTACAGATTATTACATATGTAAATTAGGATAATAAAAGTTTCAATCTCAGCGGGTATTGTAATGATTCAAAGGATATATGTAAAGTACTTATAAGAGCACCCAGCACGTATTATATGCTCAATACATTTTAGCTAACGATAAAACAAATAATGGACAACAAACTGCAAAATTATAAACAAAGGCAAATCAGTGTGCAATTAGGGTTCAAGGTTTAAACTCTTTGCAGATATGTTATAAAAATACAAAAGTTGTATCAGATCAAAATAGAAAAGTGAGTGATGCAAAGTTCCCTCTAAGGATAAGAATGAACTATCCTCCTGGTAATCTCTAAAGAGAAGGCAGATGCCAGAAAGAATTCATTCACGGAAACTGCTGTGTGAGGGACAACTACATAAATTGATCCATACCTAGGAGGAATGGACAGTCCATGAAGACATATATATTTTTTAAATTTTAAAATGGGAGCTATTGATTATAAATGATGCTGGTAAAAAAACAAAAACATTGTTAGACTGAAAGATGGAAAATGCAAGACAGAGTATGGTTCAATCAAAGACACTGAAAAGGTGACTAGGCTGTGATCTAGAGAAAAAGAAGAATAAAATTTATTAAGTAATCTCTCCACCCATCTTGAGGCTCAAACTCAGAACCCTGATATCAAGAGTCACATGGTCTACCTACTAAGCCAACCAGGTGCCCCTACAAGAATAACTTATAAATAGTAGGAAAGGGAAAAGTGATTGAAGAAGATTAGAGAAGCTTACAGATTTGGTGGCAGGAATTTTATTTACTGCATCCTGCTGATGTCTCCTCCTTTTACAATTGTGAAGTATCAGATGAGATCAATTTTCAAGGGTGGAGTGAAGGATAGGGACCTACAGGTTTGATGGAAATGAAGATATATGGAATACTTGTTTTTTAAGCACCAACTTAGTTTATATTTTTTCTTTCTGTCAAAATTCATTTAACTTCACAAAGTCCCACTGGAAGCTTGGGGCTTGCAACAACTGTTTATTAAACATGCTTTGAAAATGAAAGTTCACATTCGCTTGTGATCCCAGGTACACAGTAGAGACAACATGTCACACTAAAATGACAAATCAGGTGTGATTGTTTTTATGAATTAATCTTAGCATTCTCACTAAAGCTGAACATATGATATGGCTTCAAATTCTTTATTTCTTCTAAGATAAATCTTTTTTTTCCCCCTAAAATCTAGAGCTACAAATGATAAGACGATGAGGTAATTAGACTGATCAGTTAAAGTTCAGCCAGGAAAATAGAACTCATGGAAAGTACTTTAATAAGGCAAATGAATAGGCAATTGCCATAGAAGAAGATAAGGGATAGTGAAGGCAACCCAGAGATTATCAAGAAGCCCCCTCAGGCGGGAAAACAAAGGCAGGGGTCAGTATCAACAGAACCCAGCCATTGGGATTGTCAATAGGAAGTGAGAACACAGAGGACAAGGAACTAAACTCAGGGAGAATGCACAGTGGCTGATAAAGATGCTGCCAGACACACTGACAGCCAGGAAGAAATGCTCTTAGCCTTTATTGGCCTCCTCCTTCTTTCCAATCTCTACCAATGCCCCCAAATGGCCAAAACTACCCAAGGCCACTGGCTGGTAGCTCTGGAAAGACTGGGTTCTTGAAATACAGAGCCCAACAGAGAAAGGGCCAAAAACCAAGAATGAATCTGACAGGAATTGGGCAAATGGCCAGCACAATAGGAAAGTACTGTTATGAAGGAAAGTAGAATGGATTTTTATTGTTTAGCAGTTATGTACATTCCTTCCTAAGTAAAATACTGTTTTATGTCATAAAACGTAGGGTGGAATCTTTTTTTTTCTTGCTCATTGTTTGGCACCTCATAAAATGTCATCAAGAGTACTAATATATCATTAAAGTTACTGAAAATTACTTTTTATCACTACCTACTGCTAACCATCAATTTAGTTGATGTCTATACAGATTCAATTGTCAAAAGGATAATATAAAGCAATAAGCCAAAACAACACATTTGAAGTTATTCATTTAAAAACAATTAGGTGAAAATCTATAATGAATTTGATTTATAATGGATGGATGGACTTAGCATATAAATACACACATATACATACATATATATACATGTATGTATGTATGTATATCTATATATGTGAATAGTTACTTTTTAAACCATACATGTAACTTTCTAAAAAACAAATATTCCAGGGTTTTTATTGAAATTATAATAATATTTAAAAGGAGAATCAATTAGTTTTCTCTTAACATTTTATAATACTAATATATTAAATATAAATCATTAAGATTTATTAGTTATTTGCTGTTGAGAATATTAGTATAGAAATTCAATTCTCTCATTATTTTTTACTTAAATTAAAAATTAATTAAATGTGTTTATATTCTTATCTTATTCTAGAAATAATTCTTAAGCAAGGTAAATTTGGGGAATTATTTCTATATTCTAATACATTATTTCAATACAGTTTCTCTAAATCTCTCATGACACTACAATTTCAGATACCTTGAATGAACAGTTTTGACTCATTTACAGCTGATGCATTTTCAGCTTACAAAATTAATCTTTCTGATGGTCCTTGTCTGAATACAGATTAATCCTTTATAATCTAGTTGGATCATAGAATTGTATGCATTTCATTGTGAAAGTCAGCAAAACAAAAATGTAATCCTGTTATCCTTGATGTCAAACAATAATTACAACTACTGTGTTTGCTGAAATAATTTGATGGCCAGAGATAAATATTTTTAACTATTCTTTATTTATTTCATGTTACATATTACAACTTTTGGTTTATAGTAGATGTAAGTATTTTCAAGATTATAAACCAGACAAAATATAGCAGGATTAAAAAAAATATTCTTGTTTTTTTTTATACCTATGCTCAAAACACATAAGTCATTTGTGAATATTATATGGCATGTTTGTCAATTGATATGTAACAAAAGAAAGAAATTTCAGCATATTCATTAATATTATCTTTATTGTAATAATTCTTGTTTTCAGGTATTTAATGTTAAAAAGGAACTTGGTTTACCAGAGTTTAAAATAAGTATACAAGGGGGCACCTGGGTGAGTCAGTTGGTTAAGAGTACAACTCTTGATTTATGCTCAGGTAATGATCTCATGATTCATTGGCTCAAGCCCTGCCTTAGGCTCTGCACAGAGAGTGCTGAGCCCTCTTGAGATTCTTTCTCTCTCTAACTGCTGGTCCCACACTCAGGCTCTCTCTCCTCTCTCTCAAAATGACCAGACATTTTAAAAATAAATAATTATACAATATGTTTATAGTATATATCCTTAATAAATTTGGTATTTTGTGGTTCAAAGACTCAGATTTAGCCTATTACATGAGACAAAGACCCCGCTACTCCACTTTGCCAGCAGTGACGGATGTTTATAACTACCTTTCTAAAAAGTATATATACTTATGTAAAGAGTTACCAAATTTACCAAATTTTGGATGACAGCTCCAGTTTTTAATAATCTATTCATTTTTCCCAACATCAAAATGACCTGAAATTCAAATATGTGGTGAGATTTATCAAGTCAAACATCTTGTAAATGCTTGTAAATATAATGCTCTATCAAAGTGTCATAGTAAGATAAAGGTGATTAATTATGACCAAAGTTTTAGGGATATCATTGTAAAATAAACTTTGAACCCAATGAAACAACATGTTTCATTGGATGGGGGCACTCTGAGAAATGGAACAAAACACGTGCTTCAGAATTATCTCACCTAAGCCTAAGTGTCCATCAACAGATGAATGGATCAAGAAGATGTGGTTTATCTATACCATGGAATACTACATGGCAATGAGAAACAATGAAATCTGGCCATGTGTAGCAACATGGATGGACCTTGAGGGTGTTATGCTGAGCGAAATAAGTCAGGCAGAGAAGGACAAATATCATATGTGTTGCACGTATAGGAGGATTAGGAGGAACTTAACAGAGGAACAAGGGGGAGAAGAAGGGCGGAAATGGTGGGGGAAAGGGAGAGAGGCAAACCATGAGAGACTCTTGAATGCTGACAAAAACTGAGGACTGATGGATGTGGGGGGAGGAGGGATGGGCATGGAGGAGGACACTTGTGGGGATGAGCACTGGGTGTTATGTGGAAACTAATTTGACAATAAACTATTTGTAAAAAAAATAAAATAAAAAGAATTATCTCACCTAAAGACAAGGAGACTGGGTTATTTTAAAATTTCAGTCACTTCTAGTCAATAAGTGATATTGTTGTACTCACTGCACACAAGGCTAGTTATATAATTTGTAGGGCCCCTGGCATAATGAAAAAGTAGAGACCTGGTCAAGGACAAGGAAATCTACCTCCCCTTCCCAGGACCTACTGCCCTAACCCACTGTGGACAGGCAGCCCCCCCAAAACTGAATTCCCCAGCTGGCTGGAGCATATTCTATACCTGGATGGAGTAGGCAAGATGCCTTGGCTAAATGTACAACTAAGTTAACAATACAAGATGGGATTGGCCACTGCCCCCTCCTCAAGATGCTGCGGGACACACATCCTACTCTCCAGGCACCTATGCTAAGACCTGCACTGGGGTGTTGAAGATGAAGTTGAAATGCTATGTATACTTCTCATCTCCCCTCCTTTACCTCTTAAAGAACTGGTTTTCTCTTTGGCAAGAGCAGAACAGTTGCTAGGTGGAACTGAAGAAGCAATAGCCAAGAATCAATCCAATAGAAACAGGAGAGTAGGGTCTGGTGAGACCATGTGAGCGGGACTCCAAGCAGTCCCATCCCCACCTACTTCACCACACTCTCCATTATCCCAATGGCTTCATTTACAAAACACAATTCAAAGACTGCATTATTAAGGATTTCAAAATGGCAACAAAGTGCATTTCACTCCAAGAGCCTTGAGTAGTAGGTTCTGTGCAAATACATTGGTCCCAGGCTCATGAAGTTGGCTCAGACTGCAGGACACCTTTCCATGGTTCTGATAAAGATTTCAGACAGGATATACAGACACTGGAAGTTTTCTAGAGTACAAGGGCTATAGCAGCATCGGCTATAGGACACACCAGCTTTGGAAGTATAAATATTTCTACTTACAAAATTTAGGAAGAAACACACTTGGAAAGCTTTGCCCTTCAAAATAAGTGAATTATAAAAGAATTACTCATTATGATTCACAATTTGTACATCAACTACAGAGAAAGATTTATGTTTATTGTATGAGTCACTCAAAATTTTGGTAGGCAAATTTTGAAGCCTACCTCAATTATTCCTTGATTTACTGAGGAGTTAATGTGGGGAATGTGGGTGGAATACTTTGAATGAGCTCTTCCTGAAGAAGCACGGGACCTTTCAAAACTGTAACTATTTATTTTTTAATATGATCATTTTTATCACCATTATGAACTTATAATTTAATTATAGCTTAATAAGATGTTATTAGTCAAGAGCGGAAGACAAAAATTGAAAATTAAAAATGTTTGAATAAATATAAATATCCTTATCATAGTAGAAATAGTCTAAAAATGAGAACATACATAGTTTCAGATAATCTAATATGGAAAGTGAAAAACAGCATATGAAGCAATTAGTGGTCAGCAGTAGTTTTTATTGCTCAAAATTTTGACTGACTGTAAGAATACACTATTCCTTTGAAATTTACAGTCCTTTTCTCTCAGGTACCTTTCTTATCATTATTACTTTATTTACTACAATTTTTTCACAGTGATGTAAGTAGATATGGATTCACTTTTATGGATCTTACTTAGAGACTTTGGTACATTTCACCTTGAAGACCCCAAAGTGACTGCAGTTTAAAAAATTCAGACCACTTATCAAATTTGGACACCTTTATTTCTTCATTTGGTTTTTTATATTGTTCTTGACTTTATTAATACATTAAAGTCTCATGGGGCTTCACTTTTCTTTCATATCAAATCTCTACAGGCTGCTTTCTGAGCAGGTTTTATAACGCTGTGTTAACCACAACCTATCTCAAATTGTCCTTTCTATAGTATTTATGCTATTGGTTAAGGGCTTTTTTTTTTCTTTTTCATGTTTACTAATTGAATAATTTTAATATTTTTTTATTTCTAGTAATTCTTTTAATTTTTCCTACACCTACCTGCGCCTGTTTATAATGCCTGCTTCTTTTTCATGCTTACTATTATTTTATCCATTTTTCAGAAAATAAACACAATAAATTCTTAAAACTCATTATTTTTTAAAAATTTTTAAATGTTTTATTTATTTTTAAGAGAGAGACAGCGTGAGCAGGGGAGTGTCAGAGAGAGAGGGAGACACAGAATCTTAAGCAGGTTCCAGGCTCTGAGCTGGCAGTCAGCAGAGACCAACCCGGGTTTCGAACCCATGAACTATGAGATCATGACCTGAGCCGAAGTCGGATGCTTAACCGCCACCCACGTGCCCCAAAAACTCATTATTTTTTTAAAACAATTAAGTCAGAATTAATAAACCAACTATCTATTTGCCTCATTTGTTTTGGAATTTTGTTTCATAGACTCTCGAAAAGTTATTTCCTTCTCCTTGTCCCTCTCTCTCCCCTTCCTTTTCTTTGTCCTTCTCTCTAACCCGCCTTATCAAGATGTTCTATAGTCCCTTCCAACGAACACATTTTTTTCCTCAAATCTAAAATTAGTATTCATCCTACAGATTGAAGAATCTAGCCAACAATGATTTTAGAAATAAGGTTGATCTAGACTCTCTCCAGAGGGAGTCTTGGCCATGATCCTGGTCTGGAGGTCCTGTCAGTACTCTTCTGGCCTGGAGCCTCCCACGGCTCCCAGTTATTGCTGCAACCTCCCAGTCCAGGGACACTCTCCACACTGGTGGTTGTGTGACCTTTGGAATCTTCCTTCAGGTCAGGAAAAATCTGCCTCAAGTCTTATTTTTTAGGAGTAAACCTGACTTCATTCTCCAAACTGATAAGAATTGCTTCTAGGTCCTGCTACCTTGAATTCCCAAGTGCCTAAAACTTTCCCTTTCCCAGAGACCAGCAGGCCACTACCTTCAACTCAAATTGCTGGGTTATATTTTTATCCAATTTCTGGTCCTTAGAGGTGTCTATCGTGTTTTTGGCTGGGCTGTGTAAACATACCACTCCCCAAAAGAAGCAGGGAGTGGGGTGATTCTCTTTAAAGTATTAATTTGTAATAGTTTCTATATCCAAGCCTTGATTACAAAGGAGGAAAACACTGATGTGGATTTGATATCATGTTAAAGATGTTAATGATGGTTAAAAACAAAACAAAACAACATTGTTCATGTGGGTGGGGGACATAGAATAATGCCCACTAATCTGGCACAGTTCAAATATTCTGACCCTTAAATCACAGATAAGCCTAGTCATGTTCTTATAGTTATCTCCATTTTATTGTTGAGGAAGCCCAGGCAAAGCAAGCATAAGTGACCTGCCTGATGTTAGAATGGAGAAGTAACAGAGCAGAAATTTAGAGACTTTCTAAAACTGACACATTTTATATCATGCCACACCCTTTACCCAAGTGTTAAAAACTGAAAGCTGCATATTATAACTATACTTCAATAAAAATATTTTAATTTTGATTTCATTTGTATTCCAGAATTTGTTTTCTGGACCAGGGCAGTGTCCACATGAAAATGCAACATGAAATATCTAGGACATACTTTTGGGTTTTATGGCTTGTTTTTTTTTTAAATGTCTATCTATGCTAGAGAAATCATGATTATTAAAATCAAGTTACAATTAAAATTATCCTTGTCTCAATGACTCTGGAGACTACAGGTTTTTTGTTTTTTGTTTTTGTTGTTTTTGTTTGATTTTTGTTTTGTTTTGTTTTTACCCACTTTTGTTTTGCTTTGCTTTCCTGGCTTGAAATAATTTAGATAACAATGTAATTAGTAGTTTTTAGAGTTTGGCTAAAACTCAACTGTAAACCCAATTTTGGCAGTGACCAGCTAAATGCTTATGAAACCTGTCTCCTTCTCTTAGATACACAGCTGAACTACTATAATCAGCCCTTTACATGAAGATGTGACTCTCTCTGTTTTCTACTTGGAATGTGAGCTGAGCAGATGTGTTACTATCGAGACAATTTAGAGTGGATGTGCCTTCCCCACACATTGTTTTTTCCTGCTTTCTGAATGCTTGATGGTATCTGGGCCACAGAATGAATAGAGCCTGCATTTCTGAGCTAATTTCTGAAGAGGAACCATAAGAGACTCACTCAACCAGAACTCCACTGAATTTACTTTGATGGATGTAAACTTTTTAACCACTGAGATTTTTAGGGATGCTGCAGCAGAGAATATTAATAATTAGCATATATGACCAATCACATATTCTTAGAAGCTTTTAAAATAGTAAATATATAATTGCTTTTCAGTATTTTATGCTAGCTATTTAAGTTTAAATATAAATTTTTCTATCAAAATATTATTTCCTTGTAAGTTTTCTTATTTGTCGCTACAGATTTGCCAGTATACTCCTACTAAACATACTGAAATATTCTGTCTTGAGAATATAAATTTTAAAAAATTGTACTAAAATCGAGGAATATATCATAAGAGTCATATTCAATGGCCAATCTGAGTTTATTTCAGGAAATAAAAAGTCATTTAATATCTGAAAACTTACCAATATGCAACAGATGCACTGAATATGACTTATGATAAAATTGCAACCTTTTCTATGTTATGCAATGAGCTGTGTGTCCTCAAAATTCATACGTTCAAGTTTTAACTCCACTATCTCAGAATATGGCTGTATTTAGAGACAGAGTCTTTACAGAGATAACTAAGTTAAAATGAGTCTGTTAGGGTAGGCTTTAATCCAGTATGATGGGAGTCTTTATAAGAAAAAGAAATTATAACACGAAAAAGACACATGCAGAGGAAAGGCTATATAAAGACACAGTGAGAAGACAGCTGTCCATGTGCCAGAAAGACCTGAGTAGAAATCAACCCTGCTGACACCTCGATCTTTGACTCCAAACTTCTGGAATGTGAAAAAACAAGTTTCGGTTGTTTAATAAGCCATCTAGTCTGTGAAACTTTGTTTTGGCAGCCCTTGCAACTAATATACTCCCCTTCCTTTAATACTTATACATTCAGCATAATAATTTCATGAAAAATTGGGCACACAATTAACTTTTCTGTTCATTCTTTGGTAATAAATTGTTCTACAATCACTTTAAATCACAACACAAAGTCTGGACTAAATAATAAATCCAACATATTAATCAACCTGCTTCAACAGTCAGCTGAAACTTAGACTTCCTCTCCCTCTTCTAAATGCTCACAGTTGTAATTGGCAGATATCTTAATTAGGGAAAGGAATTGGAATTGTCTTCTTTTCTCTGTATATTTCACCTATTTCCTTAGTTTCTAGCTGTGGTTTTGACCATTATTGGAAGAGGAGAGAAAAGAGTGGTAAGGTCATCGAGCACTTCTGATTTTGTTGGGTAGATTTCATCCTCTTTCGGTCTGGGAGATGGTTAAAAGTGATTTTTCTCTCAAAAGTATTTCTTTGTGTGTGTTCTTTAGAGATTTTTGTTCCTGGCAACCTTTCACCTGCGACTTTCATGTTATGGTTGAAATATTCCATTTCCTACGCCCTTGATTCATCTATGGTCCACATCAAATGAACTCATACTGTTGAAGTCTTTCCTAGATAACTGGCATCTATTTCACATATAACACTCACTTATTTTTTGCCCCCTCAAAACCCTGGCAGTACAAACTCATCCTAGGACAGTCACTATATCCTGCTACCAAAACAGTGTTCAGTACTGTATGTTTGAGAAATGCTTCATATTATATGCTTTCTTATAAACATTACCAATGTTTGTTAGCATCTTAAATGTATTAAATAGACTCAACATACAAAAACTACTTCATTTTTCAACACCTACCCAAATACATTTTTTTCATGGGACCCATTATGTACTGATCCTTCATTAACATCCTATAGAAGTAGCAGAGACAGCATTGGTCCTTCAGTAGCCATGCACTCCCTAACTTACCAGACCCCTTGTAGTTAGTGTAGTCACTAGTTACATGACTAACTTGGTGAGATGGCTTTGAGTAGGTGTGATAAGAATCACCTCTGAGTTTAATCATTTAATTGTGATTTGCACAAATCCTCTTACCCTCCTAGAGCCATGTGTAGAAATGGTGGAGCCATAAGCAAAAAAAAAAAAAAAAAAAAAAGAACACTCTGGATCTTTGAATCATTACTTGGAATACTCTTTACTTCTGTAAGTGAGAAATTAATTTTTATTTACAAAGAAACTGAGGTTTGAGTCCAGCAAAATCTAAACCCACTGATCAATACATGTAAATTTTGGAAAATATATTTGTTTATAAATTTTGATACACTACATATGCTCTGGCCTTCTATGAGGAGCCCATAAAAGAGAATTATGTAAGGACACTAATTTTCTACTAAGCCCATTTTACAGGTGTTTGTTAAAAATTTTCTATTTCTATGCCCCAAATAAATTTCATGCATAAGCCAACTGACAACATATTAACTTCTTTTAGTCTCCAAAGAACTAAAATTTTGATAATTTGAATCACTTTCCCAAATTCCCAAATTATGAGAATTTGAGGCATCATAATTATAGTTACTCTAATATGTGTTTTTTGTTGTTGCACTTTCTATACTTCAAAATGGAAGAGTCAAAAATGAATTACTTAAAATAGAGTAAATCCTCTTTAAAAGAGCACCCTTTATTCAGTGAAATTTTCACCTGCTTGTCCTCATTCTTTTCAGTTCTGGCCTGCCCTTCTGCCCATCCAAAAGGCCTTTCTTTTCTTTCTTTCTTTCTTTCTTTCTTTCTTTCTTTCTTTCTTTCTTTCTTTCTCTTTCTTTCTCTCTTTCTTTCTTTCTCTCTTCTCTCTCTCTCTCTCTCTCTCTCTCTCTCTCTCTCTCCCTCCCTCCCTCCCTCCCTCCCTCCCTCCTTTCTGTCTTTCTGTCTTTCTGTCTTTCTAGTTCCAAATCAATGAAAACCTAACCCTAGTTCAGCCTACTTCCTTAAATACATTTTCAGGTCAAAAATATTAACATATTTTTGTATATACTTCTTATAGAATTGATTTTAATAGTTTCACTCGTACATGTCTTCTTTTCCATAAAAGACAGGGCACCAACTTTCACTTCTTTATTAAATCATTTAGTTATAGGCTCATAGATGAGTGTTTCGTAGCCACATAATGGTTATTTGGGAGCAGAATCATTATGATAGTTACAGGAGAGCATAATACTTAAAAGGACATATCCTGGGATCACATATCCTGGATGTTATCCCAGCTCCACCACCTACTTGTAATATTACTTAGAAAATTATGTACTGAGTCTCATTGCCTCCAAAAAGGTAATAGTATGGGGTACTTGGGTGGCTCAGTCAGTTGACTGTCCAACTCTGGGTTTTGATGCAGGTCATGATCTCATGGTTCCTAATTGATGCAGGTCATGATCTCATGGTTCCTAATTTTGAGCTCGGGCATCAGGCTAACAGTGCAGAGCCTGCTGGGGATTCTCTCTCTCTCCCTCTCTTTCTGCCCCTTTTCCGCTTGTGCATGCACTCTAAATTTATACATGCATACATACATATAGAAATTTTAAAAAATAAAAGAACATAATAGTAATACCTACAGGCTTATTGAGAGAAAATAAATGGAATAATTTAAGCACATTACTTATTATTACCACCGCATGCTACAGATAGAATCAGTGATTGTTACTGGCATTTCCCACTCAGGATTCTGTTTCCATAGAATATAAGCAATCTAACTACTCACTAAGAAAATGTCATTGGTAGTAATAAACTCATACGATATTATAAAGCTTACAAAAAATACATACAGCAATCTTGCAGTAAAAGACTATTAATAAAACTATTTGACAATCATCAAGGAAGGATTACTGAGTAAATCACTATTAAAATGATATTTGTAGAAATGTATTGATACTGAAAGTGATGAATAATTTTTGCAAAAAATAATATTTTTTTATTTTTTCCTTTGATGTTACAAAATTCAAAAGGTTATTTATCTAACACACATAGTAAAGAAAATATCTTATTAATTACACTACCTAAATATCCATTTCTCATAAATGGGTATTAATACATACTTTTAGTTTTATGAGTAAAACTGAAAGACTTTTTATAATTTTGTGTTTTAATTTTTTTGTCAAATGGCAAAAAAAAATTCAGAAATAACGAGCACATGTCTAAGATACAGCAAACAATCCTTTATATGTATCTCATTTCTAAACAACCTTATAATTACCTTGGAGTGTATTTTTCACTTTTGTGTTTATGCTACAGTGAATTAGGGGAAATGTGACAAGGGACCAGTTGTGGTAATGTGGTAATTAAGACTTAAACAGATGTCACCATTAATAAGAGGCTTAAATGAAGTGTATGTAATAAATGGTTGCCTTCAGCTGCAATGGCAGGCCTAGTTTCATAGGTAATACTATCTGGAACTAGCTCAATCCCTCGTAATGAAGAAACAAAAAAAGTTTAAATAAACCTAATGAGAAATTGGTAAACTACCAGTATGTTTGGCAAGTCGAAACGTGATAGGCATTAAACATTTTTAGAATGGAGAACATAATTAAAATAAAAAAAGGTAAAATTACAAAGGCAAAATCTCTAAGAATGTCTTCTGAAATTCTAAAACAGAATTTTCTCATCAATATATTATCAATTTCGGGTAAAACTCATGGATTCTCATTTAAGTGTAATCAATAAATGAATATTTGTAATGCTTTAAATTTTTTTAAATGTTCATTTATTTTTGAAGGGGAGAAAGAGACAGAACCTATATGGGGGAGGGGTAGAGGTGGGGGAGACACAGAATCCAAAGCAGGCTCTAGGCTTCAAGCTGTCAGCAGAGAGCCCGATATATGGCTCAAACCCACAAACTGTGAGATCATGACCTGAGCCAAAGTCAGATGCTTAACCAACTTTACCAATTGAGCCACACGGGCATTCCAATATTTGTAATGCATTTAAAGCAGAGCCTGGGATATCCTAAGTGCTATACATGTAATAACATTAGTAATAATAATATTAGTAATAATAGGTATGAATAACAATAGTAATAATAATGGCTATTATTATTTATTGAGCATCTATAATAATTAATTAAAGGGGAAGGACTAAAATTGTTAGTACTTGTCTGCCTTATATTCTCCTGGGTTGAGCCATGCCCTCCCACTACCCACTTAAAAGATATGGTGAAGTTCTAAACCTTGCTACCTGTGAATGTGTCCTTATTTGGAAATAGGTCTTTGCAGATTTAATTTGGTTAAGATGAGAGCATCCTAGGAGATTAAAGTGGACCCCAATTCAAAGTGACTGGTGTCCTTATAAAAAGAGGAAAATTTGGACCTTGCCACTGGGATTGATGGCCATGTGAGGATGGAGACAGAAATTAGAAATATGCTGCTATAAACCAAGGAACGCCTGGGCCCACCAGAAGCTGGAAGAGGCAAAGAAGGATCTTTATAGGTTTGACCCTGTCCACATTTTTATTTCAGACCTGTAGCCTCTAGAACTATGAGAGGACACATTTCTGTTGCTTTAAGCCTTCCAGTCTGTAGTACTTTGTTATGGCAGCCCTCCTCTCTCCTCCGAAGAAAAACATGTCAGGAAATATAAGGAATGTATGTCAATAAACAAAATCTTATTGCACATTTTGTGCTCATTTCTACAACTCTTACTGGATCCAAATTAACCCAACACATTTTAAAGCTTTTTTAATTCTTTAATTTATAAGTGTGTTCTGAACAACTATCAAATACACAAAAGCTTGACTAGATCATTCAAATATATAGTAAAATCAATAGTAAAGGCACCAAACAAGTAGGATTACTATAGCAACTGTTCTTTATAATCATGTACAAATAAAATGGTAAAAATTTCCCATGCCATTTAAGAAGGACAACTAAAACTAACTAGCATGAGTTAGTTAAATACCTAATTCACACAGTATATATGTAAAAGTATATGGACAGATGGATATATATATATATATATATTTCTTTTTTTTTTGCCACGAACCTTGTGGACTCAAATCCAATTCATTTGCTTTTATATTCTAGTGTTTGACATAGTGCCCAGCAATGTGCACACTATGGGATATGCACTGTGTAAATAAAACAGATGGACAATTGCTCTAAACATTCTTACAAAATCATTACGAAAATGATTTTTAATCTAAGACCTCAGTTCCAGAAGAAGAACACTGTAACTAAAAAAAGTCTGAATAGAGCTCAGAGTTCACTGAATAAGAGCAGAGACAGGGAAGATATAAGTCCAGAAAAGCAAAGCAGTTCTCAATCATGTCAGGCTTTCTAAACCATGATGAGAATTGTGGATTTCAACTTAAAAACAATAAGTG
Organism: Proteles cristata cristata; assembly: GCA_017311185.1. NCBI lineage: Eukaryota > Metazoa > Chordata > Mammalia > Carnivora > Hyaenidae > Proteles > Proteles cristata. The sequence continues at coordinate 299,626 of JAESUZ010003332.1, forward strand.
CTATCGTGAGTTTACTGATGTCCCCCAATTCATGGCCTCCTGGAACTTCAGAATGTGACCTTATTTGAATAGAAGGTCTCTGCAGATGTAATTAATGTGGAGGACAAGATGAGAGCATACTAGATTAAGGCAGATACTAAATCTAATGAAGGTGCGTTATAAGAGACAAGAACACAAAGAAACACAGAGAAGGTATTGTGAAGATGGAGGCAGAGAGCAGAGTGATAGGTCTATAAGCCAAGGAATGTCAAGGATTGTTGGCACTCAATAATTAATAACTAGGAGAAAGGCACAGAGAAGTTCTTTTCTTAGAGCGTTCAGAAGGAACTGGCCCTGCAAATCCTCAGTTTTTGATTTTTGGCATCCAGAAATATGAGGGGATTAATTACTGTTGTGTTAATCCACAAGTCTGTGACAATTTGTTGTGACAGCCCTAGAATATTCATACATATACCGATGAAAGACTTCGAGCACAGGAGCTTTGTCATGTAAAAGCATTAACAACGTACAGAAATCGGTTGTATTTTTATACACCAACAATGAAGCAACAGAAAGAGAAATCAAGAAACTGCTCCCATTCACAATTGCACAAAAAACCATAAAATACCTAGGAATAAGCCTAACCAAAGATATATGAGTTCTGTGTGATGAAAACTATAGAAAACGTATGAAGGAAATTGAAGAAGACACAAAGAAATGGAAAGACATTCCATGCTCATGGATTGGAAGAATAAATATTGTTAAAATGTCACTACTATCCAAAGCAATCTACACCTCCAATGCAATCTCAATCAAAACTGCACCAGCATTCTTCTCAAAACTAGAAGAAATTATCCTCAAATTTGTATGGAATCACAAAAGGCCCGAATAGCCAAAGTAATATTGAAGAAGAAAACCAAAACGGGAGGCATCAAAATCCCAGACTTTAGCCTTTACTACAAAGCTGTAATCATCAAGACAATATGGTATTGGCACAAAAACATACATATAGACCAATGGAATAAAATAGAGAACTCAGAATGGAACCCACAAATGTACGGCCAACTAATCTTTGGCAAAGTGGGAAAGTGTATCCAATGGAAAAAAGACAGCCTCTTTAACGGAGGGTGCTGGGAGAACTGGAAAGCAACATGCAGAAGAATGAAACTAGGTCATTTTCTCATGCCATACACAAAAATAAACTCAAAATGGATAAAGGACCTGAACGTGAGACAGGAAACTATCAAAACGCTAGAGGAGAGAGCAGGAAACAATTTCCTTGACCTCAACTGCAGCAATTTCTTAATTGACACATCCCCAAAGGTAAGGGAATCAAGCGCAAAAATGAACTATTGGGACCTCATCAAGATTAAAAGTTTCTGCAGGCCAAAGAAAACAATCAATAAAACTAATCAGCAACTGATAGAATGGGAAAAGATAGTTGCAATTGACATATAAGATAAAGGGCTAGTATCCAAAATCTATTAGGAACTCACCAAACTCCTCAACCAATAAACAATCCAGTGAAGAAATGGGCAAAAGACATGAATAGACACTTCTTCAAAGAGGACATCCAGATGGCCAACAGACACATGAAATGATGCTCAGCATCCCTCCTCATCAGGGAAATACAAATCAAAACCACACTGAGATAACCACCTCATGCCAGTCAGAGTGGCTACAATGAACAAATTAAGAGACTATAGATTCTAGCAAGAATGTGGAGAAATGGGCACTCTCCTACACTGTTGGTGGGAATGCAAACTGGTGCTACCCCTCTGGAAAACAGTGTGGAGGTTCCTCAAAAAACTAACAATAGAACTCCCCTAGGACCCAGCAATAGCACTGCTAGGAATTTACCCACGGGATACAGGAGTGCTGATGCATAGGGGCACATGTACCCCAATGTTCACTGCACCACTCTCAACAATAGCCAAAACATGGAAAGAGCCTAAGTGTCCATCAACAGACGAATGGATCACGAAGATGTGGTTTATCTATACAATGTAATGCTACATGGCAATGAGAAAGAATGAAATCTGGCCATGTGCAGCAACGTGGATGGACCTTGAGCGTGTTATGCTGAGCAAAATAAGTCAGGCAGAGAAGGACAGATACGATATGTTTGCACGTATAGGTGGATTAGGAAGAACTTAATGGAGGACCATGGGTGAGAAGAAGGGGAAAAATAGTTGGGGAGAGGGAGAAAAGTAAACCATGAGAGACTCGTGAATGCTGAGAACAAACTAGGGCTGATAGGGGGGGATAAAAAGAGGGGTGACGGGCATGGAGGAGGGCACTTGTTGGGATGAGCACTGGGTGTTATATGGAAACCAACTTGACAGTAAACTATTTAAGAAAAAATAAATAAAAGCATTAACTTGTTTAGAATGCTAAGAGTGGAAAGTTGAGGGAAACGCAATAAACAGAAGAAACTGCTATACTACTCTTGCTATAACTAGTCATAAAAATTAGAAGCAGAAATGGAGTAAGAAAATGGGGCAGTGCTATTCCCCTGGGAGGTAAATAGAAATATGCGGAAGACGCTTTGAGTTGTCATAATGACTAGGTGATGCTTAAGGCATGTACAGCCTAGGGCTCAGGATGCTAACACCCTAGAACTTGTTGAGATATTCTGCACAACTAAGAGTTCACACAACTATCATTCCAACAACACCTACAAGGAGAGGCAGAAAAAAAAAAATAGCAAAGGATCAAGTATCATACCCTTGTTTAGAGTACTTAAGGGTCTCATTTTGTTATTGGCATCATGCTATACTTTTGCTACTTATAATTGGAAAAAAAAAAGGACATCCAAATTTTAGATGCCACAAGAAAGGAATATCACATTAGAAGAGTAGAAGTTTTGTTCAAACTTAAATATTCATTTTCATTTTCATATTATAAAGCAAATACATGAAAACATGAGTAGAGTCATACACTATTACAAAATAAGTTTCTAATAAATAACAAATTAGGTATGAAATGAACAGTAAAATAATTAGATAATAACCATTTCAAATAACTATTACTTTTTTCAACATATTTTCTCTAGGGATGACATTTCAACAAAAAAAAAAATGTATCTGAAAAAAGAACACTGAGAGGAAGAAAAAAACCTACATAAGACTCACAAAGCTGTTTTCTGGATGTTAAGGGCCAACAACTGAAAGACTCACCTGGGAAAATAGATGATACATAAGCTGAAAGATTAAGGTTTTTTTTAATGGAAAGCCACGATCCATCATTTACCACAAAGCCCAAACAAGAAATAAGTACACCTGTTGACATTCAACAAACATTCAATATGCCCGAGAGCACACACTTGTTCATAATCTAGTAGCTTTTTATCGAACTGAAAACACATTTTAAAATATAGCATCAGTTATCTAAAACTTTCCAGTGCTCGGAAGAGTAATGAGAAAATATCAGTGGGTAGGTGGTGGTTATTGTTGGTGGTTAGAGTTTTTGCTATGATTCATTATTTATTGTATTCTTAGCATATTTTTCAATTCCTACTGGTAAATTGTTGCCATACCATTTATTTTCTTGGAGCATTTTGGGGTATCTTAGGCTAAGCTATTGTTTTCAAATTTCTTAAAATTTCAAGAGTAATTTTTCAAGATTCCTTTTCGAGAGGAAGCTTACACTACTCTTGACCAATAGGATTTATTGTAACCATTCTTATTTGGCTTTATACATATAAATGCTACCCTCAGTTTTGCTATTTAAACCATTAGTCTCGCTCATAAAGTAAACGTGGTGGTGAACAAATATTTTCCCTTCATTTCTCTGAATTTATTTCTGCATTATCTTCTTTTAATTTATTTTAAACAAATAAATCTTATTTCCTTTAACTAGGAAAGATGAGATTTGTTGGGTAATCAGCCAACACTTTCTACATGCAACTCAAATGGTACTATCCCTTTGACTCTTCTTTTGAGTAATAGGGTCTTTTTAATTGATTCTGGATTCTAAAATATATTTATTACTTCATATTTAATACTTGGTTAGGAAGATACTCCTAGTATCATATTCTACATTTTTCTTGGATGCTAATGATAAAAATGCAAGGCAAGCTTCTCCATTCCATGAGTTCAGTTTGACTCAACAGGTACTTAGTGAACAGCTATTATTGGGATACCTGATATAGATACAGTAACAGTAACAAAAACAACAAATAAATAAGGAAGAGACAGGCCCTTTCTCAAGAAGATTACATTCTATGCACAATAATAATTGCTGTTGGTTGGGCTCTCCAGGAAACAGATTTACACTAAGATTTACATACAGAAAGTTCATTAATTAGAAAGAGGAATAAAAGAAGGATTGTGATGTGGTCACAACAAAATATTACTGATATAAGTGGGAAAGTCTGAAACTGGGATGGCCTTCAGATGCATCCCAATTTTGAGGTGAGTATTAGTATCCCTTTATTGGTCAGTCATTTTATATGACCTGTCTCTGGGAAGGAGGCAGTATTACTATATATTATTTATGCTTATTACTTGAGCCCAAATTCTGACTAAATGATAAGAGAAGTATTCAGGTGAAAAATACCAGAATATGCAGTGGATTACATTACAAAAAAGGAAACCCAAGATTAGGAAACCTGACTCTTAGAATGGGCAAAAACTTGCTTGTCTTTGTCTTGGAGGGAGACATTATTTTTATTATATTTAAATGGACATCCAAGATATCTCTACCTTCCTAGGCTATTTGGTGTAACATCTTTGCAAAGATAGCCTAGGACAAAGGCATTCAGTCCCTCTGCTCTCAAGATGTACAGAAATACAAGAGAACTATGGAGAACTTTCTCCCAACAAATATTTTTTAATGCAGAATTGCATGTCCTTCTATCAATATGGACTGCTGAGTTTCATTGGTGTTAAAGTTGGTTCATCATGATGAAAACACATTTCTGCTGAAGTAAGCAATGATTTACAGGAATTTATAGTTAGGTTGACATGATTCATCAGGACTAACTGAAATGATATCTTTAATTCACTATTTTATATAGACAGGTAAATAATTATTTTTAAAATGACTTCACATTATAAAGTTAGGTAAACAATTTACCGTGTTCACACCTTTTTCTTCAATGTATTTTCTTTTGGGTACTAAGCTAACTGCCACTATTTAAATCACCAAGCTTTTCTTTGTACTCTGGAAATGTAAACAAGACAGATTCAGAGCTTGGGCTGCCTGGGTGGCTCAGTCCCTTAAGCTTCTGATTCCTGATATAGGCTCAGGTCATGATCTCACATTTCATGAGTTTGAACCCACATCGGGCTCTGCGCTGACAATGCAGAGGCTTGGGATTCTGTTTCCCCATCTGTCTGTCCCTCCCCCACCTTTCTCTCTCTAAAATAAACAAAAACGGTTCAGATATTTTGTATAATCTCAGTATGAATATAAATATACAGATTTGTCAATTACCACTCCATGAACATGAAGTCCTATGACCTGGATCTACTTAACTACATCATGTACTAAGCTTGGACATACTGCACACTTATGATAAAATGAGAGTTTTAGTTTTTATGATATCTAAGACCTTTCCCAAATTTAATATACTATAATTTTGGGAAGATTGGCATAGTATTAAAGTGAGACACATCCTTGATTGTATTTCCCAATTTCATTTCTAATAATTTCTTTATTGAAAATGGAAGGGGCAAAAGCCACTGGATTAGCACTGCCAGTTCAATGCATCTACGCCCTCGGTGTCCTGTCCCTCACAAAACTTCAACACATGTCCCAGTTTCTGAGATTCTCTGTTATTTACCTTCTGAGGTTCTAAAATTCCTGCTGTTATATAACATTGTCTTTTACCATTTTAAAATATAAAAAACATACATTTCTCCAAGTTTTCAATATTTAGTAACTGTTGTGTTTGTTTTCAAACAGAAGCAGCTCACTTAAATTTGTTCATTGAAAAGCTCTTCTGGTTTTCCTTCCCATAGGCCCCCATTAAAAAAAAATACTATATATATATAGATTCTAAGTTTGGTTCCTTGATGTTGTAGGCAGTGTTGTAATGAGTAACCACATTCAGAAACAGAGGCTACAGTTTAGAAGCTTCTAACTACGAAAGATAGACACCTACATAAAATCTGGGCTGAAGCTCTCCTTTACATACAAAACAATCAACTCTCATGTTTCTCAGTTGAAATTCTCATAAGGAGGGTAAGAAGAAATAAAAGATGAGGAAAAAGATAATGGAATTATTTCACTCTCTTTCTGTTCTTCTCAAACTTCCACTAAGAAAAACAGATTAAAAATAAAGGTCTTCAAAAATGACCTTTGGTTTTTCTTTTACCTTCTTGGAGTGGTTTGGGGGAGGAGGTTGTTTTTATCTTTAGGAAAATGGGTGGCTCATTTCCACCTAAATCCCGGCATTATCACATGGGGTATCGTTTTTTCAGAAAGAGATTTTAATCTCACATTGCTAATCACTCTGTGGGATCCATACATTCACATAAGTAGATATTTTTAAAAAACTTCTAGGGGTGCCTGGGTGGCTCAGTTCATTGAGTGTCCGACTTCAGGTGAGGTCATGATTTCCCGATTTGTGAGTTCCAGCCCTACATAGGGCTTGCTGCTGTCAGCATGGAGCCCACTTTGGATCCTCTGTCCCCTTCTCTCTCTGCCCCTTCCTCACTTGTGTATCTCTCTCAAAAATAAGAAAGAAAAATATCTAATCAAGGCCAAATAAAAATTAATTCTGAGAATTTCTACCCATTAAATTGGATAAAGGTCTAATGGAACACTAAATGATACAGCAAATTTTAAAAAGTATTTTGCAGAATTCTACTTTAAAATAGAGCTATTTTAAATAGCTGTAATTGCTTGTAAATCTTGAAGATGGTGGTATTTTTAAAAATATGTTTATTTATTTATTTTTGAGAGAGCCCAAGCAGGCTCTATGCTGCCAGCACACAGTTCAAAGCGGGGCTCAATCTCACGAACCACAGATCATGACCTGAGCCAAAATTAAGAGTTGGTCACTTAACTAACAGAGCCACCTAAGCACCCCAAGTTGGTGTACTTTTAAAATTCTTTTAAATGGGTCAGGTTTAATTTCTGGTCTATGTGGATAGTACCTGATGATTAATTCACTAAAATATTTGTTTTCATATATGTCAAGAATTTCCCAATTGTATTATAATTTTATCCAAAAAATTCTTACATATCATACTCTAATTTTCTTAGAATTACATAGTTTGTGAAAGATGGGTACAAGGTGAGGTCCTAATGGTTAAAATTAATATGCCATTAATTATAATGTTTGATCTTGAAATTCTACTTTATTCAAAATATTTTCTATTTATCAAGTTGAAAAAGAATCTCATATACATCTGAATTATTGTATATTTTCTAGGCTAAGGCATATTTTAAAATATTCATTTTTCCAAATTTAATTTACAATCTATGGGTGAAAGGAGATTAAAACCTTCCCAAATAGGAAAACAAAGAGACTTTAGTATAAAATACTATTTCAATTTATTAGCATTTTATCCACTCACTAAAATGTTGAAGATAATGAAATTTCTTTCAAAAAAATGAATAAAAAGTCACAATTTTTTTTGAATAAAAAAATATACACATATATAGACAATGGGCTACAGAATCTCTGTAAAAAAAGTAAAGTTTATCTATGTACCATTTTCACCCTTGCTCCTAGAATTTATTTTCCTGCTACAAATTAGTATGTTAATTGCATTTAACCAATCGATACAGGTTGAAATGAGACTAGTAATACAGGGTTTCTAAATATCAGAATATTAATTTCATTCTCTAAAAGACATTTTCATAAAGAATTCTATAGTTCTATAGACCATTAATATTAAGCATTCTATAGTAAACAGAGTATAAAAACAAATGCAAGTCTAGTTCAAAAAATGTTTTTATTTACCATTTCATATAATATGACCATTAAAGCTAAACAAAATTGATCTATGCAATAACATTATAGAACTAACATTATTTTCAATGTTTTGTGTTTGCTATATGTAGATGCAGCCCTATTCTTTTCCTTATTCCTTATTTATTTTATTAATTTTTGGGGCGAGGGTAACTATATTTTGTCTTAGTAATTTTCAAATACACATGGACTAAAAACTCAACCCAAAATATGGTTGCCGAAGTTTTTATTTAAATTCCAGTTAATTAACTTACAGTGTAGTATTAGTTTCAGGTGTACAATATAGTGGTTTAACACTTCCATACAACACCAGTGCTCATCACAGCAAATGCACTCCTTAATCCCCATCACCTATTTAACCTATTCCCCACCCAACTCGTCTTTGTTAATCATCAGTTTGCTATCTATAGTTGAGTCTGTTTCATGCTTTGCCTCTCTCTCTCTTTTTCCCTTTGCTCATTTGTTTTGTCTTAAATTCTAAATATGAGTAAAATCAGATGGTATTTATCTTTCTCTGGCTGACTTAGTTCACTTACCATAATACTCTCTAGCTCCACCCATGTTGTTACAAATGGCAAGATTTCATTCTTTTTATGGCTGAGAAATAGTCCATTAAATATATGTATATATATTTATACACCACCTCTTCTTGATGCATTCATTTGTAGATGAACACTTGGGCTATTTCTATAATTTGGCTATTGTAGATAATGCTACTTTAAACATAGGGGTGCATGTATCCCTCTGAATTAGTATTTTTGTATTCTCTGGGTAAATACCTAGTACTGCAATTACTGGATTGTAGGGTAGTTCCATTTTTTACTTTTTAAGGAGCCTCCATATTGATTTCCACAGTGTCTGCACCAGTTTGCATTCCCACCAACAGTGCAAAAGGGTCCCCCTTTTCCACATCCTGACCAAGACTTGTTTATTGTGTTGTTGATTTCAGCCATTCTGACAGGTGTGAAGTGTTATCTCATTATAATTTTATTTTTTATTTCCCTGATGATCACTGATGTTGAGCATCTTTTCATGTGTCTATCATCTGTAAGTCTTTGGAAAAATGTGTATTCATGTCTGCCAATTTTTTGCCTTTCATCCATTTTTTAACTGGATTGTTCATTTTTGGAGTATTGACTTGTATAAGTTCTTTATATACTTTGGATACCAAACCTTTATGTCATTTGCAAACATCTTCTCCCATTCCATAGGCTGCCTTTTAGTTTCTTTCACTATGTAGATTTTTTTTATGAAGTCCCTATAGTTTATTCCTGGTTTTGTTTCCCTTCCATCAAAAAGATAGTCTAGAAAGACGTTGTTATGGGTGTTATTGAAGAGGTTACTGCCTGTGTTTTTCTCTAAGATTTTATGGTTTCAGGTCACATTTAGGTCTTTCATCCATTTTGGGGTGTGTGTGTGTGGGTGTGGGTGTGGGTGTGGGTGTGTGGGTGTGTGTGTTTGGTGTAAGAAAAAAGTCCAGTTTCCTTCTTTTGCATGTTTCAGTCCAGTTTCTCTAACACCATTTGTAGAAGAGACTGTCTTTTTCCCATTGGATATTCTTACCTGCCTTGTCAAAGAGTAACTGACCACATAGTGATAGGTTCACGTCTGGATTTTCTCTTCTGTTTCTCTCCTCTTCTGTTTCTCTTCTCTTCTGTATTTTGTGCCAGTATCAAACTGTCTTGATCACTATAGCTTTATAATTCAACTTGAAATCTGGAATTATGATATCTCCAGCTTTGCTTTTCTTTTTCAAGGTTGCTTTTGTCATTTAGGGTCTTTTGTGGTTCCATACAAATTTCAGGACTTTTTCTTCTAGCTCAGTGAAAAATGCAGCTGGTATTTTGAAATGGATTGTATTAAATGTGTAGATTGCTTTGGATAGTATAGACAATTCAATAATATTTACTTTGCTGACTCATGAGCATGAAATGTTATTCCATTTCTTTCTGCCACATTCAACTTTTTTTCATTAGCATTTAACAGTTTTCAGAGTAAAATTCTTTCACTTCTTCGGTTAGGTATCTTATTGTTTTTGATGCAACTGTAAATGGGATTGATATTTTAATTTCTCCTTCTTCTGCTTTATTATTAGTGTATAGAAATTCAACATATTTCTGTGTGTTGATTTTGTATCTTGCAACTGTACTGAGTTTGTTTATCAATTATAGGAGATTTTATGGAGTCTTTCTGGTTTTCTATATAGAGTATCATGTCATCTGCAAAGAGTGAAAATTTTACTTCTTCCTTGCTGTTTTGGATTCTATCTATTATCTATCTCTCTATCTCTCTATCTATCTCTCTATCTATCATCTATCTATCTATCTATCTATCTATCTATCTATCTATCATCTATCTGTCTGTCTGTCTGTGTGTGTGCCTATTTTTGCTGTCTGACTGCTTGCAGCTAGAACAGCCAGTACTATATTAAATAATAGTTGTAAGAGTGGAAAACCCTGTCTTATTCCTGACCATAAAGAAAAAGCTCTAAGGTTCTCCCTATTGAAGATGATATTAGCTGTGAGTTTTCATACATGACCTTTATTATATTGAGGTATATTTCCTCTAAACCACCTTGTTGAGGATTTTTATGAGGAAAGGATGTTCTTATTGTCAAATGCTTTTTTTGCATCTATTGCAATGATCACATAGTTTTTATCCTTACTTTTTTTTTTTTTAAGTAGGCTTCACACCCAGTGAAGAGCACAACTCCCAATCCTGAGATTAAGAGTCAAACACTTAACCAACTGAGCCACCCAGGTGCCCCTATACTCTCTTTTATTAATCTGGTGTGTCATGATTAATGTACACCAGGGCAGTGTGCCACCCTTGCAACCCAGGAATAAATCTCACTTGATTGTGGTAAATGTTTTATTTTTTTTTAAGTATTGTTGGATTTAGTTTACTAGTACTTTATTAAATTTTTTTGCATCTATGTTCATCAGGGATATTGGCCTGTAGTTCTCTTTTTTAGTAGCATCTTTGTCTTATTTTGGTAACAGGGTAATACTGGCTTCATAGAATGAATTTGGAAGTTTTCCTTTCTTTATTTTTGGAATAGTTTGAGAAGAATAGTTATTAAATTTTCTTTAAATGTTTGGTAGAATTTTGCTGTGAAAGCATTTGGCTCTGGACTTTTGGTTGTTGGGAGTTTTTGATTACTAATTTAATTTCTTTGCTGGTTATTCTAGTTTTCTATTTCTTCTGTCGCTGTTTTGGTAGTTCATATGTTTCTAGGAATTTGTTCATTTACTGTTTGTTGTTGTTTGTTTAAAATAATTTTTTATTGCCCAACATATTTTTTCCTTGTATCTTGGTTGGTTTTTATTGTTTGTTTTCTTTTTTAATAACTATAAATTCTAGCGTAGGGAACCTTGCCTTTGTCTTGAATAAAACAACAAAGCTGTCATATCATTTGCTACCCTGATCTCATTTGAAGAGAAAGATGGTAGTGACCTTACAAGAGTAAAATTTATACCACAAATGATGCAGGTCTAAGTCTGGTGTCGCTAAAATCAGACAATAACATTGTTGACAAAATTATAATCTGCTGGCGGCATTTGTGGAAAAGAAGCCCTTGCAAATTTTTAAAGAACAGCAAACTCTGTTAGGAAATTCTACGGTGTCTTACAGGCCAAAAGGGAATGAGGGAAGTAAAATGCCTCAAAAGAGTTAGAATAAAACACTGGATTTGAGAGTTGCTGGAACTTGGATATGTAAAAATAAGGCTGTAGGTTGAGTCATGCTTACAATGGTCTCAAGTTCAAATAAACTACTGTGACAATACACCACTTTGCATGTCACATGTTTGTCCAGGGGCTTTTCTTACATTCAGTGAATGCTGGCCAAAGGTGTGCTCAGTCACTTTTCCAATATAGATGCCTAGCTCCAAAGTCAAAACATGAGAGAGGAAAAGAGATAGAATGAACCCTTCAAGGAATTCTGTGGAAAAAATACCCCCTTTCTTCATGCCCCCTCCTTTTTCTCATGCTTAAAGAAACAGTGTTTGGAGTATCTAAAGTAGAACTCCTTAGTTGGAATGTTTTTGGGTCTATTGGACCAGTTGGACACAGAGTCTACACTTTTCTTCAAAGCATCAGCTTCTTTGTCTCCTTTTGCAATCTCTTCTTCTGACTGAGAAATATGGTCCGTGATGGTGTGCATCCCCACATCAAACATAATCTGCCTATCTTATTGTGGGGAAGAGCTGTCGCAGTGAGAACTGGCTCTTCAACTACTCTACTGATTTGTGTTGTGCGTCCAAAAGAGCCTTTTCCATGTCTCCACTGCAGACAGAAGATGAGGAAGGTACATGTTCTAGCCCCACATTTTTCCCATTGCCATTATCATTGCCATCACTGCTGTTTATAGGGAGCTTCACCCAGGACTGTTGAGGACAACTGTCAGGGGCAAAGGCTGTTCACCTTCCTCACAGTTGTTGATGTTGCGAGGGGGTGGAAGCTGCTCTACTAAATGAGATGACAGTGTCAAGTGTCTGAAAGACTTGCAGCTGCAGCAAGACCATCTCTAGTTCTCAGACCAGGTTTCTTTTCTTTTTTCTTTTCTCTTTTCTTTTCTTTTCTTTTTTCTTTTCTTTTCTTTTCTTCTTTTCTTTCTTTTCAATTTTATTTATATTCAAGTTAGTAAATATACCATGTAGTCTTGGCTTCAGGAGCAGAACCCAATGATTCATGTCTTACATATGACACCCAGTACTCATCTCAAAAAGTGCCCTCCTTAATTCCCATCACACATATAACCCACCCTCCTACCCATATCCCCCCTGCAGCAACCTCAATTTGCTCGCTGTCTTACAGGTTACCCAATTTGTTGGTATACAGTTTTTCATATTTCATAAATCATAATTGTTTCTATTTCTGTGGTGCTTGTTATTTCTCCTCTCTCAGTTGTAATTTTATTCACTTAGGCCCTTTCTCTTTTCTTTTTGATAAGTCTGGCTACAGGTTTATCGATTTTATGGATTGTTTTCAAAGAGTAAGCTCCTGGTTTTATTGATCTGTTGCACTGTTTTTTAGTCTCTATATCATTTCCTTATTCTCTAATCTTTATTGTTTCCATTCTTCTGTTGGCTTTAGACTTCATTTTTTAATTTTTTTTCTAGCTCCTTTAGGTGTATGGTTAGGTTGTTTATTTGAGATATTTCTTGCTTCGTGAGGTAGGCCTGTATTGATGTATACTTCATATTCATGCCAGCTTTTGCTGTAACCAAAATATTCTGTACCATTGTGTTTTCATTTTCATTTGCTTCCATGTATTTTTAAAATTTCTTCTTTTATTTTCTGATGACCCATTCATTGTCTAGTAGTATGTTGTTTAACCACCATGCATTTGTGGCCTTTCCAAATTCTTTCTTGTGATTGACTTCTAGCTTCATAGCCTTGGGATCAGAAAAGATACATGGTATGACTTTAATCTTTTGTATTTGTTGATTTGTGACTTAATATGTGATCTATGCTGGAGAATGTCTCGTGTAGACTTGAAAAGACTGTGTACTCAGCTATTTTAGGATAGAATGTTCTGAATGTATCCTGTTAAATCCATCTGATCCACTGTGCCATTCAAAGCCATCATTTCCTTGTTTGTTTCCTATTTAGATGACCTGTCCGTTGATGTAAGTGGGATGTTAAAGTCCCCTAATGTTATTGTGTTATTATCAAGTAGTTATTTTGTGTTTTTATTAATGCTTTTATATATTTGAGTGTTTCATGTTGGGTGCGTATTTATAATTATATCTTCTTGTTAGATTGCCCCCTTAGGAGTATATAATGTCATTCTTTGTCTCTTTATAGTCTGTTTTAAAGTTTCATTTGTATGGTATAACTATTGCTATTCGAGCTTTCTTTTTACATCGATTTGTATGATAAGTGTTTCTCCATCTTCTCACTCTAAATCTGCAGGTGTCTTTTTAAAAATTTTTTACATTTATTTATTTTTGAGAGACAGAGAGAGGCAGAGCACAAGTAGGGGAGGGTCAGAGAGAGAATGAGACACAGAATCTGAAGCAGTCTCCAGGCTTTGAGATGCCATCACAGAGTCCGACGTGGGGCTCGAACCCATGAACCTTGAGATCATGACCTGAACTTAAGCTGGATGCTTAACCAACTGAGCCACCCAGGCATCCCATCAATCTGCAGGTGTCTTTAGATCTAAAATGAGTCTCCTGTAGGTACAATATACCTGGGTCTTACTTTTTTAAAATAAATTATGACACCCTATGTCTTTTGACTGGATTGTTTAGTCCATTTAGAGTAATTACTGACAGATATGCATTTAGTGCCATTTTATTAATTGTTTTGTTATTGTTTCTGGAAATTTTCTTTGCTCCTGTCTCATCTTTAGCACTTTTCCTCTCTCCTTTGTACTCAAAGTGTCCCTTTCAGTATTTCTTGCAGGACTGTTTTAGTGGTCATGAACTCTTTTAATTTTCCTCCATTTGGGAAAGTCTTTATCTCTCCTTCTATTCTGAATGATAGCCTTGCTGGATAGAATATTGATGGCAAAAGTTTTTTACCTTTCAGCACTTTCAATACACCACAATACTCCCTTCTGGCTTGCCAAGTTTCTGTTGAAAAACCTCCAGCTGGCCTTATGGATTTTCCCTTGTAAGTTAAGGATTACTTTTGTCTTTCTGCTTTTAAGATATTTTTCTTTATCATTATATTTTGTAAATTCAATTACATTATGTCTGGTGTTACTCTGCTTGTGATGAGAGTTTTCTGTGCCTCCTGAATCCGGATGTCTGTTTCGTCCCCAAATTTAGGATGTTTTCTGCGATTATTTCTTGAAATAACGTTTCTGACCCTTTTCTCCCTTCTTCTTCAGGGACTCCTATTATATGAATGTTAAGATGTCTGACAGACACTCGGTTCCCTACGTCTATTCTTGTGTTGCAAAATTTTTCTTTCTTTTGTTCAGCTTTGTTAGTTTCCATTATTTTGTTTTCTATGTCAATAATTCATTCTTCTGTTTCTTCTAGTCTGCTTTTCATTGAATTAAGCCTGTTTCCAATCCTGTTTTACTGCATTCTTCATCGCTGATTGATTCTTTTGTAACTCTTTTATTTCTGTAGTACAGGTCTCACTGATGTCTTCTCTTTTTTTCTCAAACCCAGTGAGTATCCTTATGATTTTTAGTTTACATTCTCCATCAGGTATGTTACTTATATCTATTTTGCTTAAATCATTGGCCATACATACCCTGTTCTTCTATTTGGGATAAATTCCTGTATCTTCACATTTTGTCTAAGTCTCCGTCTTTTGTGTGCTAGGAAAGCCTGTTATGTTTTCTGCTCCTGAAAGTAATGTTCTTCTGAAGAAGAGGCCATGCAGTGCTGCGGGTCTGGCACTTCATGGAGTGTCTCTGGTGTGTGTTGCATTCACTCTGCCACTGTGTTATGACTGTTTACCCTTTAGGAAAGTCATCCACAGAATCTTTTCTTGTCTAATGTAGGCAGTGTTTGTTCCCTGTCCTGAATGTGGTGAGTTCTAACTAGGTATATGTTGGTCTGTTTGTTAAATGAGACCTGACATCAACTCCATCAGAACCAAGGCCCCGCAGAATTCTCTGATCAAAAGATGTGGTGTGGGCATGGGACTTGCTGGTCTTCTAGGGCAGAGACCAGTTGCACTAGAACTGAGACAAACTCAACTGAGAAGGGCTATTTGCCAGAGCACAGTGGGGTGGGGCTTGGTGTAAATAAGTTAGACAGTATCCAGTGTCAGTGGTGTACTGCTTCTTGCAGGTTATCTCTGTGTTTATGCTGAGCGAGGGGGAATGGAAATGGTACCTGCCAGCTCTTTTGTCCTGGAGAGGCAGCTCCATGAATGCTGCTTCTCAGAGAAGCCCTCAAAGAAGAGTAATACCCACTGTGTGCCTCATGCATTCTATCAGATCAGATCACTGTTTCCACAATATCAGCCTGCGGGGTCATTTGCCTACCTTCTCTCCAGTAACAGGGCCCTCCAGGCTTTTTCCCCCTGCCAAGCCCACTGACTTTTAAAACTCTAGGCAATAAGCCTCAATTGTTGCAAGAACTCACAAAATTCATCCCCTCTTATTTTCCAAGCCAAGAGCTTTGAGGAAATGTTTTGTTTGTGCATTCTCCTGCATGTTCATCTCTGCCCTTCTCTGCAACCATGGCTTCCTCTCCTCTGAAGTACCCTAGAACCTCTTCTCCCCTAAACCGTATCTCTGCACTTCCTGCATTCTTGGATGTGGTCTCTTCTCTCCATTTAGTTGCAGAATTTAGTCAATCTTCAGGTTGATTTTTTGGGGGGATTCATAAGATGATGTGATTATCCAGCTGTATTCATGGGAGATGAGCCTAAGGTCCTCCTATTCTGCCACCATCTTGACCTCTGTCTCTCCCACTGTTTCCTTATTTTTTAAATGTATTTCTTGATATATATCAGGAAATCCAAGACAATATCTCTTATATATAAAAACTTTCAATGTGTTTCTAAAAGGATACCAATCTGAAAGAATTAGCTTGGTTTTCGGAAGATATTTCCCATGTATTTAAGACAGATAAACTCTCCTCTATACTTGTTTAAATATATTTGTACATTTTCTGTGGGGTCTCTAACAGTTGCATGCATTATATTACGTACAGGTGTTTTTTGGAACATAAACCATTCAACTTTTTATACTTCATTTCAATAAACTCCTGGATTGCTAAGCATAAACAATTCAGTGCAACTAAATTCATCCAGCTAAAAGCATATCATATGTAAAGAAATCCACTGGAAAATGCCATTGGTTTTTGCCAATTATGTCAGTATGCTTACATGGATATCTAAGATACTACTTTCTTTCCCAAAGGCATTCCACCCTCTAAAGGACAGAACTGACTGTGGGTATGGTATATAACAGCTGACTTTCCATGAGTCAGAAAAGCCAGTTCAACCTCAGCAGATGAATGAAAAAACAAGGCAGACAGAGATTAAGATAAATTTGCATAATCTCATTTATGTGTGGAATCTAAAACTCAGGGCACATGGGTGGCTTAGTCAGTTAAGCGTCCAACTCTTGATTTTGGCTAAGGTCATGATCTCACAGTCATGAGATAGAACTCCATGTTAGGCTCTGTGCTGACACTGGGGAGCCTGCCTGGGATTCTCTCTCTCTTGCTCTCTTTCTGACCCTACCCTGCTCAAACTCTCTCTCTCAAATAATAAATAAAAACTTAAAAAACTCTTAAAAATAGTAAAACTCATAGAAACAGAGGGCATAATGGTGATTTCCAGCAACTTGGGAAAGGGGTTAATAGGAAGATATAGGCCAGGATTACAAAGATTCAGTTATGTAAAATGACTATTTTCTGAAGACCAAATGTACGATGTGACAATAGTTAACAATACTATATTGGACACTTGAAATTTTCTAAGAGATTAGATCTTGAGTGTTCTCACCACAAAGAAAGAAAGAAATTGATAACTGTGTAAGATAGTTGAAATTTTAATTAGCTCTCTTGTGATATTTCAAAATGTATGTGTATATCAAATTATCAAATTGTACATTTTAAATACATCCAATTTTGAGCTGTCAACTATAACTCAATAAAACTGGGGAAAATACAATTTTATGAGTTATATTTCCTAATTAATTTTAAGAGAAATGCAGAGATGTCTTGATAATCAGATGAGCTTTCTGTTTGAACTTCAGGAAATTAGAAAAGTAAACACATATTCATCCAAATTTTTAACCAGTTGACACTTTCTTTTCATATTTCTGCTTCTTCCTTTTCCACAGTTGTCACCAGCAAGGTTAGATGTCAATAAATTTTAGTAACTAAAACACAGAGTATAGTCTTTATCAGGAACCAAAATGAGTGATATTTCCTTGGGTTTTAAACTTTTCCAGATTGAAGTACACAAGTTTGATATAAATATCACAATTCTTTTGACCAAAAATGTTTGTGTAAAAACTCACATTGTAAAAACAATAGTGTATTTCACTATTCACTTATTTATTAATTCAACTAATGTTTATTGAATTCCTATATGTCTGTGACTACACCAAATTTTGGGATTACAGAGATTAAAGGACAGATCTTATCAAGTAGGTGAGGATTTTCTACTTTGAGAAGTCTTTCCTGAGGAAACTGTTTTTGGCAATAACCTAAAATATGAGCCAGTGTTGGGTATATAACAAAATAAGAGAAAGAACATTCCAGGCAGTGGACTATCATGTGCAAAAAACCTTGGGTCAAAAGGCAGAAAGATGCCTATTGTATTTAAAGACCTAAGAAAAGGATGATTAAAGCAAAGTGAGTGCTTTAGAGGTCAGAGTTTAAGAAGCTTGAGAGTAAGTAAATTCTAAATTTTAGGACTTCAATCCATGACCATGGATTTTCCCCTAATGTCTATGTAAAAGTATTGGGTTTTAAGTGTGAGATCTAAATAGAAATAACTGCCAGAGTTCCATGTGAGTGGACTATAGGCCATCAGGAAGGATTAGTAAATGGTTAGTTTACTCCAAATTCCTCCAAATATTTGTGGTTAATTTGTGGTTAATTCCTCCAATATTTAAGAATAAAAATAATCATAAAGTCTTTCAGAGAATAAGATAAAAGGGAATATGCTATAGCATAATTTAAGAACTCAAATCCTAACAAAGATATTAAAAGAGAAAGTACACACCAATCTCTATCATCAACACAGATGCACGAATCATAAACTAATAGCAAAGAGAATCTACTTGTATATAAATCAAGGAATACTTAATGGCCAATAGGATTTATTACAGGAATGCAAGGCTGATTTAACATTAAAAATAAATCAATATATCTTATGACATTAACAGAAAAAAGAGAAAATTTGTATCATATTATAACACGTGGAAAATAATTTGATAAAATAGAATATATATCAAGATGGAAAAAAACTACCAAAAGACCCCAAATAGGAATAAAAACTAGGAATAAAATGTAATTTCTTCAATGTGCTAGAGACTATGGAAGACTAAAAATAAAAATACCTTTAAAAAAAGCCTTCTGAGACTGGCAATGAGATTAGATACCAACTATCACTACTACTAGTCAACTTTGTACTGAAAGTTCACATCAGCACAATAAAGCAAGGGAAGAAAAGATTAAAGGATTGAAAAGCAGGAAATAAAACTTTCATAATTGTGGATAATATGACATTTTATGAAAAATCCAAAATAATTAGAAATGTTATATTAGAATTGATGTGTAAATATGTTAAGGTCAACAAATATAAGGTCAATGTACCAAAAATTTATTAAAGCAGAAAAAAGGTAGATCATAAAATCAAAATATTCAACGTGCACACACACACACACACACACACACACACACACACACACACACACATCGTTTTCAGTAGTATATATTCCTACATGTAATTTGGTGGAAACCGACAAGCCTAAAGTCATACACAATAACTCTATGCTGTTAGAAGGGGGAGGGTCACCCTTTGCAGGGGAGGTTGTGCCTGGAAGGGAGAGTGACCAACAAAATAACCCTGGATTTTAGAGATGTGTTCTGTGATCCAGATGTTCTTCTGATGATGAAAATTCATTATCTGTACAGTTAAATTATGGTCACTTTTCTGCACATTCTTCATATTTCAATGGAAACTGAAAAATGATAAGAATTGTGTTCAGACTGTTTTAAATTTTAATTACATTCAAAAGAATGTATATGTAACATACAATGAATAAAAAGAAACCACAAAAAATTCATACCTACCCCCAGTTTAAGGAATCAAACATTGTCTATAATTCTGAAGAGCCTGTTTGTCTCTCCACCATCTCATCCTCATTCCTTTCAGTTTCCCAGGCCACAAGTAACGTGGGTTATGTGTTATTTATTCACTTGCTTTAGCACATTCTTCCACAACAACAAACAAACATTATTCCACATATACATAAGTACTTACATATAATCTATGTCTGTCTGTCTCTCTCTCTCTCTCTGGTGTTTAATTTTACATATTTTACATTTGTAGTATTTGCTCAATAAGTCTTCTGTGAATAAAGTTCACTTGTTTTTGTTTCTACAAAATAGTTTTTTCCATGAATATATACCACAAGATATTACTCATTTTTCTTAACAAATAGGCATCAGGATCAATACTCTTTATATACTAGAAAAATGTTTCCGTGAAATTTCCTCTTCACTTTTCCTATTATGTAGTACAAAAGTTGCTCTGGGAATTTAAATCTCAACCCACAGATAACAACATTTTAGTGGCACAGAATTAAGTCAGTGAGTCATAAATAGAATTTTTTAAATACAATTGAGTGGAAAAGGAAATGCCAGAACACCATTTACAGAGTCCACATATTTTTCCATTAACTGTACGTTATTATTTTTTTAAATGTGTATGCTACTGTTCACATTATATTTATGAGGGGATTTTCTGGTTCATAAAATTTGCACATCGCCAACCTTACTAGTTTTGTGGGGATACTGTTATATCATTTACATATACACAAGAAACCCCTGATATTGTATGGTATTTTTCCAACTTAATGGTTGACAAAATGTATTTGTATTCTCTCCCATTTGTTTTTTTTAATGTTTATTTTTAGGATAGAGTGAGGAATGGGTAAAGAGAGAGGGAGACAGAAGAGATGAAGCAGGCTTTGTGCCGAGAACAGAGAGCCCAATTTGGGACTCAAACTCAGGAACCAAACCACGAGATCATGAGCAACTGAGCCACCCACGTGCTCTTCACCATTTATTAGTGGCGGTGAGTACTGTCTCATGATTACTGTCCATTTCTGTTTCTTTTTTTAAGAAATAACTCCTCATACTTTGCATTTCATTGTTTTGTGTTATTTCTCAATGATCTGTAAAATTTTTTTAAGTTTAGTCTTGATATTAATTCTTTATCAGTTGTGTTGAAAATCTATCCTCAGAGTTGTTGGCTTGTATTTTCCTCTTATTTTATACTTTTTGAGGTAATACACGATTCTAGTATGTGGTTGTTCATTTTATATATAATAAATTCTTTCAAAAAGTAAGTAAATTACTTCTAGAGATTGAAAATTTCATAGTTAGGCCTGTAATGTCCTTGAAATGATTTTAATATATGCTGTGAGGTGAAGATACATTTCTTGATGGATAACCAAAAGCCCAAAATGGTTTATTGAAAAGTTGATTCATCCTTTTTCTCACCTATTTGCAGTGCCAACTTTGATAAATGAATTTTCAACATAACAGAGGGTCTGTTTCCTAGCTGATTATTTGTTCTTTTGATCTGTTTTTCTATTCCTCAGCCAATATCATGTGGACTGAAAAATTATGGTTTCATAGTAAGTTTTAATATCTGTGAGGCAAACCATTCCACTCCTACTATTTTTTCTTTTTCTGTATCTTGGTTTTTCTTACCCTTTGCTCCTACACAGACACACACACACACGATCCACTGGAATTTTGTTCAGGGTTATATTTAACATATAGACCAATTTGGAGGAGCTGACCATACTGAGGCCTCCTACCCATGAATAAATGTTGTAGCTTTCTTTTTTCCCCATTATCTTTCGGTAAAGTATTATAGTTTTCAACAAAAATGATCTTGTAACTCTTTGAATAATTTGGTTCCTAGTTATGTTTTATTTTCATTATAAATAGTAAATTTCTAAAAAATAATTTTTTGTGTAGTGCTGTGATTGTATAGCTACCTTACTGAACAGTCTTACTAATTCTAGTAATTCATATAGAGAATTTGCTTTTGTTTTGCTTTTCCTATAATTATATCATTAATGAATAGTGACAGTTTTCCTTTCAATTCAAGATTTATACATTTATCTTCAAAGTTAGATGGCTATGATTCAAAAGTACAAAATTCTGAAAAAAGTGGCTATATCACACATTATGACTATAAAAGGGACAATGTTTCTTTATGTTTAGATATTAAGATACTCATTGGAGACTTAATAATTATGTTCTATCAGATTGAGGACGTTATCTTATATTTTTATTTTTTGAAAAAGCTATATTATAATGGTTTTGAAAATTGCCAAGTGATTTTTGTAGTTGTTCACTGATATAGCATGTGGCTGTGGCTTCACTGCTTCAATATAAATTTATTGTTTTATTTTTTTGTTTTAATTTGTTTACTTTTGAGAGAGAGACAGAAGAGAGAGAGCACAAACATGACTGAGGGAGGGGCAGAGAGAGAGAGAGAGAGAGAGAGAGAGAGAGAGAGAGATCCCAAACAGGCACCACAATGTCAGCATGAGCCTGACAGGGGGCTTGAATTCATGAACCATGAGATCATGACTTAAGCTGAAATCAAGAGGTAGATGCTTAACCAACTAAGCCACCCAGCCACCCCAAATTGCTTTCAAATTTAAACCAATTTAGCATTACTGGAAAACTGAACTTGATTATGAAATACATTTTTTACACATTGCTGGATTCAGAAACATTTTTAAATATTACTTTATTTTTACATTTTTTTTTAATGTTTTATTTATTTCTGAGACAGAGAGTGAGAAAGCGTGAGCAGGGGAGGATCAGAGAGAGAGGGAGACACAGAATCTGAAACAGGCTCCAAGTTCTGAGCTAGTTCCTGAGCTCTGAGCTAGTCCCCAGTTCCTGGGGCTCGAACCCAGGAACTGAGAGATCATGACCTGAGCCGAAGTCGGATGCTTAACCAACTGAGCCACACAGGTTCCCCTATTTTTACATTGAACTTGCAACTGATATTGGTTAATAATTTTCTTTTCATGCATTGTACCTGTCTTGCATTAGTGGAAGGTTATACTACTAAAATTATAAAATGATTTAAGAATGTTTCTCTTTTTTCCCATTCTTTATAAGAATTTGACTAAGAAGGGAGCATCTGTTTCCTGAGTGTTTTGAATAATTTTTAAAACTGTTATTTGTGGCAAATTTTGGATGTATGAATCCGTTTATCTTATGGCTATGAGGCAATTCCTATTTTCAATCTCATTTTAGTAATTTTAGGCAATGATACATTAAAAAAAACTTGTTGTAGGAGTGCTGACAATAGACTCCATCTTTGGCCCTTCATCTTGTTCATATCCATGAAATGACCTCCTTTGGGGCTACCAGAACCAGGACCGTTGGAGGTTAATGTATGCCTGGACAGAATGCAGGAATAATTATTCTGATCTTCCCTAAAGTTATTAGGCAAGTAGTAGAGGTAACATGGTTTCTCCCCCTACTGTCCCCTCAGGTCCCCTTCACAACGTCTGTTAAATGTTAAACATTTTGACCTCACTGCAACGACCTCTGCACCTTCCCTCACTTTATAAAAATCTATGGACTAAGTTCCAGACTTTAGGGAGAAGAGCTGTGTAGCATTTGGACCATTTGTCCATCTGAACCCCCCTGTCTGTATGTTACTCTAAATAAAACTCTGTGTAAATGGTACGGAGTGGCTTGCTTAGTTTTTCAATCTCAAATGACTTCTGAGTCTGGAGGATACTTTATCAGTCCTCTTCTACCTTCTGATACCTATATCTGTTAATTGTCTTTAAATACATTGGCATAAGTGTGTTCAAATACTATTTTACTGCCATTGATAACTCTATACCATTGCACTAACTCAATCAAGTCTTGTCCCCATTGCAACACTTTTACTTGATAAGTTTTACAAAATAAAGAAAAATTTTGCTTTAGTTCAAAGAATAGGCTTTAGGTTAAGTCTGTTATGATTTGTTTTCTGTTTCATTAATTGCTACTTTTATATTTTTTAACTGTTTCTCCAAATTCTTCCACTTTATTTTTCTATTTCATTTTTTTTCTAGTTTGAGTACATAGTTATTGAGCACATTGCTCACTAATGTTTTAATTACTTATATAAGCAATTAAAATTATAAACTATCTTTAATTAAATTCGAGTTTTGTTATTAATTTTAAGAATACATTATTATTATTTTGAGGTTTAATACAAATCCTTCTTTGATCCTGTAATAATTCAAAAGTGTCAACATTTTTCAACAAAAACTTTCCCACAGTCCTCTAACTCTACTTTCATTATTGAATGTCTTCTAAAATATGCTACCTACTTGAAAACTTGAATTTACAAGGTCCACTTTTAAAAATGTCCATATTATTGCACTGAGTGTTATATATGGGTGATGAATCACTGAATTCTAATCCTGAACACAATATTGCACTGTATGCAACTATATGCCAAGTAACTAAAATTTAAATAAAAATATGAAAAGATTATTATTATTGCATCTTATGAGTTTGTGTGGGTAAAATGCTCTATTTATATTTACTATATCAAAAATTTTTCAGTATTTTATATCTATAATAGTCTTTACATTTTATGATCTCTCAGTTGCTACTTGTTAAAATCTCCCATTTTATTGTTGGACTTATCAATATAGTTATGTCTCCTAATAATTGTCAATATTGATGACATAATTGGAATTATTTTATTATATTGTATGTTGTATGGCATAGGACATCACAATATGTATATTGTAGCTAATTTACAGCTATATCATTATGGTGTAAGCTTTATTACTTACAGTAATTCTTTTTGTCCTTACATCTATTTGTCAAAAATTAATATATACAGCATCATTGTTTTCAATTGTTATTTGTTTAGTATCTCTTTTTTTTTTTTGCTTCTTTGAGAAGCATTTTTAAAAAAAAATTCTATGTTTTTATGTTTATTTATTTTTAAGAGGGAGAGAGACAGAGTGTGAGTGGGGAATGGGGAGGGAGAGGGAGAGACACAGAATCTGAAGCAGAGCTGCAACATGAACCTGGAGACCATGACCTGAGCAGAAGTCTGACGCTCAACAGACTGAGCCACCCAGGTGCCCAACCTTATTTGAAGCTTTTATTTCCTATGTTTTAAGGCACCCTTTATAAATAGCATATAGCTATTACGTATTTAAATCTAATATGACAATCTGCCTTTTAAAATAGGGTATTTTTTCTGGTACAGTTAAGTAGACTGATGCTTTGTATACATTGCTATAACTTTATTTTATTCTTTCCATTTCTCCTGCTTTTTCTAGGTTACCTCCAATTTTCTTCTTTCTTGATGTCTTTTATATTTTTTTCATTTTTTCCACTTTATTCCTTCTATTCATTTGAAAATATATATATACTCTTTCCATCACTTAATGTGTCTTAGAAATATTAAGTGTGTTTAGTATTTCAGAAATTATGATCATTGATTAATACAGTTACTTCCTTCATAACACATGTTCACCAATATCTTTGCCCACTCTTCTTTATGAATCAGAATTTTTCTTCCTGTTTTGGTAAGTACATTCTTCATAAATTTAACAGTGAAGTTCTCCTGATTCTCTGAGATTTTGGGTTTCTTTAAATTATTTTCATAATAATTACATTTTTAATAATGTGAAATCAATAAACAGTGTGATTACTGTTTCTTTGCAAAAGGTATTTTCTTTCTCACTGTTCTTCAGAACTTTACAATTCTTCTCTGTCATGCTGGTGGTTAACAGTGGATTTCATTATTTTTATGCAACTTGCAACTTATTCTGAATCTGTAGTTACTTCTCTTGTGTCACTTATCTTTTATAATATCGCCGACCCTCCTTTCTGTATTTTTTCTCCTTATGCCTGATATCCCCTAGCCTCTCTTTCATGTATTCTACTTCTCTGTGTCTTCACACTTCAGGTAAATTCTTTAGGTTTTTATTTCATTTTAAGCAATGTCTCTGTAGTTATTTTGTATCACCTATTTAAACTATTCATTGTAATACTGATTCATTCTTAAATATTTTGCTGCCATTTTAATATTTTTAATTACCCTTGCTTTTCACACCTCCCTTTATTCTATAGGTGTGTTAATCTATTTATATTGTAATTTTACCCAAGAATTCCGACACCTGGGATTGTTTCCAGTCGCAATCTAATTTCTGCCCATCACCTTTGACCTCCTCTCCTGAAGCATGCTTTACATTCTCATGCTTTTTGTGGTTTTCTTTTCATTGTTAAGCATAATCAAAGGGGTTTATCTGTCAGAAATGTTTGAGACCTGTACTATAGTTGCTATGCTTCAGAGAGAATTTTTTTTTAATTTCTTCTCCTAGCTTGAAACACTAAAACACAAATTTCTAAATTGAGTGTTTGGGGATCACTCAATTAAAAGCCAAGGTTAAGAACGGGTACTATTCCTTGTTATCTCTATGCAAAATTTATTGTTTTCTTAATTTATTTTAAAGGTAAACTAATGATGTAGTTTGGAAGTAGATCTTTTGTACCAAGTTTGACAGAGCCTGGCTACTGTGCAGAATCCTACTTTATTCAAGGTCACCAGACTGAAAAATCAAGTTCATTAAAAATAAGCAATAACTCAACTCCATGTCTAGCTGCAGTCACTGGTCACTTTTCTAGATATTTGCTCTCACTTTCTTATGCGAATTACCAGACTATATATAAATGTGTATGTATATATACATATATATACATATGTATATAAATAATATACATTATCGATTATACACACATCTTGCCAGTTGAGACAAATACTACTAACATCTAATTTGGTATTTTTACTTATTTTAAAACAAATGGTTTCTTAGTCTGACATATTGTTGGAAAAACTACTTTCCATATGATTCTGAAATTGAATTTCTTTTCATATATAATATATGCCAAATGCCGAAATCATTTACTAAAGGAGATTGTATTGAAATATTGCATATTTTTCAAAACCTGTGTTGACATTTTATATCATTATTTCAAAAATAACCCAAGGGAAACAATCGCTCATGGAAGAGAAAATACTTAGATTGTTGAAGGTGAGAAATATAATATTATTAATTTAAATAGCATGAATTCATAACAACAAATTATTATCATTTAATATACTTTATGATCTATATATAGCGTGTGGGGAAATAGCTATTTAAATGTTATTAAAGACAGAGTGTATTTACAGAGTATCAAAAAATAAGTGCACATGCGCGTGCGCGGTGCGCGCGCACACACACACACACACACACCCCTCATATTCCAAAACCTCAAATTAATTTAACTAACCCAAGATTATATAGAAGTTTCACCACTGGAAAATTTGCTCCTGCTTTATTTACTCACATGGTGTAAATTTTCACCCAGGGCCACAGCCACTGGCCTATCTAAATTACTTTATATACTACGTATAGCAGTTTAGAATTGAAGTTTTCCATACCATCAGAGCTAATAAAACCTCAACATCAAGTCCTTTCACTCTGATGACAAGTACCCCAAAGTAGTTTTCTTCCCTGACTCTGACAGCTTCAAAAGAAATAAACGGACTCTGTGAAATTCACTGTTATTTTTTTCCCAGAAATTACATTTCTTTTAAAAATGGTTCTTTCTAAATCCGTCACAAATGAAATAGGGAAAGAAAACGGTATGTCTTCATTGCTGCTGTGTATACATTACATGCTATTACTTTATTCCTTCTGTGTTTCATTATTATACAACTGGAGCCTAGAGCTTCAGTGAAATGGGCAGACAAGTCGCCAAGTGAAAATAAATTAACTTTAAATGAAAACTTCTCAAGAGTAAACTATTCAAAGCCTCTAATGTTGTTATGCACTTAGACAGTTGAATATATAAAATCAGAATTTATCAGTTCAACTGAACTTCATAACCAGCAACATCTGGGGGATGTTCTCTAGTCTTATGCTCATCAGTTTTATAACACATTTGTCTTCTGACATGATCAAAAACATGACACAGGCCCTGGCACATATTAACTGCTACCAAAAGTGAGCTGACAGAGTAGTGTGACATCTGTTTATTCCATCCCTACACCCCAGACTGTAACTGAATTAACCTGGATCACTGGATCAGAAGATGTTCATCCTGAATCTTGTATTAATCATTCCCTCGCTGCTCCAGGGTTTGGGTCTTTGTAGATAGAACTGAGGGACTAGACAGTGAATCAAACATTTATTTCCTTATATTCAGCTCCCTGTTTGTATGTTGTTGTTTAGAACATCTGCACCTCTCAGCATTCCGATCTGAATACAGGTGGTAAAAACACCCTGGTCCTTCACTGATTGTATCTGAAACGAATTGAGGTATTTGATGGGAAGCATAAGCTGTTTCTGCTCTGACCTACATATGTTACTAAGAAGTACCCTTAACCACACTCAATGCAAGTATTTCTTTACTTAAAAACTATAATTCGCATGTTCTGTTCCAGAGCTCATCTAACTCTGGAAGGAGATGCCAACTGAGGTCAATTTGAAGTTTTCCTTCAAAGATTCTATTAGCCCCACCAAGTTAAAAGGAGGAGGTGATAGATCAGTAACGACATAAGTGGTAGTAAAGAAAAGCACAATTTTGATGCACATGGAAATAGAGATAATGGATAAGAATTTAAAAGGAAAAGGGGAGAGGTAGGTTGCATGTACGCCTATATAATAAAATATTTAATACTGAGAACAATTCTGAGCAAAAGTGCCGGGGTGGAGGCAACAGCCAGGTATTCTCCACCTTTTCCATTTCCCAACATCTTAATCCACTGTCCACAGACTAGCCGGAGCATTATTTAAAAAGTATTTTAAATAGTATCTTTTCAATCCTTTGCTTGGGACCTTTCATTTGTTCTCCAATACTTAGTAAAATTCCCTGGGTCCTAACCAGGGCCTGCCTGTCCCTGCCCAACACCCCAGGATCATCTTAGACCAGCTTTCCCGGCCTCTCTGTGTCCCTAAAACATGTCAAGCCCTCTTCCTCCCACACTCTACACAAGCTCCTGCCACCGTCAAGAAAGTTCTTCTCATGGTTCTGCACAGCTGTCTCCTCCTACTCCTGACTTTGAAAAGGCCTTCTGACCATCCCATCCAAGTAGGTCATCTTCTTTCCCAGTGTATGTCTCTTATAACACGTAACATAATCTGCAAGAGATATTCTCTCCTTTGTCCTACCAGGTTTAAGTCTGTCCCATGAGAATA
The DNA here is from genome assembly GCA_017311185.1 of Proteles cristata cristata. Taxonomy (NCBI): domain Eukaryota; kingdom Metazoa; phylum Chordata; class Mammalia; order Carnivora; family Hyaenidae; genus Proteles; species Proteles cristata. The sequence goes on from JAESUZ010003332.1 coordinate 328,445, forward strand.
TGAATCCCATCAGGTTTCCTGAGTGCCTGATGTATAACATGTTAGTTTTAATTAAGGATAAAGAGGTGAATAAGATACACAATAGTTGTATCTCACAATGTGCATTTGCAGGGTTGCAAAGCTCTACTCCTAAGGTGCTTAAGAGAAAACAAAACGTTGAAATTATAATAAAAGCAACAGACAGAGAAAGGGCAAGATGGCAGAGAAGTAAGGAGCTCCGTACTTGCACTCGCGCCCATACATCACACAGAAAGATCTGAAGCCATTGGAAACCTTACAAAACCTGAGAGACTGGGAGAAAAAGGACGCAGAATCCACTGAGAAAGCCTTCTAACGTGAGTGCGAACCGGGGAAGATAAAATCGGGCCAGGATCAGAGACTCCAGGGTGGGAGACGATCCCCCTCTACCCTCTACGGGGAGTGAGAGGAGAAAAGGAGTGAGTCCGAAACAGAAAAACCTCCGCTCCGGGGGGAAAAACCTCCGCTCGGTGCATAGAAAGACCGTATTTGCCAAATACCTGCACACCAGGTCCCCTCGTGCCAACTTGTCCTGGGGGGGGCTGAGCACACAAACTGCTTCTCTGTGCTGCTCCTGGAGGTTGGATTTCAGAGCAGGGGCGCGCCTGCCACCATTGTAGCTCCAGGGCGGCTGGGGCCCCTAAAAGAGCCGTGCTGACACCGGGCGTCCGGGCTCCTGGCTAGCTGAACTCGAGAGGGAAGGCAAAGAGCTAAAAACTGGGAAATTTGCCTGTGAGTTTGTGTTTCGGGTGATGAGCCATAGAGGGACCCAGTTGAGGAAGCAGAGATTCTGACTCCGCCCCCAGAGCTCGGCAGGGGGCCTGGAATTGCCCGAGGGGTTTGCCTGGGAAGCTGTGTCTAAGGCAATTTCAGCAGGGCTCTCGGACTGGGATTTGGAGATTGGAACTGGCCTGGGTTGAAGAGTGCAACCAACTTCGGCTGCGTCCCCGGAACGGGGAGTTGACACGCCCAAAAAAGCGAGTTGCAGCGCAGGGTTCAAGAAGGGACTGGAGCACCCTCACTCTCCGCCCCACAACCTCCACCCAGAGCTCCCGCCTGAGGCATTGGATCACGTCACGCCCACCGCTGCATGAGAGGTGCCCTCCTCCCTTTTTTTTTCTTTTTTTTCCTTTTTTTGTTTTTTTCCTTTTTTTTCTTTCTTTTTCTTTCCTTTTTTTCCCCTTTCTTTTCTCTTTTTTTCTTCGTCTTTCCCTTTTCTCGCTTTTTCCCCCAAAACACTGACCTGATTAACTCTGGTTGCCAGCTTGCTTAAACAATGACAACGAGTCCATTCTGTAAATGTAAATTCTACACCTACTGACATTTTCAGATATTTCTCTCAGGAGTAATTAGACTACATAGTTTCTCTGGATAATTCCAGTATCCTTCTCTCACCTATCCAACCATATTCTACACTTTACCTCTTTAAAAAAAGCTTCTTATCCCTTCTGCCTGTTCATTCTATTTCCAAATCTGCCTCATCTCGCCCCGCCTTCTCTCTTTTCCTCTATGCTCTTCAACCAGCACTGCATACACACGGCTATTTAACTGTAGCTGGGAAATCCAGGTATATGCTTTAAACCGTTCTTTGTCCATCGGTTTTCTTCTTTTTTCCTTTTCTTTTCCCCTTTTTGACCCTTTTATGTATATTATACTCCCTATTATTCGCTCTCCCTCCTCCGTCTTTTCTCTTAACTTCCTCGTTTTCCCTCTCGCTTTGCATGTTAGTTGAATTAGCCTGTGCATTTGTGTGCTCCTGCTCCCTGTGTGTTTGTCTGTCTCTTTTCTTTTCCAGGGCTACCTCAAGAAACAAGCTAGAGTACACGAGGTGGAGAGTCCCAAATATCACTACGAATAGGAAAATAAAATAACCAAGGTCCCAACAAGAGAGACCGAGGGATACCATTCAAAAAACAATCTCTGAAAGGATAGGCCCAGGAAAGTCAAAGAGTCTTCTTGGATATAGCAGCGCTCATAGATACAGAGAGCATAAAAGGTCTTTAAAATCAGCAAGAGCCGGAAAGCTAACTAAAATGACAAAACGAAAGAGCTCTCCTCCAAAGAAACTCCAAGAAGAAATGACAGCTAATGAACTCCTCAAAACAGATATCAGCAGCATAACTGAACAAGATTTTAGAATAATAATGGTAAAATTAATAGCAGGGCTTGAAAAAAACATAGGGGACATCAAAGAAACTATGGCTACAGACAGAATGGAAAATAAAAATAGGCATGAAGAATTAAAAATGCGATAAATGAGATACATAATAAATTAGAGGCCTCCAATGCACGGATTGAAGAGGCAGAAAGGAGAATAAGTGATTTAGAAGACACCATTCTAGAAAAACAAGAAGCTGACAAAAAAAGAGACAAACTGATCCAGGAACAGGAAAGAAGAATTCGAGAGCTCAGCGAAACAGTCAAATGCAACAATATCCATATCATAGGAATCCCAGAAGAGGAAGAGAGAGGGAAAGGTGCTGAAGGAGTCCTGGAACAAATTATAGCAGAGAACTTCCCCGACCTGGGGAAGGAAGTCAATGTGGAAATACAAGAGGCTCAGAGGACTCCCCTCAGACGTAACTTGAATCGAACTTCTGCATGATATATCAACGTAAAAATGGCAAAATACAAGGACAAAGAGAGAATTTTGAAAGCAGCTGGGGAGAAAAGGGCCCTCACATACAAAGGGAAACCTAACAGAGTGGTGACAGACCTATCTACTAAAATTTGGCAGGCCAGAAAGGAATGGCAGGAGATCTTCAATGTGATGAACAGTAAAAATATGCAGCCAAGAATCCTCTGACCAGCAAGCCGGTCATTCAAAATAGAAGGAGAGATAAAAACCTTTCCAAATACACAGAAATTGAAAGAATTTGTCACCACAAAGCCAGCCCTACAAGAAATCCTGAGGGGGATGCTCTGAAGGAAAGGTTGCAAGGAACAAAGATTCCAGAGACACCATCACAAACATGAACCCTACAAAAGATACAAAGTCTCTAAATCCACATATTTCAATAATAACACTGAATGTAAATGGGCTGAATGCTCCAATCAAAAGACATAGGGTAGCAGAATGGATTAAAAAACAAAATCCATCTATATGCTGTCTACAAGAAACTCATTTTAGACGGGAAGATACCTTCAGATTAAAAGTAAGGGGATGGAGAAATATATATCATGCTACAGGAAATCAAAAGAAAGCTGGAGTAGCGATACTTATATCAGACAAACTGGACTTTAAATTAAAGACAATCACAAGAGATGAAGAAGGGCACTACATAATAATTACAGGGTCCATCCATCAGGAAGAACTAACAATCATAAATGCCTACGCACCGAATATGGGAGCACCTAAATATCTAAAACAATTAATCATAAACATAAACAAGCTTATAGATAAGAATGTGCTAATAGCAGGGGACTTTAATACTCCGCTTACAGCAATGGATAGGTCAACCTGACAGAAAATCACTAAAGAAATAATGGACTTGAAAGACACATTGGACCAGATGGACCTGACGGATATATTTAGAACTTTATATCCTGAAGCCAGGGAATTTACTTTCTTCTCAAGTGCACATGGTACATTCTCCAAGAGAGATCACATACTGGGACATAAAGCAGCCCTCAATAAATATAAAAGAATAGAGATCATACCATGCACACTGTCAGATCACAATGCTTTGAAACTTGAAATCAATTACAGGAAGAAGTCTTGAAAACTTCCAAAAACATGGAGGTTAAAGAACACCCTTCTAAAGAATGAATGGGCCAATCAGGCAATTAGAGAGGAAATTAAAAAATATATGGAAACAAATGAAAATGAAAACACAACAATACAAAATCTATGGGATGCGGCAAAGGCAGTCCTAAGAGGAAAGTACATTGCTCTCCAGGCCTATTTCAAGAGATTAGAAAAAGCACAAGTCCAAAATCTAACAGCTCACCTAAAGGAACTAGAGGCAGAGCAACAAGAACGCCCTAAACCCAGTAGAAGAAGAGAAATAGTAAAAATTAGAGCAGAAATAAACAACATACAGACCAAAGAAACAAGTGAACAGATCCATGAAACCAAGAGTTGGTTTTTTGAAAAAGTAAACAAAATTGACAAACCTCTAGCCAGTCTTATCCAAAAGAAAAGAGAGAGCACCCAAATAGACAAAATTATGAATGAAAATGGACTTATTACAACCAACCCCTCAGAAATACAAGCAATTATCAGGGAATACTATGAAAAATTATATGCCAACAAATTGGACAACTTAGAAGAAATGGACAAATTCCTAAACACACACTCACTACCAAAATTCACACGGGAAGAAATAGAAAACCTGAACAGACCCATAACGAGTGAAGAAATTGAACCAGTGAACAAAAATCTCCGAACAAATAAGAGCCCTGGACCTGATGGCTTCCCTGGGGAATTCTACCAGACATTTAAAACAGAATTAATCCCAATTCTTCCCAAGCTATTCCAAAAAATAGAAATCGAAGGAAAACTCCCAGACTCATTTTATGAAGCCAGCATCACTCTGATTCCCAAGCCAGACAGAGATCCAGCAAAAAAAGAGAACTATAGGCCAATATCCTTGATGAATACGGGTGCAAAAATTCTCCACAAGATCCTTGCAAATCGAATCCAGCAGCATATAAAAAGAATCATCCACCAAGATCAAGTAGGATTCATTCCTGGGTTACAGGGCTGGTTCAACATTCGCAAATCAATCAATGTGATACATCATATCAATAAAAGAAAACATGAAAACCATATGATCCTGTCCATAGATGCAGAAAAAGCATTTGACAAAATACAGCATCCCTTCTTAATAAAAACTCTCGAGAAAGTTGGGATAGAAGGAACTTACTTAAACATCATCAAAGCCATCTATGAGAAGCCTTCAGCTAACATCATCCTCAACAGGGAAAAACTGAGAGCTTTCCCCGTGAGATCAGGAACACGACAGGAATGCCCACTCTCACCACTGTTGTTTAACATAGTGCTGGAAGTCCTAGCATCAGCCATCAGACACCAAAAGGAAATCAAAGGCATCAGAATTGGCAAAGAGGAAGTAAAATTTTCACTCTTCGCTGATGACATGATACTCTACATAGAAAACCCGACAGACTCCACCAGAAGCCTACTAGAACTGATCCAAGAATTCAGCCAAGTTGCAGGGTACAAAATCAACGTACAGAAATCGGTTGCATTTTTATACACCAACAATGAAGCAACAGAAAGAGAAATCAAGAAACTGAGCCCATTCACAATTGCACAAAAAACTATAAAATACCTCGGAATAAACCTAACCAAGGATACAAGAGATCTGTATGATGAAAACTATAGAAAACTTATGAAGGAAATTGAAGAAGACATAAAGAAATGGAAAAACATTCCATGCTCATGGATAGGAAGAATAAATATAGTTAAGATGTCATTACTACCCAAAGCACTCTACACATTCAATGCAATTCCAATCAAAATTGCACCAGCATACTTCTCAAAACTAGAACAAACTATCCTAAAATTTGTATGGAACCACAAAAGACCCCGAATAGCCAAAGTAATCCTGAAAAATAAAACCAAAACGGGAGGGATCACCATCCCAGACTTTAGCCTCTACTACAAAGCTGTCATCATCAAGACAGTATGGTATTGGCACAAAAACAGACACATAGACCAATAGAACAGAATTGAGAACTCAGGAGTGGACCCAAAAGTATACAGCCAACTGATCTTTGACAAAGCAGGAAAGAATATCCAATGGAAAAAAGACAGCCTTTTTAACAGATGGTTTTGGGAGAACTGGACAGCAACATGCAGAAGAATGAAACTAGATCATTTTCTCACACCATGCACAAAAATAAACTCAAAATGGATAAAGGACCTGAAGGTGAGACAAGAAACTATCAACACCCTAGAGGAGAAAGCAGGAAACAACCTCCTTGACCTCCACCGCAGCAACTTCTTACTTGACACATCCCCAAAAGCAAGGGAATTAAGAGCAAAAATAAACTGTTGGGACCTCATCAAGATTAAAAACTTCTGCACAGCAAAGGAAACAACCCACAAAACTAGTAGGCAACCAACAGAATGGGAAAAGATAGTTGCAAATGACATATCAGATAAAGGGTTAATATCCAGAATATATAAGGAACTCACCAAACTACACGCCCGAAAAGCAAACAACCCAGTGAAGAAATGGGCAGAAGATATGAACAGACACTTCTCCAAAGAGGACATCCAGATGGCCAACAGACACATGAAACGATGCTCAGCATCGCTCCTCATCAGGGAAATACAAATCAAAACCACACTGAGATACCACCTCACGCCAGTCAGAGTAGCTAAAATGAGCCAATCAGAGAACTCTAGATGCTGGCGAGGATGTGGAGAAATGGGCACCCTTCTACACTGTTGGTGGGAATGTAAACTGGTATAGCCCCTCTGGAAAACAGTGTGGAGGTTCCTAAGGAAACTAACAATAGAATTCCCCTATGACCCAGCAATAGCACTGCTAGGAATTTACCCAAGGGATACAGAAATGCTGAGCATAGGAGCACATGTACCCCAATGTTCATAGCAGCACTCTCCACAATAGCTAAAACATGGAAAGAGCCTAAGTGTCCATCAACAGATGAATGGATCAAGAAGATGTGGTTTATCTATACCATGGAATACTACATGGCAATGAGAAACAATGAAATCTGGCCATGTGTAGCAACATGGATGGACCTTGAGGGTGTTATGTTGAGCGAAATAAGTCAGGCAGAGAAGGACAAATACCATATGTGTGCACGTATAGGAGGATTAGGAGGAACTTGACGAGGACCAAGGGGGAGAAGAAGGGCGGAAATGGTGGGGGAAAGGGAGAGAGGCAAACCATGAGAGACTCTTGAATGCTGACAAAAACTGAGGACTGATGGATGTGGGGGGGAGGAGGGATGGGCATGGAGGAGGACACTTGTGGGGATGAGCACTGGGTGTTATGTGGAAACTAATTTGACAATAAACTATTTGTAAAAAAAAAGCAAAAGACAGACAATGTTGCCACAGGGTACCCATCATTTTCGTCTATTTGCTCTTCTTGTTTTAGTTATTGTCCCAAGTATTTAACTTTTGTTTTATTTCTTAACCTTTTCTTAGTATGAAAATAACCTATATCTCTTGCAACTCTTGACATTTGTTTTTATAAATAAACATTGCTCAGGTATAGTGAGATATCTGATTTCTAATGATTAAAGCAAATAGTAGATACTAGGTCAGCCTTGAAATACTCTGAAATTCTATTTGAACTACATTATTTTGCACTGACACTTCCCAAATTGCTAATTTTACTTTTTAAGTTCCTAGACATATCATAACCTTTTTGTACTATTAGGTTAATGCAACAAAGCAAATGTGTTTCTTCTTCTCAATAAAGTCTTTATAAACATAATGCAATATTTATTAATATGCCTTTATGCTCAGCATGGTGTCAAATCGTTCGTGATTTATCCCAAGTACTTTAGATGTTCACTATAACAAAAACCAAAATTCCTATAAGAAATATATGCCTTCAAAATAATAATTCTTTTCAATCTGGTAGCAAATTTTGATCCAGAAGTGATATCATACTGATTAGCAATTAAATATGGAAGAGTCTTTGTTTTCAGTTTGTCTTTCTTTCTGTTTCTCATAGTATATTTACATATTTTGAGCACTTCTCAAAGATCTAGGAGCAAATATCACTCTATGTATTTCCTGCTATTAAGTTCCTTAAGAACAGAGAAAGTCTCAAGAGAGAAGAAAAGCTTATGCCTATTACATATGCCAATAAAATATTAACATCAGTATCTATGTACTTTATAGAGACTGCATGGAAATGGATACATGGATCAATAGATATTGATTTTCAACTTTGATATTATTTGCAACTTGGGAGTCATATCAAATTTTTATATTTCAAAATACTCTTCACTGCATTGCTGTTCCTCTTTCTAGCTTCATCTAGCAACTATTAATCTTCTTCTCTTATACCTTAAGACCCTTAGAGAAAAAAATAATTCTAAATAGATCAGAACATCCCCACAAGAAGCTCTTATTGGGCACATGAATATCTGAATGCACACCCAAGAGTCTTCCTTAATGCAAATTCTTACCAATTATATATAATCAGCATCTGTTTCAATGATGCTTTCTCATATAAACTTTAAAATCTAAATATCAACATACTAAGTGTCTGGAGAGTTGGTTATAAAGGAGAGATTTGACGTTCTTTAAATATTCTGTTCAAATAAACACTTAGCGGAGTTCAGCTGGTTACTGAAATTTAACAGTATGGATGAGAGAGCTCATTCCAGCCATCTTCTCAGGAAGCATTTATCCAGGAATTGGTTTTGATTCGTAAAAACTGTCTTGCCACTAATATTTTCTAACTCTCCTTGTACTTCTAATTAAAAGAGAACTTTGACCGGCTTTAGGAAAAAGGAAAGGAAAACTCTCGAATGGGACAGATAGCCAGGTACTTAATTGATATCATTTATCAATTAATTTCAGCAAAAGATAAATTATTTGGCACAGATGATATTACAATATTCTCTAAATATCATTGTATAATACAAGGCTACATTCCTATTGAAGGTTAAAATTGATTATAAGCTAGATCTTAGTGGAGAGATGGATAAAAGATAGTTAGAAACCCATATGATGACTCATTTTCCTTCTCACACCCAAAAGAAAATTTAAATGTAAATCTTATCTGTCTAACAAAGATTAGAAATGTATTTTCTGATTTATATTGAATCAATAGATATTATTTAAGAGCAGCTCAAGGTCACAAGTTTTTGACCAAGACAAAGGATTAAAGAATAATAAGGTTTTTTTTCTCTTAAAATACCATTAGAAATCACCTTATCCAATACTCTCATTTTACTGTGAAGGATACAGAAACTCATATCAAGTGTGCCAGTATAGATCCACTAAAAAAATCCTAAAATTAATCTCATTCAAGAATTTTAGATTTTGAGGTTCTGACATAAATCTCTTATCCTTCGTATTTTTATCAATGAATCCTAAGTACACTGACTTAATTTTTTGTTGAATATTTTTTTCTAATTCTAATACAATATTATCTGAATGTTTTCTCTAAAAAGTTAAAAAGTTAAATTAACAATGCGGTACAATTACAAGTCATAAATGTACATACAATAAATAAAATTATACATCTTGAAATGATGCTTTATTTTGTGTTTTGACACATATACTCTCCATAATTAAAAACATACTGATTTTTACACATCACTAATTGCCAATATCACTTCCTATAGATAATGCATAGACTCCAAAAAGCAGTTTTACTTTATTAGTGAGTCCTATAATAATTCAGTTTAGATTATGATGAAATATTATATAATTTCTAGAAAGATTATGTTCTAAGTTGGAGTTAGAAAATAAAGTTGATTCATTTAAGAGGTCCATATAAAGAAGAGAAAATTGCACCAACTTTACAATTTGGTGATTATAAAAACAATGTATCATTGAAATCTATTCTGAAGAACAGATTTTCTAACCTCTTAACTTGTCAAAAATAGTCAATTAAAAAAAAATTTCTATCTGTATGAAGAAATTCACAGACCACCTGAGGGAACAATAAGATTATATCTATGGATTTGAACTACAATAAGCCCTCAAACCAGAAGGGATTCTCTTCTGTGCCTTTTTCTGAGAAAGCAGGAAGAACATTAAAGATTGAGAACAAGAAGACCAGAATATTGAAAAGGAAGAGAGTTATTACAGAGGATTTCCAAAAGTTCCTTTTATAGTTACATCACTTTAGAGTAAAGAAACTAAGAATTAGTTGATCTAATGCAAGAAGTAGAACTGCATCTGACTTGGAAATCTTAGAAGTAAATAAGCTCATAAAGTCAGCCTCCATTTCTATATAGCAGAGTAAGTGATACAAACACACCTATCATGAAAAAAAAAATGCTTTATGACCAAGGTAAAATAAAGATTATTAGGCTAATGACAAAAATGGAAAAATACAAAATATCATGACTATACAGCTTCCCATTCAAGTTTCTGACAACAAACTCTGTTCTGCAAATATTATACCTCCTTTGCTCATTTTCTCTCTTTACAGTTGTATAAGTTATTTAAAAAGTTCCAGGGGCGCCTGGGTGACTTAGTCGGTTAAGCGTCCGACTTTTGCTTAGGTCATGATCTCGCGGTTCGTGGGTTCGGGCCCCGCGTCGGGCTCTGTGCTGACTGCCAGCTCAGAGCCTGGAGCCTGTTTCAGTCTGTGACTCCCTCTCTCTCTGACCCTCCCCTGCTCATGCTGTCTCTCTCTCCTAGAAATAAATAAAAAACATTAAAAAATAAATAAATAAAAATAAATAAAAATAAAAAGTTCTGCAATATTGCTGTATATGTGTTAAAATTGCTATAGCATAAGCCAAAAAATAAAATGACACTAAAGGGTTCAAATATTCCCTGAAAAGCTTTAAGCATGAGAGTTAATCACTATAAAAGATTAGAAGATAGGCTTTATATATTGGGTAATACAGAAGTTGAAATCCACACTAATTTATTGTTTCTAAATGTATTCAATAGATGGCACTCTTCCCATTTTCTCCTTTTTCTTCTCTGCTTAAGTGTCACCTTCCTTCTAAATATTTACTGAATATTGCCCATGTAAATGTGAAAGAATTTTCACGACTTTCTTAAGAACTTACAAAACCACACACATCTCTGGATTTTTGCTTAGAATGGTCTCCAATGGAAAAAAAAAAATTATGCTGGCTTGAAGCAGAAATGGCAATGAATTCTTTCTAGAGTGTGAAGAGCCATAGAAGCAGCTGGGGAGGTTATTAAATTGGGTTCTTTTCTCAAAGGTACAAAAACCTGCCAAGCTACAAGCAAAGTAGCCTGGCCAACTGAAGGATCAATGGTGTAAAAAGCTTCTCCTCAAAGCTGTCATGGAGACTCTAGCTGTGGGGACTGTATACTTGGCATTCACCCAAAAAATGAAAATATAAAGGCTGCTTGGCTTTAAAGTGCTCCCCTACTGTTAAAGATATGAAAAGGATTTTCCCCCATGTCTGCCATCTTCTAGAAAATTAAAACTCACTAAACATCAAGGGAGTGAATGTATCACATTTCAAGGGAAGAATTTTTGCAGAGAATTGGCTTTATTGCAAGGTTAATGGTTTTATAGCATCACATATGCTAAAATTTTCAGACAGAATGATCAAAAAGTACTTGTGAGGAAACAAAATGCAGCACCTGTTTGGCCAAGAGTTCTACAATGAATTCTCTCCACGAGGAGCCACGCTTCATTCATGATACAGCTATACTGCTATGCTTGCCAGTTCCACTTAACGACGCATGTCAGTTCTAGCCAAATCCACACTGGTTTATTGCTGCGTGTGTGTGTGTGTGTGTGTGTGTGTGTGTGTGTGTGTGTGTGTGTGTGTGTGAATTAATAATAATAATGAACTCATTATTAATTCTCTTATTATACTGAGGTGAATATAGATCCCATTTATCTTGAAATGACTGTAGTTTATTAGGACTCCTGATATTGACTCCATTTTTCCTTAATTTTTAATTTTCTGTTCTCATCAATTACTGACAATTTTCTTGATTCTGCACACTATTTTTCCAAATCCATTATATTCTATAAGATTATGTTCTTATAAAGTAATTATAAATATCTTAAAATGCACAGATGCTTTGGTTTAGTGCATTAGCACTATGCCTATTAGACTGGTTTTCTCTCTAGTCTGAAATCTTTTCTCTAAGCCAGTCAGACTGATACTTTTCCTTTTACCTGTATAGATATTCTACAGCTCTTAAATACCCATAGTGCTTTGCCTCTGAATATTAAAGTACACAGGCAAACTATCTTCTTTGTATTTTCCTAAATAACTTTTTAAATAGTCATTCATTCAACAGCTGCAATACCTCCCATGTGATAATGTGAGAATCCAGCAAGGATGAGTCAGCATGGAAACTGTTCTCAATGCAACAGTCTTATTTCCATCCCCTCTCCATATCCTCCCTCTCTTTGACTATCAGCAATTTTTAAGATTTACCTTAAGTGTTCTTCCTTTTCCCATGCTCTTCCTGAGGACACAATGTTATCTGTTCAGAGTTGATAATGAGATATGTTTATCAAACAAACTGTATGTGACTAGCAGTGTGCTTTTCATGAGATTTTTTAATCTGTTTTCATAACAGACATGTAAGTTAAACGAAAGCAGTCCTATCATATAGAGAAAGCAACAGTAATTTAGACAAGTAAAGTGACTTGTCTGAGACCACTTAGGGAATAAAAAGTAAACCCAGGACACATAGATATGACTGTGCGGCCCTAAACTTCACAGTTTCTTTATTGGAAGTCTAGCTAGAACTTTACTATATGTTCCCATATTCATCTTCTAACTAGTAAATATGGAATTCACATTTGTCTATTTATTGCATTATTATTATTTTTAAATTTGCATCCCATTTAGATTTATAGATTCTTAGTAGGTAGGAGTTGTGTCTAATAATTACTTACCTGTGTTGCCTAACCTAGCTTATGTCTTGATAAATGATAAGTTTTCCATGAAATATTTATGTTTTCATTGAACAGAATTTTCTTTTAAAGAGAAAAAATAAAAATTCTATGTTTTATTTATTTTTGAAAGAGCAAGAGAGAGAGAAAGACAGAGTCTGAGTAGGGGAGGGGCAGAGAGAGAGGGAGACACAGAATCTGAGGCAGGCTCCAGGCCCTGAGCTGTCATCACAGAGCCCAATGCAGGGCTCAAACCCACGGACTACGAGATCATGACCTGACCCAAAGTCAGACACTTAACCGACTGAGCCATCCAGGTGCCCCAGAAAATATAAAAACTCCAAATGTATACAGGATGTAGTCCAGTCATTCTCTTCTTTCATCTCAATAAGTCAGTAGTGAAGTCTGCATGACATTGGGCCTTATAAAAAGAAAAAAACATATTCTAATGAATTAATGAGACTGAAAATAGATCATGCCAATTTTCATGAATTTATCTAAATACTATTATATTTAGAAAATTATTAGAATATTTAGATAAATAATCAAAGTCACTATGAATTTACATATTTTGCCAGTATACACAACAAATAACAATCAAAGTGGAAATGGTACTCCTCTAATATATAACAATAATAGCTGCATTTGCTTAATGGAACGATTTTATTATTACAGAAAAGAAAGTTAGTGATTGCTTATTTAAAAAATCAATAAATTGATTAGCCCTTGGCAATACCATCAGTCCAACAATCAATAGTTAATGCAATATACCCCCAGATCACTACTTATTATATATGTTTGATTATGAGTGAAATTTATGAATCACGGAAGTCAACTAGCCACCCTAAAACTTCTTTTGTTTACTTGGAATAATGGGGTTAGATTGAATTGTTACTAATCCTTTCAGTTCTAAATATCTGATTCCCTGAGTAAGGGCAAAGAAAAAAAGTTCATTTATTTATGGCTGCATTATCAGATTATCAAATTTGGAAAAATCTATTTGATTAGCTATACAGTATTGTTAATTACATGGTGATATGACTAAGACTGAGGTCAAAGTCAAATTAAGATACCCCTCCCCATACTACTGTGAAATAAAAGGCATCTGTAAGAATCATTTATTTAACTTTATAAATAAACCAACTTTCTTTATGAACATAAAGTTGTGGAATGATTAAAAACGTTATCAATTCACATTTTAGTTGCTAATCTGTAGCCATCATGTCCATAAACTGTGGATTTTTAAAGATATTACGAATTTCAATTTCTTCCTTCACTTTCATTAAAAAGGATGATAACTCTAGTTTTCCCAGATAGGAAATTCCACTGCTTTCCCTGTGACTGACATAAAAATATTTGTGTTCTTCATTGCACTTCAATTTCACAATTCTTGAATCTAAGCACTGGTCTTAAGAGAAAGAGGGTGTCTTATCTCCAGCTTAGCCACAAACTCAGTTTTCACTTCAGAAATTAAGTTATATTGTAACGTGCAGGTTTTACGTATTCAACATTGCTTTTAATTCACACCTACACAGAAGATTTCTTCTGTGAATTCCAAAGCAATATCCTTATGATATCATACTGGATAAAAATCTGAACTGGTGTTTCCTCAACATCTCATGCAAGCTCTATATACCATAAATTCATGGTATTCATAAATTCATGTAGGGGGAATTACACATTCTAGGCAAAGAAATATCAAGCAGGTGTTGTTGGTGGCACCAAATTATACCAAATTATAGCTGGATCCAGTAACTGTCAGTACCCCAGTAATGAGGCAGAGCTCATAAATTCTATAATCAATGGCTGGTGCCAGAGACATGACACAGAGAAACCTGAGATATTTCACATTCAACGGTGCCTTGTACTAGAGACTGAGGAGTGACTAGACAGGCACTGAAAAAGACCACAAAAGTAGTTATTTCTTTTTTTAAAAAATGTTTATTTGTTTTGAGAGAGAAAGAAAGAGCTTGAGTGGGGGAGGGACAGAGAGAGAGAGAGAGGGAGAGAGAGAATCCCAAGCAGCCTCCATGCTAATGCGAGGCTGTCTCATGAACCATGAAATCATGACCTGAGCTGAAATCAAAAGTCAGAGGTTTAACCAACTGAACCACCCAGGCACCTCGAAAGTGGCAAACTTCTAAAGCAAGGACCTTCACTAGTTATTGAAAGGAAGTGTGCAGGCCTTCAAAATTTTAAACAAATAAGCAAAACTACAAATAACTTTACTTAACATCGCTGATGCACTCTGAAGTTTCTATATAAAAAAGTGACCTTTCTTCTGGAAATAATAACTAGGTTTGAAGACACATAGCACATGGTAGAACAGTGAGAAAAATACAAGTATCTAGAATGAAATCTGTCCATTATCCATGGAAATGCATCTATTTTAAAGATTCAGAGACATATTGTTGCATAATAATTACTGAGCCTTTGTGTTACTAGAGAAGGATTAAGTATTTTCCTATGTTTACTTATCGGGAAACAACTAAAAGGCAACACAAAAATTGGGACCATTCCTTCTGGTCACTGGACCGAAACTGAATTCCATTTGTTTCACTCATTTTCATTTGAATATACATCCATTCTTTATTTGACCAAATTTTCCTGGAACACTTTTTGATCAGAAGTCCCAACACTGCGGCACCTGAGAGCTGAGCCTGCAATTCTAATTTATTTACCTGGTGATGGCTGACAAACCCAAGAATGAGACTAAGTAAGAGACCAAAATTTTTTTATTTTCTAGAAAACTCTGAGTTTTACAATAGGGAATTAGATATGTAAGGAAATTAGTACTGTGTAAACATATACACACACATAAATCAAATCTGTAACTGCACACCCTCTGTGGTCAAAGGTAGAATATTTTCCAGAAACCAATAGTTTTATGGAATCAATAGGTCCTTCTTAAGACCTTTTCATTTATTAAGTAAATTGTTTAAATAATAAGAAGCTGTGTCATATAGAATTACTAAATTGGAATAGGTAAACAAGAAATTTCTGAGACTGAACTCTAAAATGTCATCAAAAATAGGAATAGGGATTCTTGCAAAAATTCAATGTAATTTTATTATACTCATTTTTGTAGGTTTATTTATTTTTAGAGAAAGGGAGAGCACACATAAATGGGGGAGGAGTAGAGAGGGAGAGAGAGAATCCCATACAGGCTCCAGCTGTCAGTGCAAAGCCCGAGATGGGGGCTTGATCTCATGATCTATGAGATCATGACCTGAGCCAAAATCAAGAGTCAGATGCTTAACCGACTAAGCCACCCAGGCGTCCCTATTCTCATTTTTTAACAGTGATTTGCTTTCCCTAAAGCCAGACTCTCATTCCAGAAATTAACTTAAATTTTAATAATTTAGCAACTGCTTTTTGAGGTTAGGTTTCCCAGTGTCCACTTCTCAGTGTCCTTTCAGGTATACTGGAGAAGGGGAAATTCTTCCACCCAAGAATATCTGAAGTGGAGCTTTCAGTCCATACCTAAGAGAGTGAGTCTAGAAGTTGTTGACTGTTGGACAGTTTTATCAGGTACTTACACTGTGAGGTTTGATTGTATGATTTGTGTGTGTCAACTGGAAGGTTTCACCTGACATTGTTAGATGTGCAGTGTTAGCCCTGAGGTGATATCTACTTTATGATATTGCCATGATGGCTTCTATTATTTTTCTCAGTGGTGTTATCAGATAAAAGCTCAATATTTTATTTTCTATTCATCATTGAAATGTGCCTTCTTCTCAAGAATAAACATGAAAAAACATAAGAAACCGTTTCTGCAGACGAATCAATTATGCCGTTTTGATATATTTTGGTTTTACACCACTATGATATGTTTTAAAACATTTTCTGTCATTTTCATATAATTGTTCTGGGTTTCTAACAAGTTCAGGTCATAATACGCCTTTTATGGGAGAGATGGTATTTGTTAACTCATAATCACAAATTAATATTTCACAAAGTGACTTATTAGTATACCTAAGAATATTTTCTTGAGACTATTTGATTTGTATTAAAACACTAATTTTTTTTTCTTTTGGCATTAAAGGAAATTATCCGCATCTTACTAAAATATTCTTAGCCTCACAAAAGTCAGGTTCATACAAATTTTGAATTTTTTAAATTACAACAACCTGAGAAGAAAAACAGACCAATTGCTAAAGCAAGAGAAAAAAAAAGAAAACAAACCAAAGAAACTGCCTTAAAATTTAGCATCTGGGCCACCTCCAATTAAGTCAGTGAACCAACGCTTTCTACATGAACAGATGTTCCACACCTTTTCCAAGCATTGAACAGGTTTTTGTACCACTTGGTCTATTTATATTGTATTTGGCTTGTCTTCAAACTTCTATTAAGTGACAGATTTTGAACGAAAAGGGACATCTGATTATGCCAACACCATGAGCCATATTAGTATACACATCACTTTGTTCATCAAAAAGCAAGTCTCTTACTAACCTAAGGAACTGGTATTTGAACCCAGAGACAAGTATATTGTCTGATTTTTCTATGCAGTAATGCCAGATTAACCATAATTAGAATAATTATGCAGATTAGCCATGACAAAACCTACTTTTATATTATGATTATCCCCTCATTTATTCTTGCCTTTGTTGTCAACATGAAGGCCACATTTGGCATGAACATTATCATTATTTATTCCTAATTGTTGGTAGAGAAAAAAAAATCCTTACTTTTCCTGTACCAAAATTAAAAAGTAGCAAAACTATTGGTCACAAAATTGATCTCTACACTGGACCAGGAAATTTTAAGCCAGTATACCCACACATCTATGGAGATATACTTATTCAGGATTCTCCTTACATTTCTCTACAAAATACTGAAACACAAGATAAATTGTCATCAAAATAAAAGAATCTGTGTGTTCCATCGTATAATCTTGTTACTGTTGTTTTATTATTTCATTTGAAATAACGTTGAAGATGACTTATTTGTCATAAGCAGTCTGTAGTGGAGTAGCTTTTCGATTTTTTCTGTCGTTTCTCCTCTCTATCATTATGAACATATGACCCGTCTGTATGGCTACACAGGGCCAACTCTAGACACTCGTTCAGATGTTTTAATTAAAGAAAATAACACTAAAAAAAAAAAAAAAAAAAACTCGCTTTCAACGTATCCATTCTTTTGTTCTTTGGCCTTACCAGGATTTTGACACTCAAAGTCAGAGTTAAAAATGGAACCCAGAACCTGTCCTCTAGCACTTTCCACATCACTCCTCACAACTTAGTCTCTCTATGACTAGCATCTTGCAACCTGAAGAAAGACATGGAGTTTCTGTTCCTTGCAAGAAAGAACATGATAGACATTTTTCTTGAGTATTTGAAGAAACTGCTGGGTTTCAGAAGGTTCACCAGGATTTAGAAGCATTGAGATATAATGAACATTCTTAGAGAATAAATATTAGATGGGGAAAATAAGAGGGAAGTAAGTCAAATTTCAAGGTCACAGTTTGCCTGAATGTCACTGGGCAGATTGGATGAATAAGTGGATACTAAGAATTGGCAAACAGAATATATATATTTACATAAACTGGTGCCATAGTCTCTTCTGTCTAAGAGCTCCTAAATGACAAATATTGTTACTGAAACTCTAAACAGGATCTTTTTACCCATAGCCCCTCCTTGGTTTTATGAAACAAAGAAAGAGAGAGAGAGAGAAAAAGAAAGAAAGAAGAAAGAAAGAAAGAAAGAAAGAAAGAGAGAGAGAGAAAGAGAGAGACAGAGGGAGGGAGGGGGGAGGGAGGGAGGGGGGAGGGAAAGAAGGAAAGAAAATGTATCATTAGGCATAACTTTTCTGCAAAGGTGTATTCACCATTCTAATCAATTTTAGGATTACTTTCTCAATGTCCTCTAAATAGTTACATCATATAGTTTTAAGCATTTCAATGATAAATCACAGACTCTAGCAATACTGTAATCTCATTTCACCCACCCTGTCTCCCCAATAGGTATTCAAGAAACTGAATTTACGTCATATCTTGATATGAAATATTCTGCTGTGTTTGTCCCAATTGGTCTCCACCTCCAGCTGTATACAGAAACAGACCGAAGAGATGGTCAAAGTACAGATTCTTGGGAAAACTTGACAGTGAAGGTTTAGCAACTTTTAATCTGGACTATAGTCCACGAATGTGAACTTTTAAAAGCTCTCTGGTGATTATGACATTTGAAAAACCCTACTTTAAAGAGATTAAAATACCTTAAGTTTTAAATAATCTTTGAAATGTTTCAAAACTGCATGACTAAAAGAATATAACTGCATCTTTCAAATAATAATTGGCTATTTAATCTTGAATAACTATTAGCAAAAACTGACTCTAAAATCATGAATTTTGTGTCAAGGAACATGATGGAGAGACAAAATAGTAAATCTGATATTCACAGGTCATGTGGCACCCATACACAGACCCAGAACCAATAGTTATGACTAGAGACAAAGTTTCTGTAAGATAACCAAGATGATGTTTTCATTTCATCTCTGATTATACTCATTTGTAAACTATTCTGGATGAATAAGTAAGTTGATATACAGTATAAATTGTATTTTATAGAATCTTGTGTAAAATAAAAGTTTCAATTAACCCCTAATAAAATCACTATCTAACACAGTACCTAACAATGTATATACACTCTATTAATACTTGTTGAATGAGTTAATAATAATGAATTTGATTTGAACTGTCTCATACTTATAGGCATTACTAATTTCAATCTTTACTTGTTGAAGCAGCAGAAACAATAGTAATGCAAATGTTTCAATAAAATGTTTATTACGGTGATCAGAAACTAAAATTTGTGGCAGTTTAAGTCCTTTCTATAAAGATAAATTATACTTATTGTAAAGAGGAATACTGTATTTTTGTTTATCCAAAACTGAAATTATTATATTAAAACATGTGATCTGGGTACCTGGGTAGGTCAGTCAGTTGAGCGTCCAACTCTTGATTTCAGCTCAGGTCATGATATCATGTGTCATGATATTAAGACCTGTATTGGGCTCTGCACTCACAGTGCAGTGGTATTCTCTCTCTCCTCTCTATGATCTCTTTCTCTCTCATAATAAATAAATAAACATTAAAAAAATAAGAGGAAGAGGGACGCCTGGGTGGCTCAATTGGTTGAGCATTCTACTTGGGCTCAGGTCATGATCTCACAGTTCATGAGTTCGAGCCCCATGTCGGGCTCTGTGCTGACAGCTCAGAGCCTGGAGCCTGCTTCAGATTCTGTGTCTCCTTAACTCTCTGTTCCTCCCCCATTCATGGGCTGTCTGTCTCTCTCTCTCAAGAATAAACATTAAAATTTTTTTTTTAATTTAAAAGGGGAATTTTTAAAATCAAATAAGTGAATATTTTTAACAACAGAATGGGACGAACATTATAATAGATGGATGATCTAAGGTTTATTTTCCACTGTATGTATCACAAAATTTTTCACCTTTATCACTCATAAACATTTCCTTAATGATTTAACACAACATACATCCCATGAAGAATCTTGCTAAAATGCTATTCTAATTCTATGAAGGAGGCTAAGATTCTAAATTTCTAGCAAACTAACAGATGATGCCAGTGCTACTGGTGTGCAGACCACATTTTGAGTAGCAAGGATTATTTAATACACTCGGAAAAGGTATTGAACATGGACACTGGAAATCTGGATACAAAGTGAAGATCTCTCTAAACTGTATGATCTGACATGGTGTATTCACCTCCTCTGGACATCTATGCACTTAGCTACAAAACGAGGAGTTGGAGAATGTCACCGTGGCCACTTACAGTTCTCAGCTTAGATGTGTATAGCATTCTGTGCCATTCTCCAAACATCTTATTATTTACTTTTGTTTTATTTCTCTTCATTCATTTTTAAAGAAACATAAAGGAAACACACTTATGAAATTGTGCGAAGAACTCTGGAAGGGCTTTCTCTCTATAAAGTCCTGAGCCCATTCCTTGAAGCACTCTGCAGAGATACCTGCTGTCTAGACAAGACACCTCAGTCACCAGCTGCTTCCAACCTGGCTTCAGATGGCTTTAGTCCCAGAGAGGTGCTCAGCAGGCCTACCAGCTTTCCGCTTCCCTGTGCAGCTGTTCACAGTTGATAATGAACAGAGTCAATAATCTGTGTGTGTGTGTGTGGTGTGTGTGTGTGTTTATAACACCCAGTTTCCATCAAACCCAATTCACCTTTTGCTGGTGACTGTGGAAAAGAGGCATGTGCTGCATTATATGTTGCAATTCAAAATTGTGGTAACCTTGACGAAACAGTACTGAATAGAATACACAGAAAACAAATGCCACAGAAGACACTGCATTAGTGTTTATGTATAGTATTTATATTTTAGGAAAGCAAATGTGTTTTTCACCCATATGGACATGTTTTTCCTAAATAGTATTTTAAGTCACCCCTACAAAGCATCTTTAACTGTTTTGAAGGATCATCCTCCATGAACACAACTCTGCTGTGTTCTCCTACAACAAATGTATTAAGGATAAAGCCAGGCTTTATAAAATATTATGAACAAACATTTTATAAAAATAATTCTCATGAGATGCAACACGATATTTTGTTAACAAGTATAACAAAGAGGGTTCTGTCAGCTATCATCTTTCATTAAGTAATAATAACGCTGATAATATTTAGGAAAACAAGGATTAGGCTTTTCTAAAATGATGCTTTTTGCAAATAAATTTCACTAACAACATACAATATGAATTGGATATTTTGATTTTTATTTACTGTATATTTTTTCAGTTTAATCCATAATGGGTATCCTTGTTCTTAATACTGATTCCTATAATGCACTGAACAGATGGCAGCTACAATATGTCCTACACAGTAGGAAAGGTAACAAGGAATGAATAAAGTATGAGTCTCCTCATCATCCTCCCCCTTTCCGGTATTTTATAATGTCCAATTGAGAAGCAAATTTGAGGAACCTCAAACAAAATATCAGAATACCTCTGGCAATTTTTTAACATAACACAATGATGGATATAATGCTTTCTTTTAACACTAATATCTACAATTGAAATTTCAGTCAACAAAAGTTGGGAATTTTAAAATGTTTTAAAAGCAACATTATAATACCAATAAACAGGAAAGTGATTTTCATATGGTATGTCTATAATTTCGCCTATAAATTCTAAAGTGTCCGTAAATCCAGAGTAGGATTGTCAACAACATTATGCAATACCTTCCGGCATTAATGCAATCAAGGACGTTCAATAAAACTCTGCTGTGCTAGACCTAAATTAGAAATGAGCACTGGCAGGATGTCCAGACTAGTAAATGGCAAAGTGCTGGTGAATAACCACCTGCAGGCAGGACAGAGGAAATTCCTCGTGAATGCAATCTACTAACAATTCAGGCAAATGACATTGCTGAGGGATCCTGGAATGAAATAAGTGCTGAGAGGTCACTCTGATGTCTACTTCTCAAGAGATTTTTCCACTAAAGACACATGCAAAAACATCACCAAAAAAATACTGACAAGCATTGAGGAAAAAGCATCCCTTAACCAAATCAAAGGCTGACATCGGACAAAGTTTTGCATCTCATTACATATTTACTGAACTTCTCACTTTTTTTGAAAAGGATCTAATCCACATATAATATATGTCAAAGATATGCATAAAAGTATTTATAAATAGAGAGAATGAAAACCAAGGAAGACTGTACTGCAAACTTTTCTAAAGAAGACAGCCTAACACTTCAAATCAGTTAACATTTCAATTTTTCATATTTCATAAAGTGCTTTTATGTGCTTATTTATTTCAGGGCACATATCAATCCACATCTATGGAAGGTATAATTTACTTATAGATAAGAAAAAGCTAAAGTCACCTGACCACAACTTAGATCATCTGCTTCCATCATATTATAAATACTGCCTATGAACAGAATGATGGTAAAGGAGAAATATCCCCTTGCAATTTAGTACAAAAAACAGGCAGAAGAAGATCAAATGCTCAAATGATACAGAAATTTCTTGCGTGAGAAACAGCATCTTACCCATAGATTTGGATTTAGGGTCTTCAAATGCATGTGTGTGAGTGGGGGAAGGGAGACTGGAGAGAGTCAGCAAAATCAGCAAGGTATTGCCCCTGCCCAACAAAGCTAATGGACAAGGCTCAGCTGATTAAAAGATATAAGTTGAATACTAAATTCTGAAACTACAGTGAGCAACCATAGACAACTTACTGGAATAAAAATTATGGACAAAGGATTTCTCTTTGTATTTTTTTAATTGAAGTATAGTTGACCTACAAAGTTATATTAGTTTCAGGTGTATAGTGTAGTGATTCAACAATTCTAAAAACTACTCAGTGCTTATTACCATGATACACCTGTAGTCACCCTTGTCACTACTGGTGCAACTATTATGGAAAACAGTATAAAAGTTGCTCAAAATTATAGAATAGAAATACTCTATGATCTAGTAATTCCACCCCAGGGTATTTACCCAAAGAAAATGAAAACACTAATTTAAAAAGATATATGCTCCATTAAGTTCCTCCTAATCCACCTATATGTGCAAACATATGGTATCTGTCCTTTTCTGCCTGACTTATTTCACTCAGTATAATAACTTAATGGAGGACCATGGGGGAGAAGAAGGGGAAAAATAGTTATGGAGAGGGAGGGAGGCAAACCATGAGAGATTCTTGAATGCTGAGAACAAACTGAGGGCTGATGGGGATCGGGGAGAGGGGAAGGGGGGTGGTGGGCATGGAGGAGAGCACTTGTTGGGATGAGCACTGGGTGCTGTATGGAGACCAACTTGACAATAAACTATTTAAGAAAAAAAAGAAAATAAAAATAAAAATAAAAATAAACAAAAAGATATATGATTTTGTTATAATAAAGCATAAAGCATTTTCACTCTGCATTTTTGGCTAGTATTACTGTTGATGACTTCATTCAATGAGTGATATTAGAAAATATAGAGAAAGGCCTATGCATACAAAGCACAGAATATAAGATAATATGAGTAACAGGTTACAGAGTAAAGGAACCTGTTTGAAATACTGCTGATATTTTGTTAAATGCATGTCAGTCCTTCTCTTTATACTATGGTCACAAGAGTAGCTACCGTCTGTCACCATACAGTGCTATTACAATACCAGTGACCTTTTTCTCTAGTAGCATCACTTTGTCATACAGAAAGAGTAAAGAGAGATGCCTTCATGGAAGAGATATAGAATATGATAGGGTTTTTAAAGGCTGATAGTTTTTAAATAGCTCTAAGGGTATAAGAATGGAAAAAGCCATTCCAATGAGATAGAAGATTTCAGTGTAGTCACAAGGGTTAAAATGTGAAAGATGCATTGCTGGAATAGTAAACAGAGTAGTTGAGTACAGAAAAGACAGTAAGTTGGGGGAATAAGTGGGGAAAAGGAAGACCAGGCAAGTTTGGCCCAACAAGAGAGGGTTTTAAAGACCGGCAAGGGAAACAAGATGCCACAGAAAAATGACTGTTCTCGACACTACAGCTTATTTGGTGCAGCTAGTGTATCCAGAAATATAAAATTTTATCTCCAGAGTTGAGACCAGTAAATGCAATGAGTGAGAGTTACTATGCTCCTTAAGAAAAATTTGTTATCACACATACAGAGGAAATCTCAATGCATACTGTCTAACAATACAAGTATATAACAAAATGGCAAATCTGTGTCCCATGATAGTGAAGTTTTGGTTAAGAAAAATAGGAGACTATGAATTGTGCAGTATTTTAATGATGTATTTTCTCAAAGATACAATTTTTCATATTATTTCTCTTTTACAAAATAAATATAAAAGATAATTAAACAGGGCATGGAAAAACAAATTATTACACATAAGCATATAAACATGCATTCTCTTACTCTTTTTAATTTTGTTTAAGTTTATTTATTTTGAGTGAGCAGAGGGAGGGAGAGGGAGAGACTCCCAAGCAGGCTCCACACTGTCAGTGCAAAGCCTGATGTGGGACTCGAACCCATGAACCATGAGATCATGACCTGACCTGAAACCAAGAGTTAAATGCTTAATTGACTGAGTGACCAGGCACCCTTGCATCTGCTTATTCTTAATAGTCTTCTCATCTTAGAATTTTACAGCTTCCTAATTTTATGAACCAGATTAAAAACCAGGGATCTCTGTTAAGACCACTCTTTCTGTGTTATGTCCTACAGGCTCTGGATCCAGAATGCAGGGTTCCACTGTTACTTGCTAAATGACTAAGAACACATTTTTAAAAGTCCCTGACCTCAATGTTTTCATCTCTTTAGAGCAGGTAAGTATAATACTGGTGTCTATTTTATACAGTTGTGAGGATTCAATGAGTTAATGAAAATATAAATTACTTGAAACACCAGCTGGTATACTTATTAAATATATATTATTTTTCAGATAATTGTGTTTTTATTCTCCAATAACAACTACAAAATGTAATGTGAGAAAGAACCTAGTTAAAAATAAGAATTTTATGATACCTAAGAATAGATGCCCTCATTCTAGCAGTTATTCAGCTAATATTTATTGAGTGACTATTCAGTTGGGCATTGTTCTAGATATTGGAATTATTACCATGTACTAAAATCATACAGTGAATGGCATTTATTCTGAAATTAAGAGCCTACAGCCATACCACCCTGAATGTGCCCAATCTCATCTGAAATTAAGAAAAAGATGTAATGAATGGATAGAGGATGAGGGAGGGTGTTCTAATTAATGTAAGTACCAAAGAAATATGAAGGAAGACCTACAAATGACTGTGGCAGTTAGACTGAAACCTGAATGACATGAGAGCCGTGATTATGGAAAGATCAGAGAGAGGGGATGGTATTCCAAGCAAAGGGGATCACAAATTTTAAAACCCCTGAGACAGGAATATGATTTTCACATTCTCTTAGCAAGAAGACCAAGGTAACTGGAGCAGAATGAGCTAGAGTTCAAGAAGAAGAGTGGTAGGAAATGAAAACAGAGAGGTGATGGGGTCAATTTTGCACAGCCTAATAGAAGGGAAGGACTTTAGTGTAGTGTGAGAGTAATAATGTATGACACCAAAATATTCACTCTAATTATGAGATATGCAAAACATACCATATAATTGTAAAATACTACTGAAAAACGTAAGAAAAGATACAGTCTATTCTGTATAAATTCAGAACAAATCCAATCTAAATCCACAAATATGATCCTTAAAATGTGGCAACCTGTTTCCTTTTTTTAAATGAAGAGTAAATCTCCAAGAAGAGCAAAGAAAATCTCAAATAATAGAATAACATCGAAGGAAACATCACATGGAATACCTTGGTTTTAAACTTATGATTCTTCTGAAAAGCATGGCATGTGCTTAATGGAACAAAATGGAAATATTAGATACTCTTCCTGTTTCAGTGGAAAGGTCTTCATTATTCCATGAATTGTGCTCAAACAGTTGGGCATCCCGTATGATCAAGGAAATATCGGATGGCTCCCCGAAAATTCAACAGAATAAATAATGACATATACCCTAAAGCAAAATTAAACCTGCAGAAGGAAATATGGGAGAACATTTTAACAAAATCAGTGAAGGAAGTTCTTAAGAGGAAAAAAAAAAGACATTGTAAACAAGTTAAAAGAAAACGATACAAAAAGGAGAAACTGTAAAACCTATAACCAACATTTTTTCTGGATTAGTGTCCAGAAAATAAAAATAACTCGTAAATCAGGAAGAAAAAAAATCACACATCTCAACTAAAATGTATGGAAAGAATACAGACATGAGATTCTCAGATTAAAACATCAAAAGGCCAAGAAATACATGACAAGATGTGTGGTCTCATCAGTCATTAGATAAAAATAAATTATAATAATATTGAGATGCTATTTCACATTCATGAGATGATAAAACTTTTGTATGTCTGATAATAACAAGCATTGGTGAAGATTCGGGGGACCAGAACTCATTTATAGTCATGAAGCTTAAGTAAAGCATTACGAATTTCTAGCAAAGCTGAAGATGTGCATAATCTACAACCTAGATATTCTATACCTAGGAATTTAAAAATTCTAACACTGCACACAGAGACATGTACAAAGACATCTTAGAATAACAGTATAAAATTTTTAACTTTTCTGTGGCTAATGACTCTAATAGCTAATAACTAAATAAATGTGGAGTACACACACAATGGCATGAATCAGAATCTACATAAAACAAGATTTCATTTTATTAAGTAAAAATAAAATAATCATTTGCAAAGGAATCAGACTATCTTTGGTTTCTCATTAAGCAATGAGAGTGATGCTTTCAGTGTTCTGAGAATAAGTTACCCTGACCCTAGAAATCTACAGATGACAAAAGTTTTATTTTTTTAAGTTTATTTATTTATTTTGAGGGAGAGAGAGAGAGAGAGACTATGGCAGAGGGGCAGAAAGAGAGGAAGGGAGAGAGAATCCCAAGCAGGCTCAGCATTGTCAGCATGGAGCCCAACGAGGGGTTTGAACTCACAAACCATAAGATCAGGACCTGAGCTGAAGCAGGACATTTAACTGACTGAGCCACCCAGGCGCCCCCTGACACAAGTTTTAATCAAATGTTATGGTAAAAAAATATTCCAGGGTTCAAAAAATCTACTTCTTTCATGCCAAGTTTTTGGAAGTCACTTAAAAACTTGCAACCAAACAGAAATAGGTAAAGAAAAGCATGGAATTAAAAAACAATAATACTAAAATAAATAAGATAAAGTAATAAAATAAAATTTAAAATATCTATATATACACAAACACATAATGTTAAGTGTCCTGAAAATCACATTACAAAATGACAAATACATCATCATACATACATAATATGTAATATTTATGGTTGAGGAAATAAATACATATTATCTATATATGTAAATTAGCTATGAAACCCAACAGTTTTAGTGTAAAAGTTAACTCTAGGGAGTGAGCACTGAAAGAGGAATGAGGGTATTGAGATTAGGATAATGTTTTACTTCTTTCAATAAAGGAATGACGTGAAGTAAATAAAGCATAATGTTAACATCTGATTAACCTTAGTTATAGCCCATATGAGTCAGTGATGTTATCTTTATAAAATTTCAGATGCTTCATAATTAAACATTTTTTTTTTAATTTTTATTTATTTCTAGGAGACAGAGAGAGACAGCGTGAGGGGAGGGTCAGAGAGAGAGGGAGTCGCAGACTGAAACAGGCTCCAGGTTCTGAGCTGGCAGTCAGCACAGAGCCTGATGCGGAGCTCGAACCCACGAACCGTGAGATCATGACCTAAGCGAGTCGGACGCTTAACCAACTAAGCCACCCAGGCACCCCTAAACATTTTTAAAGTGAATAGTAAAGGAAGCATCTTTGGCTGCCTAAATACTGGAAGTGTATTACCTAAGAGCGATATTAAAGTGATTTTATATTGCTGCTTATCTAACTACTTATTATCAGCACATCTCTATAGGAAATACTTCCTTTTAAGTAAAAGCAGCCCAGAGTTTTCCCCCTTAGTTACCTATATCAATGCAAAGAAAAGCAAGATGTCTCTTCCACATTAATTTTTAGAATGTACATCTTCTGTGTAGACAACTGCATTTCCAAATTAAACAGGTTGCTACAAAAGGGATTTTTCCCAACCCTAATCACAGAAGACATTCCTAGAACAAAGATATAGTAACTTAAAAAGAAAATATATTAAAATTAAAACAATAAGCATTCCTACTCTAAGGCTGTCTCTTCAGTTTACCCCATACATAAGCCAGAAACCTAAAGGGAAGTCGTAGACCCCTCATTCTTCCCTGAATTCTAAATGTAATGAATCACCACACTTTAATTTCCAGGTATCATTCCCTAAAGCTTTTCCCCTCTCTTCGTCTTCCTTGTCCTGATTCACGCCATTACCCCTGACAAGATCAATGGCTCTCTTCCTAAGTGATCCTATTGACTCAGGTTTTTACAAACCAACCACTTTTGGTCAGAGTCTTCGGTCCCTGCTCTCCAGCACAGCATCCCTGGCTCTGCATTGCCTAATTCCTGGATTCCACCTGAGCCACTTCTCACCATTCACTTGGACCCCCCTGACACCCTCTTGTTTGCACATCAGTATTTTTGCTCCAGCTTTTATTCTTTGCCAGGAATGCCCTTTCTGCCTTCACATGCTTGCTAATTCTTATTCCTGAGTATCATTCACATAAGTTTCATTTCTTCTAGAAAAACTTCTAAACTCTTAGGCTGAGCTAAACGCCTGTGGAGCTTTCCAAATTCTAAGATACAATACATACACGTGGCCCCCATCACTCCTGCCTCCTGGAATTCATGCCTCTGTATAATCCTCTCCACCTGATCCAGAGTGTGGTACAACCTGTGACCTGCCTCTAACCAATGGGATGCAGCAAAGGTGATGGAAGGTCATTCCCACAATTATGTTTTATGTACAAGATTCTATCTTTCTGGAAGATTTACTTTGTCTCCATTACCAGCTTTCAAGAAGCATGCCATGGAGTAAGTGGCCACGTTGGAGTAACACACTTGACAAGGAACGGCATGTGTCCACTAGTGGCTCAGGGCTGTCTGGAGTAAGAGACTGAAACCCCCA
This sequence comes from Proteles cristata cristata, assembly GCA_017311185.1. Lineage (NCBI taxonomy): Eukaryota > Metazoa > Chordata > Mammalia > Carnivora > Hyaenidae > Proteles > Proteles cristata. Next base: position 357,592 of record JAESUZ010003332.1, read on the forward strand.
GTCCTGTGACCAAAGGAAACAAAAGTAACTACTACCTCAGGACTCTTGGAAGTTGACCTTTCCCTAATGGAGCCTCTGTCAAGACTGCGATCTTAGCCAATATCTGGAGTACAGACTGGTGAGACCCTGAAGGAGAAAACCCAGAGAAGCAGTTTCCAGATTTCCAACCTAGAGAAACAGCAAAATAATGCAGCTGTACATGAGGATGTAGCAGTATACATCACTTAGGATGCTATATGTGTGGCAATTTGTTACTGTTAAAAGATAAAGTGAGGCATATTAAAATTTTTAACAGTTTATTTGAGCAAAAATCAATTCAAATTGGGAAGCAAAGTGACATCTAGATTGCTCAGTCAATTAAGCTCTCGGTTTCTCTCACATCATGGTCTTACAGTCCATGAGATCGAGTCCCAAGACGGGCTCTGCACTAACAGCATGAAGCCTGTTTGGGATTCTCTCTCCCACTCTCTCTCTTTCTCCCTCCTTCTCCCAATCTCTTTCTCTCAATAATAAATAAACATACATTAAAAATATTAGGACATGCAAAACTGAAGTGATTAGGAGTACTCTACAGTACTACAGCTAGAAATTATAGCACATTTACCATAGGCTAGGCTACACTATGTTGTTATGTATGTAGGTTAGATGCACTAAATTCATTTTTGATGCATGCTATTTTCCATCTTACAATGGGATTAACAGAACATAATTCTGTAGTAAAATTGAAGATCTGTGCTTAGTACATACTTTGAGCTTAAAATAAATAATTGATTAGCAGCTGATTAGATTTCTGGTTCTCTATGCCAAAAGTTAAATCAGCTTCTTGCTTTTCAGGGGCACAAATCCACTTAAACTCCCAGGCATGTTCTCAGGGTTCCTGGATTACTTTGGAATCTTCAGAGGACATCAACCAACTCACAAAAGGATATTCTCTGCAATTCATTAAAAATTTTACTCTAAAATGTCTGGAACCATAAGGATTCTAGTTCTGCATAGTGTCAGTTAATGATAATATACAATTATACCCAGTCTTCATATTTCTGCCCCCGATAAAGCCCTTTTAAGGCCTTTGAGTAATTAAGTGGATGGAAATAACTAATAAGTCATGATAATGAACTGCTATTAAGATAGCTCATCAAAAATACTTTGTATTCAGAAGAATTCATGTATCTTTATGTGGTGGCCATAATTTCAGGATCCTCTCTTTTATCTGATCATTGCAGTAAGATTTTCCACATATCACTAGGCAGATTTGGGAAAAAGAGATGATCAGAATCTCTTATTGTAAACTGAAGTAAGCATGGAGTTTTCCTGACCTTATTTGACTCCTTAAGCTGATTAAGGCACACTGAAATATGTAACAGTATCCCAGTCAATTTGTTATAAACTTGAGAGCATTATCTTGACAACTTTACATTGAAAATCAAATTGACTGGTGACGTTATGTAGTTGATGATAATGCTACAAAGGCCAGATTTCACTTGGTCCAAAATTAGTATAATTAAAAGGAGCAACAAATTTACTGATAGTCTTGGGGCGCCTGGGTGGCTCAGTCAGTTAAGCGTCCGACTTTGGCTCGGGTCATGATCACACGGTTTGTGAGTTTGAGCCCCACATCGGGCTCTGTGCTGACAGCTAGCTCAGAGCCTGGAGCCTGCTTCAGATTCTCTGTCTCCCTCCCTCCCTCTCTGACCCTCCCCTGCCTACACTGTGTGTGTCTCTCTCTCAGAAATAAATTAAAAAACATTAAATCTTTTAAAAAATCTTCAGTCTTGAAGGCTTCCTGCACAAGAAAAATTAAAAATCCATTTTACAGAAATTTCATATAAAGCATTCATTTGCAAGTGCGGTAAGACAATTCTCATTAGCGATGAAGCTAATTTTTGAACGTTTAACAGTGAAATTTAAACAAGGCAGTAGGATGTAAGGTCATTCAACTATAATTAAAACAAATGCCATTGTAACTTTATTATAGCCCTCATTAAAAAGCTAAACTGCAAACCCCAGACCAACCAAAATCAGAACCTGAGTGGAAGCCATTCTCTCCCAACCCTGCCCCATTCATGGGAACGTTTTATCTGAACAACAATGAACAATCATAGAAGTAAAAAGATGATTGCAATTTTTTTCAGAGAGAATTCTGTCTCAGACATATTCTTTTTCCAAGACAAACCACTGAAAATTACAGAACTTCCATAATCGTATTCCATTGACAACCTGGTTGGTGAAAACCACAGTGGTCTTCAGCATCATTCTTTGAAGGTGGCAGAGCATCTCTCAGACTGAGTTCCTAAAGAACAGAACGGAGAGAGCACCACTGCCCTCAGTCACACACTAGACTGCAATGTGAGTAAGGAACGACATTCAGATGGGGTCAGCATGCTGAGTTTTGGGAGTAGTGTGCTATATCCACGGCACATCTGTGCATTTCTACTGACTTCTGACCGCGACAGCTTTTAGTTTGCACAGACCACATAATAAAGCTTCTAACTTCCATTACTCATTTGAGGATCAAGGTTTTCTCTACTTAAATTGACCAGTGTCCTATTCTCATGTCCATTCCCTTCCCAGGTCCTACTCCGCAGGAGGACATTCTTTCAAAATAGATCCACACTTTAATACAGAGACACCTATCTAGAGAGTCTGTTATGCTTGTACTAGGTTAAAAGACAGGCCCACGGTGTAAGCCCCAGGACCCGTGGTTATTACTTGACATGGCAAAAAAGTTAAAATTATCTTTTATGTCAAAAGATGTGAATAAGGATCTTAGGAGAAGTTTATCCAGACGGGCTCTAAATGCAATCACAAATATTCTTACAAGAGATAGGCAGAGGAGTTTGGAACACAGAGACACAAACAGAGGCATAGATTTGGAGTGATGCAGTCACGTGTCAAAAAATACCTGGGCATCAGAAGCTGCAAGAAGCAAGGAGTGGATTCATCACTAGACATGTCAGAAGCTACACCTTAATTTCAGACTTCAGGACTCTAGAATTGTTAGAGGATAAATTTTGGTTGCTCTGAGCCACCTGATTTGTGATAAGTTGTTACAGTTGCCACAGGACACTAACACAGTGCCCTCGCCTATAAAGGCTGAGTCCTTAGAGACAGGCATCACCCTGTCTCTCTGTGCCACTGAACATCGAGATTCAGACTCTTCGTGATCCAAGTCAAACTTCAAGTCAACAAAGTAAACACATCTTTGACATAACAGACACTGTTATCATCCTCTGGTGGTACAAAAATGAGTACCACTCAACTATGCTTTTCCAAACCCCAAAGTCCAAAGAGGAGATAGGAGATAGATACATAAGCGATTGTAGTACAATGTGATATGAGACTAAAATTTTCCACAATGCCTGCATTTATCTAAATTCTCTAAACATTTAACCACTCCACTTGAGACACCCCAGCTCACTGTGCTTTCCTGAATGTGCCAAATACCCGACCTCAGAGATTTTCTATCTGCCACAGAGCTGTCCCACCCACACCCATCTCCTAACGTTATATCACCTTTTCAGCTAATCTTTCATCAAACACCTTATTTAAAAACCACACTGGTCCCTCCTTGGCCCTTTGGAAATGTATATCTCCTTCTCCTGCTTTATTACAATAATTTTTATAACACTTATCAAACAAACTGTACATATATAATTTTATAATTTATATAAGTAATATATAAATATATAAATATATAAATACATAGATACTCAAATGTATACATATGTATGTAAATATATACATATGTATGTATGCATATACATATAAATAATTTTTATATATGTATATACATATATATATATATACACATATACATATGTATAGTTTTTTAAACTCATTTATTTATTTATTTCCCATATACTCCAAGGCAAGGCCAAGGATCATTTTACCAGTTTTGTCCACTGTTCCATGCCTAGCACTTTCAATCATTTCTGTCACGAAAATATTCAATAAGTAGGATTTATTTTCAACTAACACTTGTTGTGTTTATTTAAAAAAAAAATCCTAGTTAAAAGAACTCCTCAGATTCTTTTCCACTGAGTAGATTCACATCACCCTACAGTAATATCTTGTTTCTGAGGTAGGGTAAAATAGATAAATACTGCTTAAAATTATTGTGAATAAGCTAATTCTTAAATTATCATTATTCGTGAAACTCTAATATATATAGAAACATAACTTAAAGAAAAGAATGGAAGACACAATACTGCCCTGGTGGCTTAAGGACGAAAAGTTGCAAATGACTAGCCAGGCAACTTCTAGTCAGCTGTTTAAAACTGTCAGGGTCAACAGAAACGCAGCTCGGTGGTTATATTGAAGTGAAACTCAGCCTTTTCTCATAGACTGCAATACCGTAACAAGTGTATTTTACTGACATGGTGCCATCATACATTCTTCAGAACTGCAGACCTGCTCTCTCCAGTAGTCAAGAAAAATAATTACTAGGAAGCACTGTCCGGGAATGGAAAACAAAACAAAACTAAACTAAACTAAACCTGCTTCCAAGACTGTTTCCATTATCAACAATCCTAACTTGGTGTTTCTTCATATGTTAATTGAGCTGTATTCACTCTACTTTCCTTCCTACTTACTCTCCCTATAAATATTGTTTATGTTCTTGTAAATTCTTTATACTCCTCATTGTATTAGATCTTAAAGATTTTAAAACAATAATTAGTATCTAAATAATGAAATAAGTAATTTAAGGTTTTAGACCAGGTAAATAAAAATGATTATGTACCTTGAGAAGATAAACAGTCTTTAAAAAGTTGAGTAAGGGTTTCTCTAATATCATTCATCTTGTTAAATGTAATCTGAGAATTAATATTGAATTTCATAGTTAGCATTTAAAAGAGGTCTATATTAAAGAGTAAGATACAATTATCATCAGCAAGTAATAAAAATAAATCTTAAATTAGGAAAAATGAATATTGAAGCTGTACAACCAATGTACAAAGAACTGAACTCTGTTTCTTCCATTGCCATGGTCCTGATCTGAACAAAGCAGAAGGGTTAATTAGTCTCTTAGTACCCCACCCCCTTCCTTCCCCCTAATTATTCTGGGTGATCCAAGAAAGAATTCAGAGGCAAAATCAAATGGAAGATACCTAACTCAACTAATGTACCTGTCTAAAAGAAGCAATGTACAAACACAAATGCATTTAAGAACAAATGTGCCACTATTTTATAAATGCCTTAGCCAACATATTTAACAATAAACACTTTTATTAGCTTTAGTTGAGCAGGCTGCATTTTTAAAAGGTGAAATACCCTGCTCTCAAGTTTTAGCACCTATGATTTACTTTCTGGGGTTTATTATACAGGATGAATGAATTCTCTTTACATGTACACAAAAAAAATTGTTAGAAATTAATGAGAATAGGAGGTATCAATGATGAAATATTTTTAAAAAATAAATTATTTAAAAAGTTGGCTTTAATTGAATTTGAAGTGCATATTATTGTTATTTTAGGCATAGTAGCAGTAAAGGAAGGGCAGCGTGTTAACTTAACTACCTTGATTTAGGAATAGTGAGCTCTTAAACTAATCAGTCAGAGTTAATGCCCTAGCCCCATGAGAAAGAACAAGGGAAAGCCAGTGTGGGTAAATATGCCACATCTAATTAATCTTCACAAAACAGATGTGTGCACGCACGCACACACACACACACACACACAAACACACACACATACACACACACATTTATACTGTGAAACTGTAACTTAAGTCACTGCTAAATAATGGCATGGACACTAAATTTTATAGTATTAAAAATATTTTTTAAAAACTTTAGGAAACTGTACTACTATGCAGAATTTTAATCCAGCTTTTCTCTGAAGAAAAACAAATTTAAGTCTTGTGTCCCCCTTTTAATTTCTCCCTTGTGTTTTCTAAATAAATATATACAGCATGTGAAAGCTTCAGGGAGATTTATATTTTAAGATGGTAGTAAAGGGCCATCAGAGTTTGTATTCTATTTTAATGAAGGACTCCATTAGGTGAAATATCCTAGAAAAATAGCTGTGACAAGTGGCATTTCAAAACTCCTTTTGAAATTGAGAGAATCTACCAATTTAAGAAATTAGAAATTTAAGGGGTGTCTGGGTGGCTCAGTTGGTTAAGCAACTGACTCTTGATCTCAGCTCAGGTCATGATCTCACAGTTCGTGAGTTTGAGCCCCACATACAACTCTGCACTGACAGTGCAGAGGCTGCTTGGGATTCTCTCCTTCCTCTTCTCTGCTCCTCTACCATAGTGTCTCCTTCTTTCTCAAAAAATTAAAAAAATAATAATAAAATAAAATAATTGAAAAAAGAAATTAGAAATTTAAGGAATAATTGACAATAAAGAATCATTTTATAATACAACTAACAATGTGCTGATGAATTTTATAGCTTAAGGTTGTTCAGGCTGCAAGTTGCTACAGTGTTTCCCTAAAATATGATTGAGAATATGATTGTCTTTTGACATATTTTATTAACCAGGGTAATGATATCACACATGGCACCAAATACCTTTTTTGCTCTATGCAGTCTGATGGCATGTATGAATCGCTTGCTAACTTATATCATATACAGATAGGTACAGGGATGAGCAGATAGAAAAGACAGCCCATGTATCTGCATATATATGTGTACATAAAATGATAAATAAACTTCATATTTTTTATACTAAGAAAAGAACCGAAACATGATAAACAAATAATCAACATGTGTTTAGTCTGAGGCTCTGGTATTAATCAAACTACAGCAAATCTTTTTTCAGCTCAACTGAAAAATTCATTTTGTTATTTATTTATTAATTTCAAGCTAGTGTCAATTTACATATATAAAAGGTCTACCAAAAGTACACACGTAAGTACAAAAGCATGACTCCTATCACTTTTAACACTTTTCCCAATAACGATATTATCCCTAATAACTATAAAATGTTAGAAGGTAAACGCCTATCATGACATTTTAGACATGACACAGATTAAAATACACGGTATCTCAAAGCTAGTATATATGACACCTTTTGCAATGGACATATATTACAAATGGAAAAGTTAAATGGTAACATTAGTAAATGTTGATTTTTATTTGGAAATTTATTCAAGATTACCTGTAATCACTAGTACTATGCTTACAAAGCAATGAATACATTTTTTTCATATGTGTATGCTGTTTTATAAGGTTCCTGTTAAGTAAATGCTATTTGTATAAGAATTACTGCTTTGAAAAACATGTCAGAAAATTAGGGTATATTTTAAATATTAAAAAAAATAGGTTTATGTCCACACAACATTTGAACTTGGAAAGAACACTGACTCTATTAGCATGTGTTTGCATGTAGGAATTTGTATCAACTATTGAGGAATTATACATTGATACTTACTTTTCATTTTTATTGCTGTTTTCTAGATTTAGTATACAATATTGTCAAATGCCTTTTAACTATTTATGAAGTTCACTATGATTTACTTGTGAGATGTGCTGCATTCCTGAAATAAACTCTCTTTGGTTATATCATTTTATTCTCTTGATGTATTACTGAATTAATTCCACAAATACTCACTTTGGGCTTTTTAAACACGGTTCCTTGCCATCCCTTCTTCAATTCAGTTTCTGGTTCTTATAGAGATTATGGAAGAGTGAGGAACCTCCATGATGTTTAATGAAGGTGACCAGAAGTAATTACTGCTCGTGTGTGTGTGTGTGTGTGTGTGTGTGTGTGTGTGTGTGTGTGTGTGTGAGAGAGAGAGAGAGAGACAGAGAGACAGAGAGACAGAGAGACAGAGAGAAAGAGAGAGAGAGAGAGAGAATACATTGCTATTCTGATTTTTTCTTGGGAATGACTTTCAGCAACCATATGGTTAGGTAATCTAATTGAACCCTCTTTCCAGGTGTGTATTCGTAAACCTTCCAATCAGTAAGAGCAAGTAGTTCACAAAGTGTGGTCACTAGTCCCAACTTCAGCATCACCTGACAAGTTGTTTGAAGTGCAGATTATCAGGCCCTAGTCTAGCTCTGGTACTGGAGTGGCCCCTGTCTTTTAACAAGCCCTCCTTCCAGGTGATTGTGATACACACCAAAAGTGTGAGTGTCCTAAGAAAGAGGGATCATCTTAGAGGAGGTGATGTATTGTAAGGGATCACTGAGAGTCAACACTGAAACTTGTGATGCAACTAGCAGGAAAAAGACATTCTTTATTTTCCTGTGTCTAGAGCTGCTAAAGGTGGAAGTATCTAAGCACAGAGTCACTAAGTGGCTATTTTTATCTTTAAAAAAAAAATGTGCTTCTGAGCAAAACCAAAAGAAAAAATCAGAGGTGATAGAAGGGGAAAAAGCCAGATTTTTTATAACAATTTTTAAGCATCTAATTTCACTTGGTGTCTGAAGAATGGCTTCAGCCTTTTCCATTATAAAGTCTTTTTTTTCCCGTAACCAATGTGAGTTGGATTCCTGTCAATCACAATAAAACATCATATTACTGCATCTTTTGAAAATACAAGGTTGTTTTTTTTCATTTAAATGTTACTCAAGGCATTTTTCATTTCATTCCATGGGTCCAAGTGAGGGCCCATGAAGTTGGAATTAGAGAAATAAGGCTATTGTCTGAGAACTGTTACACGAAATCAGCACAGAAAACATTACAGACGGACCGTTCTTAAATGGACCATTAGATCCAGGCCATGAGAACTTTATTATGATAGATAGAAATTTAAACATTACAGGCATACTTCATTTTATTGTATTTCACTTTATTGTGTTTCACAGATATTTCATTTTTGTCACAAAGTTAAGATTTGTGACAGGCCTGTGTCAAGCATGTCTACTGGCACCATTTTTCCAATGGCATGTATTCACTTTATGTCTCTGTGTCATATTTTGATAATCTCCCAATATCTTAACCTTTTTCATCATTATTATTTTTATTGAGGTGACCTGTCATCTGTGATCTTTGATGTTACCATTATATTTATTTGGGAGTGTCACAAATCGTACTCATATAAGACAGTAAACTCAATCACTAATGTGTGTTCTGACTATTCCGCCCACTAACCACACCCCCAACTCTCTCCCTCTCCTTCAACCTCCCTATTCTCTGAGACACAACAGTATGAAATTAGGCCACTGAATAATACTACAATGGTCTCTAAGCATTCAAACAAAAGGAAAAGTCACAATCTCTCTCTGCTAAGCTTGGTAAGGAAGGCATGTTGAAAGCTAAGACAGGCTGAAAAGCTAGGCCCCTTGCCATATGACTATTGCTGCCATAGAAAGTGATTCCTCTGACAGATCTGAGCAAAGTTATTTGAAAACCTTCTAGAAAGGATTCTCCATTCTAGACACCATTAAAAATATTTGTGATTCATGGGAAGAGGTCAACATATCAACATTAACATGAGTTTGGAAGAAGTAGATTCCAATCCTCATGGATGACTTTGAGGGGTTCGAGAATTCAGTGGAGGAAGTAACTAAAGATGTGGTTGAAAAAGCAAGAGAACTAGAAGTGGAGCCTGAAGATGTGCCCGAATGGCTGCAATCCATGATAAAACTTGAACAAATGAGAAGTTGCTTCTTATAGATGAACAAAAAAAGTGGTTTCTTGAGATGGAAGCTACTGGTAAAGATGCTATAAAGACTGTTGAAATGATACAGAAGATTTAGAATATTATGTAAACTTGTTGCTAACGCAGTGGGATGGTTTGAGAGGATGGACTCCAATTTTGTTTTGGTTTGTTTTTCACCATATTCCCAGCTTTATTGAGATATACTTGACATATAACATTGTGTAGGTTTAAGGTGTACAGTGTGTTGATTTAATACATTTATATGTATCAGAATGATTACCAGCACTGGATTCCAATTTTGAAAAAATTCTGCTGTGGGTAAAATGTTATCAAACAGCATCTCATGCTACAGAGAAAACAGTAATGAAAAGAACCACTTGATGTGGCAAGCCTCACTATTGTCTTATTTTTGTCTTATTTCAAGAAATTGCCACAGCCATCCAATCATCAGCAACCATCAGCTAAGAAACCATCGACATCAAGGTAAGATTCTCCACCAGCAAAAAGATTATGACTCGCCGACAGCTCAGATGATGGTTAGCATTTTTTAGCAAAAATGCATTTGTAAATTAAGGCACGAACATGCTTTTGTAAAAACATAATGCTATTGCACAGTTAATAGATGACTGTACAATATAAACATAACTTTTGTATGCACTGGGAATTCCTAAAATTCATTTGACCATGATATTTGCCTTTTTGGTGATCTGCAACCTGCAATAGCTCTGAAGTTTGCCTGTATGTGAAGGAATAAAGTATCATCAAAAAAGGGTTTAGATGCTCTATGGAAGCAAAGAAATGGTGCTGTAGAAGCAAACATTGACAGGACTTGGTCATGCACTCTTTGAGGAAGTGTCAAGTGTGCTCTCAGATGGCAGGAGTGTCTCTATGATGATCCAGCTGACTGGCTAGATATAATGTCATTATTACATTGAAACAATGTAAGAAATTCCACTTGTGTTGATTGTTTCTGTATATAAGCATATAAGGAGGCTTCTGGTTATAATCTATCTGTCTAAAAGTTGAGATAACAAATACACTATTTAACCTAGAAACGTGACAGAGAAAGTTTCAGGATTCAAAGACTATTTGTTAATTTTAAAATTAAGACAACATGAGTCTGTTCCAGATAGAAAGTTAATTGGTGGGGCTGACAAAAGGGATGATTAGAAATATTTTAAAAGAGAAATAATGAAATAAATAGTAGCTGTCTCATAATCTCCAAACATAACTGCTGTTTACTTGTGTTACTAGACCCACGTGAAATATTAACACTCCCCAAGCTGATAAATGGCCCATAGCAAATATGGTACTCATTTAGTTCACACAGTTTCATTGACATATAAGTGTTCTATTAAAAGGCCTCTTTATGGAGTCTTAATTATATCTCAAAGTTCCATTAAACCTTTGGCAAATTAGCAGATTGTTTAAGTCGGTAGGGAGCTACCTGCAAAATTAACCTCTCTGCTTTTGGTTAATTTCTGGGGCCACACCGTTTGGTGGATGGGAGAGGAATATAGGCATGTTTAGAATAAGGGAGAAACATATATGCCCATTGTTAGTTACATCTATAGAAATTGCAACAGTGTTATTCATACAATCTCTTTTAGAAATTTGCTTCTGAGGAGGGAACTGTGAAAGATTAAATCTTGAGGATTTGGGCCAGAAATGAAAAGCACAAAAATGTAAGAACCCCAAAGATCTGGTGAGATTTTCTGGGTAGAAATTCCATTTTTTTAATTTCTCCCATTTCCCACATCAATCCTATCGATCAATATTGGTATGGAAATCCCTAAGTACTCCCTGGGTGAGTGTTGTAGAAAGAGGCTGTTTTTCCCCCTATTCTTTCACCCACACTCTGTCCAAGAATTCTTCTGAAGCTCTGAAAGGGCTGGGATAGGGATGGAGTGTTGAGAGTTCCTGGGTCAGTAACAAGGTGCCTTTATACAAGAAAATGGGAACTGAATTCTTAATCTCTAACAAATTATGATTTCCTATAACTTAAAAGAAAAATAAAACTGTTTCCCACAAAGTAATATTCAAACAAAAAGTTTGGCAATAAAAATACCTTCAAAATACACAGGCACAGGTGCTGAAACAAAGTTTTGTACAACTTTGACTCGTGGTTTAAAAAGCAATCAGTAAAATAAAACACAGCAAAGATTTAAGAAGATAAGCCTCATAGTTCAAGTCAAGCTCATATCTAAAACACCTATATCCATGATACTTTCATCATTCAAGGAGAATGATTGATTCCAATGCATTTCCAACAGTTTAGATGAAAGAACATATAAGCCTTTGAAGTTACTATTCTGCACAAATAGCATTTGCAAAATTGAAGTTAAGAGTGCTCCTTCCTTATGTCACCCGAAGTATGTTTTTATAATAGAAAAGTATGATAGCTTCATGTCTAAAGAAGAGCAATTAAAATATCAGGTATTTATAAATTATTCCTTTATTTCAATATTTCATTAATAACCTTTTTGCAAATATTTCAGTGCCCTAAATTAATTTGCTAATCTATAATTAATACAAAAATTATATCAAATGTAAAATATGAATGGAAAATTCTTAGAATATTGCTTATTAATGCATCTTTATATGTGTTTTTTTTGTTCAGGTTATTTTTTATAAGTATATAACTTCTCCAAGAAAGAAATCTTTATTTCCTTTACCTATTTTTCCTGTGATTCACTATTTTATTTATTACTTGTAAGAGATGCATCTGGTTTCAGGAACTAAAGAGTTCAAAAATATAAAAGTTATGTGAAATCTCACAAGTCCATACACCTTGGGAAACAGCAGAGACTGAGGTTCTTAGCATCCATTTTCAATAATCTATGGTATAAGATGCTTTCCGATCTGTAGAATTTCAATGGTGGAAAAAATTAACTTAGTATTTTGTGACACTAAACTAACACAAAATGAAATACTATATGCAAATACCTTTTGTTTTTGTTTTGAAAACACTTTACTCACTTTATCAAATTCTGTGGCACAGGTGCAGAAATACTAAAATGATATATCTAGGAAAAGAAAGTGTAATGAAAAATGTCACCTGCTATAAACTGCTGATAGCCCTTGGGTATTAGACAAATGATCTAGTTCTCACTGAAATGTTTGCTTACAAATTGAGGTGAAAGATAAAAGATAGAAAGCATTCTCTTTAGATTCCTTATCCCCCCTTAACTGTTCTTAGCATGATATAGTTAGAGGAGGGCCAAAACATTCTGAAGTCTCTATCTCTAGGCATAGGTAGTTTCAAGGACAATCATTCAAAGAAGACTTTCATTAGATGAGAAATAGCTAAAGAGATTAACTAAAAACAATGGCATATACATGTATGCACTATTTCCTAGATAAACCATGATTAATAAAACATTTTAGTTAATGGTAAACAGGAATAAAACCAGAGTCTCTGTGTGCCATTAAATATTTTCAATAATGAATAAGGAAATACATGAAAGTAATTTTTAGTGGAAAATAGATTTCCCAACAATTGAATTATAAAGTATATCCTAGGTTTTTAATTTTTTGATCTTTTAAAATTCATACTGATGGCCTATCAATGTTGTTTTTTCACCAAGTAACTTACATACATTAGTAACTTACATACATTATATGTTATATGATAGATTAACATATACATATAAATACATGTTCATTGCAGAAATGTATTTGTGCACAAATAAATTTTGCCAAAGTTATTATGCACAAAATAAATATAGCCAAAAAAACAACAACAAAAAAAATACTGTGAACATACCCAGACTTGAGATAACAGGTTTAAAATAAAAGATCCTAAGAGGACATCCAGATGGCCAACAGACACATGAAACGATGCTCAGCATCCCTCCTTGTCAGGGAAATACAAATCAAAACCACACTGAGATACCACCTCACGCCAGTCAGAGTGGCTAAAATGAGCAAATCAGAGAACTCTTGATGCTGGCGAGGATGTGGAGAAACAGGCACCCTCCTACACTGTTGGTGGGAATGTAAACTGGTACAGCCCCTCTGGAAAACAATGTGGAGGTTCCTAAAAAAATTAATAATAGAACCCCCCTATGACCCAGCAATAGCACTGCTAGGAATTTACCCAAGGGATACAGGGGTGCTGATGCATAGGAGCACATGTACCCCAATGTTCATAGTAGCACTCTCAACAATAGCCAAAACATGGAAAGAGCCTAAGTGTCCATCAACGGATGAATGGATCAAGAAGATGTGATTTATCTATACGATGCAATACTATATGGCATTCAGAGAAAGACTGAAATCTGCCCATGTGTAGCAACATAGATGGACCTTGAGGGTGTTATGCTGAGCGAAATAAGTCAGGCAGAGAAGGACAAATACCATATGATTGCACGTATAGGAGGATTAGGAGGAACTTAATGGAGGACTGGGGGGAGAAGAAGGGGGGAAATAGTGGGGGAGAGGAAGAGAGGCAAACCATGAGAGACTCTTGAATGCTGAGAACAAACCGAGGACTGATGGGTGTGGGGGTCGAGGGGGGAGATGGGCATGGAGGAGGGCACTTGTGGGGATGAGCACTGGGTGTTATATGGAAACCAACTTGACAATAAACTATTTGTAAATAAATAAACAAATAAATAAATAAATAATCCTCTCAGATCATGTAAAAATGCACTGAAGTCTTGGGTAAAATTTTTGGGTGAACCTCTAAAAGCACAATTCATAGCTTTTCTTATAAATTTCATTTTTCTAGAATTTAGTGTATTGTTATTTTACTCACATATATGTAAGTTTCCTTTTTTAGCATCAAATATCTTTTTGGTATCTTTCAATTTATGCTGTAAATGCTCCTTTCTAAAACTGTCACTGTTCTTTGACACTGGTTATTCCATTTGACAGGTGAAATACAGTTCTTTTTTTATCCCAAGAGGTAGACATTTCACACAAAATTAACAGAAAATCTCAAAGGGAGTTTTCTATACTACAGTCATCCCTGACTAGTCTCATTAAGTAGTGTTTTTACTGTCTATCTGTACTTAAGCCACATATCTTTAGGTCTCCCAGTTTATGATGTGTTGATGATTTTGCTAGTGCTTGGTTTCTTTTGTTATTTCTTATTATTTGTTTTTTCCTTTATATACTTTATAGGAATATCAAGGGAAATAAACCAGAATTTGGTATTTTTAAACACTCTGATCTCTCTAAGAGCTTTAATTACTATATATTTTTACATTTCAATTGTGGATTGTTTAAAAAAAAAGAAAAAGAAAAAGAAAAGCTGAGACATTTAATCAGCTGAATAATAATTCCTGAATATTTTGTTGAAAAGAAACTGCTGATGGAGAGGACATGTCACATCATTAGCTTTTTTAATATGCTAAATCCATACTTTTTCAAACATAATATGCACTCTTTAATTAGCCGAATCATATAAACTGGAAATGTGGGATTTTCATTACCACTTAAGGTCTCTGAAAAGATACTGCTTCACTGATAAAAATAGTGAATATGTCTGTGGAAAGTTAAGTTCATCTATGTCTTTTGATATAGTTTAAAATTTTCTCCCATTATTTTAAAATTGTTTTTGCTCTTTATTTCCATTTTTAGGAACCGATATAAAATTGTATTGCAAATGGTTTTCTTTGAACATTTCTGAAGAGTTGTCTTACGAATCAAAATTGTGCAATGTGGCCTTTGTTTTTAATTATATAGCCATTAATTTGCTCTAAGTGTCTAAATACATTTGTAAAACAAGGGAAGCCTGGTTGAGGGTGCCAATGTTGTTAATATATTTTTACATCATAGCCTATAGTCATATCCGCAAGACACATAGACACTTTCACATACTGAACTCTGAAAATGTTTACAATGCACACTTATAAGACTTTTTCTGCTTTCTTTTTGGCCCAAATCAGTCCCTGCCATTACTGTTTTGTTTTTTCCCAGTATAGCTTGGGATGGTCTAGACAGTTCCACATTTCTTTCTCTATTTTGTCCGACTAAGTACAGTTTCAGTTCCATTCAAGAAAATGTAACTGGTTCCCCACAGCTATTTTAGTCTACTTCTGCACCTTACCTTGTGAGTGCTAATGGCTTCTGATGAAAATATATAAAATATAAGAATGGGAAAATGTGTTTGAGACATGAATGCAAGTCAAATATCATCTCCTACCTTATCAAAGGAAAGATTTTACAGCCATTCAAATGAAAAGAAATGGAAAAAAGCCATGCTCCTGTTGTAATAAAAATAAGAAAGAAGAATTTTATAAATAATACTTTTACTTTTAACTCCAAAAGAAACTTGTAATTCAGAACACTTTCAAGACCCCAGTCTGTTAATATCAAACATCTGTTTTAGCAACTTAGCAAAAGAAAAAAAAAAAGAGAGATACAGAAATAAAAAAGTTTATTCTCCTATTAACAAACATTATGTAATGCTTTGTTTTTCATAAATTCATGATAGAAATGCGTTAGTCTCTTAAAGACTCAGTGGAAGGACTCAAAATAGAATAATCTTACCAAGAAGATAGAGAGTAATTGAAAACCTATTCTTTGGTGACTAATAAAAATTGATTAACTTAAAATGACACACTTTAAAATATCAAAGAGTAAGTAAAGCATTTTGAAATGTAAGGATTTTCATATCAATCATCAAAGTAATTTCTACAAAATCAATAGATACCCAAATTAAAATGCTTCAAAAATCAATTTTGGGGGTAGGAGAACAACTCACATCATCCATGAAAAATAAAATTTACGTGGGATACCCCAACTTTTCATTACTCTATTCCACAACAAAATAGGCATATGCATAGATCTCATTAATACGGAGAAGAGAGGAGTCTGTTTCAGATGACTCTCCCCTCTTCTTTCCTCATAGTCTTTCTCCCAAGATATTCATGGATGCCAAAACTATTTTCTCCACTGGAATCAGTATATATATCAAACTCTGTGCTCTGAACTTTTCTCCCTTAGTCATAACAATTTTCCTTCAAGGGTCTAATTTCTTCAGGATAAGGACTGAGGCAAATCTTAGTTCCTGATGCCCTAGTAGGCTTACATGGCTTCTCATGATCAAGGGCATTTTCTCAAAATGGCATCACTCACTAAATTATAGAATTAAAGTGACTATGATCATATAACAAAAGTATCAGAGACTCAAACTATGCCTGTACTCTCTGAGCATTACTGGAAAATATTATATATGATTTGTTAAGGAACATCACTGACTAGAGAACTCAAAGAATGGTTAGGTACAAATTTTGAATGACTAACATTGCTTACAGTACTGCAATAAAAGTTAATCACTGGATAATTTTAGTATAAACTTTGCTCTTTAAGAAACTAATATGGTATATAAATATTAAAAATGGATTCCAACCTGGTGGTTAAAGATGATACGGTTCAGTCATTCTTGTTAAACATGATTATATTATCTAAATGTTAGTTCAAAATGGCTGTAATTCATTAAGAGATCAATTAAACTTTTGGATTGTCATTCACCATAAAAAGTATGACTTCAACTTGTTAATAATTTTTCATCATTTACAAGTTCCAGCCTTATTAGTTAACTCAAAATATACAAAAAGTGAATGTGTGTGTGTGTGTGTGTGTGTGTGTGTGTGTGTGTGTATCCTGTATATGCATTGGTTTTTTGTTTTGTCTTGTTTTGTTTTGTTGATTTTTTTACCTTGAAAGAGAGAGAAAAAGCTGGGGAGGGGGGAGGGAGAGAGAGAAAGAGAAAGAGGGGGGAGGGAGGGAGGAAGGGAGAGAGGGGGAGAGGGAGAACCCCTAGCAGCCTCCACTCTGCCAGCTTGGAGCCCAAAGCAGGGCTTGCACTGCTTTTCTTGCACTCAAGAAATTGTGAGATCATGACCTGAGCCGAAATCTGGAGTTGGACACTTAACCAACTGAGCCACCTAGGTACCCCTACATCTTTTTTCTTTAATGTAGACTCCTGTTATTTGTAAACACCTGGATCTTTACCACTTAATTCTGCAAGGTGCTTAATGCTCATCTTGTTCCTGTGATCACTGAATGAGTGCTTTTGATGATTAAAAAGGAGGCATTTCCAGATAGACATAATTCCAAAATTCAAAATCTACAAATTCACACTGAGAGAATGAAGATAAATTAGTTATATCTTATAGAGCTATGTGCTTTTTTTTTTTTTTGCTTTTTTTTTAAATTTGTCACCATATTGTTTTCTTTCAACCTATTTGTCTGCATTTTACTCTAATATGTGAGGGATTTTCAATTGCGGTGCAAAGCTGCTTGTAAAACACACAGAAAAATCTTTGCAATTGGGTCAAAAGTGAATCAAAATCTCAGAATACTGAAAAGATGAAAATAAAAATGGTAACAGAGGAGAAGTGGAAACAAATGATATAACAACAACAAAAAAGTGATCTCTCTTTTTTTTCCCCTTTTTTTTGGTTGAGGGTGGACAATAAATGACCATAAAGTTTTAGGCTAATTATTTTTAAGGTTATTTTAAAAGATAAATAATTATTAATTTATAATATTTCCATAAGACATCCATATATTTATGTTTCTTAGTTTTCTATTGGTGTGTGGAAAACTCATCACAATTATTATCAAGAGTCCAAAATTCAAAGCCATTGATGACACTTCAAAATCATAACCAAACAGACAAAACAGTCAAACTCTTTGTCTTTGACACTTGACTATTGCTTTAATCTGTAGCAAACAGTAGTCTGCTTCAGCTTAAATACTTACAAGATAATGATTTGGCTTATAATGGAATCAACACTCATTAAATATTTAACAAGTAGAAAAGTATTTTGATGTAATATATAATATTATCAATGCATACATGTTACTACCTTTCTAAAGATATTTATTTATAATTACTTGCTCTTCCACTCATTTCCATTTCAAAATGTCTAATGCAAACTTTAAGGTCAAATTTGTAAGATAACATGGGCAAGCTTCCTACTAAATGATTTTCTTTTTGTCTTAGTTACATTAGGGCTTTGGGTGTGCAAAATGCTTAACAATAATTTGTTTACTATGTTCTATATCATCATGTGCAGGAGCTTAGCAAGTAAACTCATTATGTTTACTTTTTAAATTGGATGATGTCATAAAAGTAGAAATAAGGTGATCTTTCACAGATCACATTTCAAGGTGAAAGCTAGTACAAAATTAAAGGATATTTTATCACAAGAACCTACTGCTGATTTTCTACCTTTTCTAAAACTGAGTGATCTATTATTTAAACAACATACAGTAATTTCAATGTATGATTTGTACCCCTTATAAACTTCTTAAAAACATGATTATAGTCATTATGAATGCATAAAATAATTCTACACTTTTGGCAAAATTTTGGTCCTTAGTTTTTACCTTCACTCTCTAGAGACAACAATCTTAAGGTTTTAACTATTCCCGTTTAGTTAGAACATGAGCTTCCATTTGATCATTTTAAACTCCAATTCACCTTTGATTTCATGAGCAGCTTTAATGATTGTAATGCAGGATGACATCATATAGTTCACGTTCCTGAATACTCTCTCTTCCCCATTCTTGGAAAATACATAATATCTTGATGATGAAGTGACAGAAGCAATTACTGCAAAAGTATCCTATTTACCATATTTTAGGTGTTTTTATAAGCCCCTTTTTATTTCTTACAGTAGTCTAATCCATGTTCACATCTAGATTAGCCATACTATCTAGTTATGGCTTTTCTGCTGTCATACTACTGAATAATAATGCTATAATGGAGTATATACTAAACACCAAAAGTTCCTATCCTATTGATACCACTTGGCCCGTGTCAATGACCAGCCTATCTACTGTCATTCTTTAGTGACTTCTTAACTTACTTGCTATAACCAATCACCAGCTTATTTCTTTCCTTTCTCTCTCTCCACGCATCTGTCCTGATTTTTGTGTCCCTTCCAATCCCCCATTTGTTGACTCTCCTTGCTTTCAGAATCAACCTCATTTATGCGGTTATGGTATGTCCTTACCAGTCAACAAATCATCAGTGTTGCTTCTAGTCTCATTCATATAATGAATCTGCTCTAGAAGATGATGAAATCCAGCATTCATCATTCTTCTT
The DNA here is from genome assembly GCA_017311185.1 of Proteles cristata cristata. Taxonomy (NCBI): domain Eukaryota; kingdom Metazoa; phylum Chordata; class Mammalia; order Carnivora; family Hyaenidae; genus Proteles; species Proteles cristata. Next base: position 377,217 of record JAESUZ010003332.1, read on the forward strand.
AACTTTAAGTGCACTTACAAATTCACAGTCACCTGAATTTCTAATATACTACACTTTCTACTGTCTGTGATTATCTACTACTTTTTTTTTCAAATCTCCTTAATATGAAAGGGCTCTGTTACCACTCTGCTGATTATTCTCTGTATTTGCTACCTTGAATAATCCATCCCTCCTAAACCTTCAACTAATTTCTTAGACTATGATAACTAAATCTCCAGCCAAGACCTCTCTCTAGCTTGCATTATTTCTTGCTGCCCAAACATTACCTCATGAAGTTCACCCCATATCTTAAAACTTAAATAAAATTGACTTGGCCACATTCTGATTTAGCTCTCTACACATTCTGTAGTGCACAATCTTAGACATCTTTCAGAATGATGAGCTTGTAAGCATGTACTAGTTTTGCTTTTTCATTTTAGTTCCAAACTCCAGTCATTCATCTGGATTCTATTTTTCCAGAGTGATTAGTTGAAGACTGTAAACTTTCTCTAGGACAATATTAATTTTTTCTTCCCAAATATAACTCCCATAATGTTGTGAAGTCTCTCTTCTTTGTTGGTTAGCATGTATCTTGAATCATATTTGAGATGAATCCCAGTTTAGGATTGTGAAGTAAATTCTAATTCAAAGATCCCCTCCTACCATCACTAGTCAGGTTTGAATTTCCAAAGATCAGAAGTCTATTCTGTGCTCCACCCACTACAGCAATAAAAGAACACAGAAGGGAGGTACATGGTCTGGTCCTGAGATGCCTCCTGCACTTCTTGATTTTCAGAGAATAACTGGACTAATAAGGAAAGTAGAGAGGGAGGAGGAAGGAAAAATATTTCTTCAAATAATACCCCTCAGTCCTCTCTCTGCTAGTTTTCGTGGCTTTTTTTTGGACAGCTTCTTGTGGTGTAACTGTTCTCTTGCAACAGTAGTTGCTGGCTCTGGACACATACATGTGCATTCATCAAAGGGCTCTGCTTGCCATTTTCAATGCCCAGTTCTTGGATATGGAGGGTAGTTCAGACATTTTCCTTAGCTTTTGCCCTTCTGTTCCTGAATCCCATAGTCTCTTGTCTGCAGGATTTAATTCAAAACTTCTCCTTTCCAGTCTGCCTAAATACACTCTGGGGGTGGCAGGGATTAGAGGTTCCAGCAGGACCAGTCAGTTCTTCGAATCTTTGTTGTTCTCTTAGCCCGAATACCAATTTTAGCATGATTCAGTACCCTGTGAGAATGGTGTTTCAGTTTACTTCTGCCTTCCCTCTCTTTTCAATATTCCTGGCCTAGTTCAGACACTGCTCTGAAATCCTTCTCCATTCTGACTCTTTATTATTAAGTTCATTTCTTTTCCACTGCTGCCTTAATGAAGTCCCTAATTCCTAAGACATTCAGACCTTTTAAGTCTTTTTTTGGATCCTACAATTAGTGAAATTCTTATAGGATAATCTAATTCTGGGATATTTTCCCCATATTTTGAAATTTGTATACTTTTTAAAATTTCTCACCAGATTTCAGTCTCGATAAACTATTTTATTGTTTCACTTACACAAATATGTAAGACTTAGGGAATGATTTTAAATAAGTGAAATTTTTATCATGGATTACAAAAAGTTACTGACCACTGACAATGAATTTCAAATTAAATTCATATGATGAAACTCATTCCTTTTTCATTATAGAATTTTGCTATAGTGAATATGACATGATATGAATGATTGGTTGGAGAATGAAGATACTAATTTCATTAAATAAATTACTGTTATGGTGATATTTTATTCCATAACCCTCATTTGGCTTGATAAGGTTATAGAAATATTGATACATTCAGAGTAGAAGTCCAAGAATTAAATGATTCTTCAGCTTTTGTTAAATGTCCATAACACAAGAGTAGACACTGATTTATCAAATTCTGTAACTATAAGAAGGAGGTATGGTGTGAACATAAATAGATTTTGTAATCAAGAATAATAAGAGAAATTGTTGAAGCAATTATATTGAAAATGAATCCATTCAAAACAACTATCTTAATGAAGATGATGCAATAAATGGAATGTTTTTTTAGCACAATCTCTCTATATTTTTACAATGGGTTCTTTTTTGGTTTCCAAATATAAAGAAATCCAAATATTAGCAGATGTCATCTGAATAATAGAGTTCTAAATTTAAATTCCTAGCATTTAGCTTTTCTTCTTTATTCTGTATGTATATCACACATAAATATGTGATTTAATGAGATGAATACAGACTGACGTGCTAATTTCTAAATGGTGAATTTCAGGAAAAACATGTCTGAGCTATATTTTCTCAAAATGGAATTTGTAATTTAAATTTTGTCATCCATTTTCATATCAGTAATATTATAGTGTGATCCATCAAATAAAGGATTTCCCTATTGCTAGGAAAATGGCAAGAGTCCTGACATCTCCACTTTTATTAGTTTTCTAATTTTACTTCCAGACTCATACCTTATTTGATAGAAAGCTGAGTTTCTGGTTCAGTGACATACAAAAAATTGTGTAAATGCACAGAGCCTTAATGTAACTAAAAGGTTAAAATAGTTTGAATGAGAACAGAAATATACATTTTTTTAATGCTTCTAGTTGTTAAGAGTAGCTAACTTTGGAAGCCTTTATCCAATACTGTTGGGTAACACAAAGAGTAACTTCACTTCTAATTGTATTTGAATTCAGTTTCAGAACATTTGTGATCTACTGGAAAATAGTCCATCTCTAAAATGATTTAAAAAGTGTGTTCATCATGTAAATCTACTTAGTTATCATAGATATTTAAATATCAGAATCGTGAAAAGTTTAATTTCCTTTGCAAAAAAATCAGAAACTAAAATAAGAAAAAAATTCCCTGAATATATTGACTACATTTACATTGTTTTTATAAAAAAGTATATTCAGAGAACTGCTTTCATTCTTTGTTCTGACTGGGTTTCTTAACATAAAATAGTTATTCACAAACAACCTGTTAATAAAACTGGTATCAGCTACTGAAAAAAACTGTGTGTGTGTGTGTGTGTGTGTGTGTGTGTGTGTATGAATGTATTAGCACAGCTGATATAAAATGCACCCTAGTGCTATTTTGACAGCTGCGCACAATAAATCTGAAGGAATGCATCTATTTAAAGTCTAAGTACATGCTGTCTATTGGTCAATTCTATTTTTAGTTCAATCATATCTTTAAAAACATCTTTAAAATGCTCAGGTGAAATATAAAAATATATCAACAAAATGAGATGGTATTGAAAAAATAAAAACAAACAAAAATCCTCTACGTTGAAACTGTAAATGGCTAGATATATGACATAAGTACATTTCTTTCTTTTGTGAATTCCCCTCTCCCATCTCAACATTCCAGTTGCTACAATAAATCATTTGTGTCCCTGAAGAAAAAAATCCTGCACCCATTTATTTATTGTCCCTTGCTTTGGTTTTGTGTCATTTATTTTTGTTCCTTTCCCCCATAGGTTTAGTGGGATATAATTTACATAGAATAACGATTATTCTTTTAAGCAAATGGTTTGACAAGTTTTGATGATTGTGCATTATCACCGAACTGCCACCACAACTAATATACTGAACATTTCTAGCCCCTTCAAAAAACTTCCTTCTGTATTTTGCTCTCAATTTTCTCTCCCAATTCCTAGTTTCAGGTGACCATTGATTTGATTTCTGTGCCTAAAATATTGCCTTCTCTAGAATTTCACTTAAGTGAAATCAGTGTTTAATATTTCTTCTGGCTTCTTTGCTTAGGATAATGCTTTTGAGATTCCTGCAGGTTGTTTGTGTACCAAGTCATGTTCTTTTTATTGATATAATATTCAATAATATATATGTCAAAACATTATCATACAATAGCTGATGAATACTGACATCTTATGTTGTTAATTATTATGGACAATGATGCTAAGTGCATTTGCATACATATTTTTCTAGACATATATTTTCATTTCTCTTGATTAAATACCTAGGAATGAGACTGCTGGATCATAAGACGAGTGTATATTTAACTTTTAAACTAATTTTCAATGTAGCTGTATCACTTTGCATTCCTATTGGCAATGTATGAGAATACCATTTCCTCCACAGCTTCACCAGTATTTGGTACAGTAAATCTTTTTATTTTCATTAATTCTAGTGGATAAGTCACTGTGATTTAAAATTTATTTCTCTTATGAATACTGACGGTGAGCCGCTTTTCAGGTGCTCATTTGCTTTTCTGAATCTTCTTTGACAAAGCTTCTATTCCAAACATTTTCCCATTTCTTAATTAATTCTTAATTCTTAGCCCAATTAAGAAAGGCTATTGAGTTCTTAAGTCTTGTTTACAAATTTTGGAAAAAGGTTTTTGTCAGGCATGTTTTTGAAAATACGTCTTTCTAGCCTGTGATTTGCATATTCTTTTTTTTAACTCTGAATTATCAAAGAACGATCCTTTTAATTACCTCTGTTTTTATGTTGTGTGCGTGGGTGCGTGTCTGTTTATGTTCTGTTCAAAGAAATCTTGCTTAACCCAATGTCACAAAGATTTTCCATTATATCTTCTTCATAAAGTTTTATAGTTACAGCTCACTGGTTCTCCAATCTATTTTAAGGTAATTTTTGTGAATAAGTAAGATAAAGGTGAAATTCCTTATTTTACCTATAAATATCAACTTTCTATCTCCATTTGTTGAAAAGACTGTCCATTCCATACTGAATTGACTTGGCACTCTTGATGAGAGTTAATTGATCTTATAAATGTTTTAAATATTATTTTCTATTGTTCTCTCAACGTCTTGACTTCTGCTCTTGTCTCTAAAATTTTCTTTCTTCTACTTAATTTGTGATTCAATTGCTATTCTTTCTCTGATTTCTTAAAATGTAAAATTAGATCTGTACCTCTCATTAGAGTCTTTAGTTAAGTCATATGTAATTTTCATGTGGTTGGATCTGGGTCTAATTTTTATTTGTTTATATTTGTCTCCATTTCTGGTTCTTGTTTCATCTTCTTGACCTCTTTTTTACCTGTATAGATTTTAGTATTAAATTTTAATTTTTCTATAGGCTTTTAATTTATACTTCTCTGCTTTAGTTTTCCATTAGTTGTTCTAGACATTACAGTATGAATTCCTAATTTTCACAGCCTACTTAGAATTAATGAATGAGCATTTCATATTAAATATATAAATCTTGGTACCATATAGGGAACTGATCCCCCACATTTCTTGAGCATAGGTTGTTGCATGTATTACTTATACATGCATTATAGATTCTTGCAAGACAATGGCTATAGTTTTGCTTGAAGAAATAATACATATTGTAACAAAATAAGAAGGAAAACATAAAATAATTAAAATAGCTTTTATACTTACCCAGATATTTACCACTTTAAGTATTCCTCATTCTTTTTAAGGACAAAATGAATGTCCCTAGCTGCAGAATTCTTAATGTTTACTCAGCTTGGGATTTGTTGAACACTCTACATCTGAATATATATTGTCTTTCTTCAAATTTAAAAAAAATTTCAACCACAATGTCTTCATATATTTTTATGCCTTATCCTGCTGGATAGCCAATCATACTTATGTTAGGCCATTGGATATTATGGAAGAAATACCAGACATAATGCTCATTTACTTTCCAACATTTTTTCTTTGTTCTTCAGCTTGCATAACTTCTATTGATCTATCTTCAAGTCCACTTAGTCTTTCCCCTGTTGTCTCCATTTTGATGTCAAACTTGTGATCTTTAAAAAAAATCACGAATGCATTTTTTTAATCTAGATTCATTTTGTCTTTTTTATCATTACTATGCATTTGCTAATATTTCCCATATTTTCTCTAAGTGAAACAATACTTTCTTTCACATAATTGAATATAATTAGAATGGCTACTTTAAAGTCCTTTCTACTTATCCCAACATCTATGTCATTTTAGGGATGATCTCATTTGCTTTCCTTTTCTTTTGAGAGTATGCTCTGAATTCCTGCTTATCGTTAACTCAGGTAAGACAGCAACTTATAAGGGACATCATGCATGTTAAGTTACAGAGACTGGAAGTTCTATTCTCCATGAGTGATTTGTTGTTTGTTTTATTTTGTTTCAGTTAGTCATAATCACAAACTCTGCCTTGGACAACAACTCAAATCTAAACACAATCTTTTGTATTAGCTAAGTTGTTTTGATTCTGATCCACAAATACATGATTAAGGGGTCTGTTGGAATACAGGCAGATGAAATTTGGGGATATCTTTTCTAGATATTCTCCTTCATAGATTCTTTTTTTTTCCTCCGGAAACCACTGTTGCCCTCACTTTGTATTCTGATTCCTCACACCATAAAATCTGTGACATTTTTCTCCACAGGGATTCTGCCTACTTTCAAACAGGAAAGAATGAAAACAAATATAAGTCTCCTTCTCTTCTGAATAGGGGCTACTCAGAAGAATTTGTCCTATTCCCTTCACTTTTCATTAGCTGCTCTGAGGTAATATGTCCAGATCATGTAATCATTATCTGTAAAGGGCTTCAATTGGTACCTAGTTAGCCATTACCAAAATCTACAAATTCATCTCTTTTTTTTTTTAAGTAATGAAAATTAAGTCAAATATGACCATGCTTCATCTAAGCATTCCACCAGACTTTCAATGTTCCAGGTCACTTCCTTTTCCATAACAAAAAATCTTCTCCATTGATACTATTGTTCTGTTTATCTAGTCACACAATCTCTCTGGAATATTTATCCTGTTCTCATGTCTTCTATTATTGGCTGTTAATTTATATATCCTATACTTTATTTTTGAAATTTGCATGAAAAAGAAAATCAGCCTTTTCCAGATTCACTCAAAATAATCACACAAATCCCTTGGAACTAATCTAGCTCATACCCTGACAATGTGTCCCTTTGCATTTGCTTGATATGGCTTTAATACATTATATAATTGAAGCTATGCACTTGAATTTATTTTGGGGTAGTACAGTACCAACTTTGTCAGTTGAGTACCTGAAATATGGCTTGATTGCTACACTTACTTCTTTACTCTGATTTCAAGCTATACCATAAATAAGAATAACTATTTTCTGTGTCTATTGAAAGTAGTTTTATATGATTATTAAAAGTGTTGCTCTATCATTGCTTCACATATTCTAAAAATTAATTATTAATATAATGCTAGAAACATGCACTGACTATCTCTCACCTCATTCATGCACGGGGAATGAGCAATGTCTTAACTAAGACCTCTGTCTTGCTCTACATGGGCTGTTTATCAATTTCTCTAGAGTGACAATAAATCAAGTGGGAGCACATGGTAATGTAAATCACAGCCTAATTTAGTTGTCACTGTGTTGTGACACTTGGTTAAAAATGCTTTTTAATTGTGACTATAAATTATACATGAACAATTCTTAGTGACAGTCTTAATACTACATCAGATTATTTCACCCAAGGGGAATAGCAAGCATCATCAACATGAAGCAAGTGTATGTCTGAAACTTTTTAAACAGCAATTTGGGAAAAGATAATGATGATGATGTGTTCTGGTTTAGTTTCAGTGCAAAACTCTTTGAGTAGAAAGGGTGAGGGAGGGAGAGATCTTTTTGGAAATCTCTAGGCTATATAAACTGTGCGATCATGGATTTCAATCGCAGCATTTTCTCTTTGTTCTCCCACAATATGGCCATGAAAACATGATGTCAAATTTCTAAGTTTATCAATATTCAGAAATAAGCTACTTAATCTTAGTAGGTTATTTTAGTATTAGAGAAAAAGTAAGTGGACTTAGAAGAAAAGTGACCTTTCTAAGTAGCTATTTAAACTTATTTCAAAATCTGCATTTCCTGTTTTAAAGTTATTGGGCTTTAATTAAGTAGATTCCCACTAGCTATGGCATGGCTGATACTCTATACTATCACATAAAGGAAAACAACATTTATACAGAACACTCATTTGCTATGCTACTTTCTGTATCTAGGTAAAATGTGAATGACCTAATAAAAAATAACCTGGGGGGCCTGGATGGATCAGTCAGTTAAGCCACCGAGTTCGGCGGTGATCTTGTATTTTGTGGGCTAGAGCCCCGAATCAGACTCCATACTCACAATGTGAAGCCTGCTTTGGATTCTCTCTCTCCCTCCATATCTGCCCTTCCCCAACTAACACTTTCTCTCTATCAAAATAAATAAATAAAAACTAAAAAAAAATTTTTAATTAAATTACATAAAGTAACATAAAATAACTTTATCCTGATCTCCATCTTCTGGAAACACTACCATATGAATGTGCTTCATTAAAAGTTATACATTTTCCTGAAAGAAGACAGGTTTGTGTTTGAATCTAGGCTTCACAGACATTATGCCTCAATTCCTTCTCTAAAATTGGAATCATATTGGGGCGCCTGGGTGGCTCAGTCGGTTAAGAGTCCGACTTCAGCTCAGGTCATGATCTCACAGTTCATGGGTTCAAGCCCCGCATTGGGCTCTGTGCTGACAGCTCAGAGCCTAGAGTCTGCTTCAGATTCTGTGTCTCCCTCTCTCTCTGACCCCACCCTGCTCGTGCTGCCCCTCTCTCTCAGAAATAAAAAAAATAAAATAAAATTGGAGTCATATCCACCTCATATAATCGTTTTGAAGCTCTAATAAGACAGCTATTAAAAATGTCTAATACTACACATTAGACAGTGTAGTATTCAATAAATTTTCATGCTCCTTCAGCTGAAATCCCTGCCCTTTATGGATGTGGATAAATTCTGGAAGCAATGAAGATGATCCTCCATATGTTGGATAGTTCTCAGATGTCCTAAGGTCTTTCACAGAATTTTTTGGCAAAACAATTCTGATCTGAGACTGTATAACTCCATTCCTAGGTAACTCTGTGAAATTTTGGGGGGAAAATATAAACAAACGGGGGAAAAAACAAAAAAAGAAATTCTCAGTTTAAGAAGAAGATTATGAAATATAATGAAAAAACTTGGGGATGGCCTTGATGAATAAGGAAGACAAGAAATCACAAGTTGGGCTGTTTCTTCTGCCAGGAACAGTGCAACTGATGTGACACCTGCAGACAGTGTAATGCACACTAGTGGATACATACTGATTGACTGACCCCTTTATGAACACATTTACTGAGCATCTACAGCATCAGGCACTCTCTTGGACACTGCAAAACAAAGATGAACAATGATCTACCCCTGTTTCAGAGGAGCTCATGGGGAAGCATGCCTCTAAGGGAGAGCTAGGCATTATTATGAGTGCCTCATAATAATAAATGCCATGGGTATGCAGGATGATTAACTATTATTTAACATTTGCAGCAATGCTGACAAATACGAATTATAGTCTCCCTTCTTATTTGGGTAGCTATATTTTGCCTATGTCTGGCTAATCATCCTTTGTAGTAAAACATCCTGCTGGTGACTTGTAAGAATGTTTACAGGATGATGAATTTGTACCAGGCTACTGGAGTTTCCAATCAGAGATTTGCCTAAGGTTTTAAGGTCTAGGTCAAGAAAAAATAGATGTAAAATTATGATACTTTATGATATTATCTCTAACATTAGAATTATGTGTTATGTTTATTTATTTTGAGAGAGAATGAGCCTGTGCAAATGGAGGAGGGGCAGAGAGAGAGGGAGAGAGAATCCCAAAAAGGCTCCTCCTTGCCAGCACAGAGCCTGACAGGGGCTCAATCTTTACGTGAGATCATGGCCAGAGCCAAGATCAAGAGCTGGGTGCCTCACCAACTGGACCACCCCTGTGCCCTCAGTTTGTTTTTATTCTTATGTAAACAATCAACCTCCCCCCAAATACTACGATTTTTGCATGTTGGGAGGTTCTCTAATGAATGGAAATTAGTTGTAAAATCAGGTATCCCCACAGATTAACTAATAGTAACAACTGTCTGAAGTCATACCCTAATTACCTTGAGAATTACTTAGGTACACTGACAAATGCTACAGTATAAAAAGAAAAGGTCAAATTATCAGGACCAGATTATCTGGAAGATGTGCAGTCCCCCACGATGTAGCCCATCACTAACAATCCACTATTATTGGGGTGGTCAGAAAAAAGGCAAATGGTGTTTGACTGCTATGTCTACTTTATAATATCTACAAATTTATCCACACATGGATATGGAACAAATATTGACAGATATTATTGTTAGTAAAATATTCATGCTTTTAGAATTAAAGGGTAAGATTTTGAAGCAATTCAAAATAGCTAATAAAGCATATTATATGAAGTAAAACGAATTGTATTTTTGTCTAAGCACTGCCACTTAGAGTCTGCTTGATTAGGAGGGAAGATCTCAATATCAGTATACCTCCACTTCTCTATCTATATAATCAGGATGAGAATCCCTCTTCATTTTTTTCATTCACTGAACAAATGCTGTCTACAACTGACATGTGTTGTCTAAATGTCTGGGAAGTGAGTAATGAACAGGACAGACACAGTCCTTCATGAGATACACAGCCTAACAGTGGGTATAGGGATTACAAGTTGTAACGAGTGGAAAATGCTTGGCAGGTGGAAACCTTTCAGTAAGTGTTATTTTGTAATTATGATATTACTCATATTGTTATTGCTATTAGTAAGAAGAGAAGAATTAAGAGAAGAAAGCATGATAGCCTGAGTCATAATGTTTGTTAGGAGAATATTGGTGTTCACAAGTGAGGGACATTTCTTTTTTCCTTTCCATTTCTCCTTCATTTAATGGTAACTACTGAGTGTTTACCTAAAGAAAATTAGCAAATAAATGAGTCACTGCTTAAAGCAATGTGAAGGTGCGGTCTCGAAAAGCTACTATTGAAACTTTCTTATGTGCGGCCCATCTTTCTCCTTCTACATCTGAGGGACACTCTCACATACAATATGGTGGTCAAACTTAGCAAATAAAAACACAGAATGCTCAATTAAATTTCAGATAGATGATAAATAATTTTCAGTATGTTCCAAATATTGCACTGGACATAGTTATACTAAAATATATTCATTGTTTATCTTAAATTCAAATTTAATGGGGTGTTCTATATTTTACTTGGCAACCCTAACCTATAGATAAACTCTCAGGGAAATTCTCCGACATACTTACTAAACTTTTCTAAGATTTTCCCAATGTCATAAACATTACAGCACAAAATAAATGCAGGTGATCTAGTTATATCTCAGAAATGATGGTTAACTTGGACATCTGTCCCAATATGACACTACTTACATCACTGGATTTTATTTTTTTTTCAAAATGACACTAACATAGAAACAAAGATTCTTTCAAAGTCATTTCATTTCCCTTCTATTTTTTTCTCCAGGAAGCAGAAATTAACGTAAATCATAAAAGTCCTTGATCAGGTCTCCTTTCCTCAAGATTCCTCAAGGCTAAGTAACATGTGTGAGAATTAAACACGGCAAAGAGACTGAAGAACCCACACTCTGAGAACACCAGCTCCATCCACCCTGAAAGCAGCTGCCGTGGTCAGCTCTAGACGTGTGCTTGCAGTAATCAGAATGAAATGTTCTTACACTCCAGAGTTAGAGGAAATCTACTGTGTTTGCTCCACAATGCCCTCACTCTCCAAAGTAGATAGAAATAAATTAGGTGAGAGGCATCATGAATCTTTGACTAAAATGTCTTGTGATATGGGAGCTGAGGTTCAGAGTGGACTGACTGCTTTATGAGAATGAAGACCTTCATGAGTGTGTTGCTTTAAATCAGCAATCACATTTTGTGAGAGGTGACAACAGAGGATAAAAAAAATTGGCATCAGGTAGGGTAAGGGCTTCAGGAATGGGAGTACTTGGCTAGAATGAACTGAAGAAGGAGCCATCATGTGAATTTTACAGTAATGATGGCAACACCAAGTCAGCAGCAAAAAGAAACAATAAAAAAATAGGACTAGTTAGCCAGAAGAAAATTAAAAATTAAAAAATTTATGTGTAATCACTGTTAATAAATTATACTGGTAGAGATTTGGCGTAATTGTGACTTCAACCCTTATTCTTTCTCTAAAATCTGGCATTACCTAACAGACAGGTTTTCTATACATTATATTTCTTCAACGTTTAAGTTCTTGTGACCAAAGATATTACATTCATAAGTAACAATATCAAGTAATTTTAAAAGTACTTGTTAGAAGTAATTATTAAGGCCAAAGAACAATTATGATGTTCATTACCATGAAATACCTTGAAGGTCTTTAAAATATATTTTAATAGTGATATCAGGTTATCATATAGCAATTTTCTCCTTGGTTATATTTCATTCATCCATCGTTATATCTCATATAACCCTGTAAGAGGGTTAGCACGAAACTACTTCTATAATAACAGGAAAAGATGAAAATATAAAGAATGCATGTCTAGAGACTGAAGCAATAGGAACTGAAGTGTGTGTGCACGTGTGTTTATATATCATAGTGTTCATATTGATAATATCAAGTTATCTGAATATTAAAAATATTAGGCGCCTGGGTGGCTCAGTTGGTTAAGCGTCCAACTTCGGCTCAGGTCATGATCTCACAGTTTGTGGGTTCGAGACCCATGTCAGGCTCTGTGCTGACAGTTAGCTCAGAGCCTGGAGCACTTTGAATTCTGTCTCTCCCTTTCTCTCTGACCCTCCCCTGCTCATGCTGTCTCTCTCCCTGTCTCTCTCTCTCTCAGAAATAAATAAAACATTTAAAAAATGTAAAAAAAGAAATATTATTTCTCAGGGTCTAAAAAATAAAGGAAATATGGGGCACCTGGGTGGCTTAATCAGTTAAGTGTCTGACTCTTGGTTTTGGCTCAGGTCATGATCCCACGGTTCATAGGATCAAGCCCCACGTCAGGCTCCATGCTAACAATGTAGAGCCTTTTGGGATTCTCTCCCTCTCCCCTACTCTCTCTCTCTCTCTCTCAAAATAAATAAGCTTAAATAAAGGATATAAGATTTTTGTTTCCAGGACTGACATATTTAAAAGAAAAATAATTAGAACAATTAAGTATATGGTCCTGTGACAACCACTTGACTTTGCAGGCCCTGAAAATTATGATCTATCAGATACAGATAAAGGCTGGAAATATATACCTGGGCTATTACTAGTGATTGACTCTAGGTAGGGAATTGGAGGTGAACAAGAGGAAGATAAATACAGAGGCTTTAACGTTTGCTTTAGAATAGTTCTGTCTTTCTGCAATTTGTAAAATAGTAACAATCATACATTACTTTTGAAATTAATTTTAAATGTATCAAAGTCTTTCTCCTGGACTTTCTATTGGCATTAACAGTTGGGTGCTATATGCTAGCTGTCAAAATATTGGAAAGCACTTAGTACATTTATTCTTTTATATTGCCAAGTGTGGTAGAATATTTGCAAAACATACTGTATGTGAGCAACAGAAAATGACTTGACTTTTACATCACACCTGTTCACTGCAACTGCTCTGCTACAAACTTTCACGATGATAACTTATTTGAAATCATTACTGGCAATACAAGTGTGATTTTTCCCTTCTTAATAAGTCAATATTGCACCAATATAAGAAGCAGGTTTGTCAGTTCTTTCTTCATTGTGACTCATTTTTTCCTCACCACTTTAGACAACCAATATAGTGACAGGCAAACCTAAATCATTATAACAGAAAATCAGAATAATGTGATTTTTCAATTTGATGGGCATCTAGACACAGTAATTCAGTAATCCAATCTTTCAAAAACTAAATTTCATTCATTGGCAACATTTTCTTCTAGACATAATCTAGATTGATAATATCAATCTATTAATTATATATATATTACATATTAAGAAATATATCATTATCTGCATGAAAGTCCAGAACCTTCCAGTTTCTTCGCTATTCTCTTGAATTTGTATAGGTACCAGAAATATACAATTCCCTGGAAAACAATGACATAATTCCAAAAATGGAAAATTGATTATTCTACAGCTAACTCATTAAGAAGCTGAAACAATGCTTACCATAACTTGTCTTTCAGACAGCATACATTTTATTTAAATTTAAGTTAACTCTATGATCTCAAATATTTTCCTGACCTCAAATTATTTTACTGCACAGAGAAACTGTCATGAGTTTGTTAGTTATAAAAAATTCATACCTTCTAAGATATAAAGCAAAGTCTATATCTTTTTTTCCATGTTTCTTAGGTTGCTTTCACACTGAGTAATCTATTGACATCTATTAAAATTTAACACCTGTTAAATTCTAAAGACCCTATTAAGTTATGATCTCCTTCCCCCCCCCCTTCAGGATCACATGAAGTAACAAGGCTTTGAAGTACAGATCAAGAAGAAATTTCTTTGTTTTATGCTTCAGACTGCACATTTATTTCTTGGCAAAGAACTATATAATAAATCGCAGAATTTGTTTTGTCTAAAGAATAAAGCACTGGCATATTTGAGCTCAAATAAACGCCTGGCCAAAGAAGTAATAAATGTATCTGTGGGCATTTTCATAGACATGAATGTATTTCTTTGATAGGCATTCAGTTTGTATTCAGAACTTTTATTTGTTTTTGTGATTGATATATGCCATCCATGTTTTCCTCTTTCAAAGGCTGGATTTGGATTTTTCTAAAACACCACATAGATCCTCTTCTCAGCTTTGTTTGGATCTGGGTGGGACTTGACTGATTTGGGTGGGGCTTCATTGGATTAACTGAATCCGCATTCCCTATCCCCCTGCCAGACCTGAGTCCTCACAGACAGACTCAAGGAGGGAACAATCAACCCAGTTTACTGAAAGCTGAAATATTTGCCTGAATTCTAGAAAGAGCAGAACTAAGGAGTCTCTTTCTTCCTCTGGATTAGGTGGTGTGAGGATGTGAATATTAAAACTGCTGCAACCATATTCTGACGATGCAGAGAGATGGGAGAGAAACTCAAATTTTATGAGATGAGTCAGAGAATCAAACTTTACTTGAAGTGACAGCTAGACTTTAAAGTTACATAAGCCAAATAATTCTCATTATCATACTATTTTTTTCTTATACCTTTTTTAACTTTGAAGTTTTTTTAAAAAGGCAAAGATTCTTAAAGAAGCATCTCAGTATAATAATAAAAACACACAGAAAAAACACTGGTAAATTTTCATTGAAGTTAACGTTCATAGGGACTTAATTAGGACATAATCATAATAAATTTGCTGCAATATTGTCACCAAACATATTGACAAAGAAATCTGCAATAGGTATTGATTTGACAAATTTGTATTAGTTTAGAAAGTAGACTAGTTAATGAAAATAAATCTCTACTTTGACTCCTACAGAGAACTATTTATTAGTGAATCTATTTCCATAGAAATGCATGTAATTCAACAATCTACCGCCTGTGGACATAGTCACAACCTTATGTATGGCTTAGTAAAAAGTTACTTATAACTGTCTTTCTTGTTTGACAATAAGTAACCTCTAATGAGAGGAAGAACAAGTAACCTTGATAAAAGCATTTTATGTTTTTCTTTTTTCAAATGTTTTTTTTTTTTTCTTTTTGCAATAAGAAAAAAATTGCATACAATTCAGAATACCCAAACATTTCTAGAAGACAACTTCTAGGCAAGTGGTATTTCGAACAATTTTACAAAAGATTGTTCAGAACAGTATTATGTCCTATATTCCACTGACAGATATCTATAGTTCCTGCCCCAATAAGTCATTTGTATCTCTGTCTCTACTTGTATAAGCATCTTTCCCACCATGTGATTATCACAACTCCAACTTTCACCATAGCCTCTGCAATATACAATCCAATAACCGTATGCTCTGTAAGGTGTTCTCTTGTTTCAACTTGGCCATCTCTCTGCTGCCAAAATGACCTTTCTTTTTTTTATGTTTTTTATTTATTTTTGAGAGTCAGGAGAGAGTGCAAGCAGAGGAGGGTCAGAGAGAGAGGGAGACACAGAATCCAAAGACAGGCTCCAGGCTCTGAGCTAGCTGTCAGTACAGAGCCCGACGTGGGGCTCGAACCCACAAACCGTGAGATCATGACCTGAGCCGAAGTTGGACGCTTAACCAACTGAGCCACCCAGGCACCCCCAAAGTGACCTTTCTAATCCCCTTGTCAGATTAGGTCTCTTCACTACTGAAAATTTTAATGATTTCCATTGCCTACAGCGTCAACCAAAAATCACTGCCCTTCATGATCCTATGCCAACCTATTTGTCCAGTTTCATAAATGCCCATCCTCATCTTGAACTGTACATTTCAACCATGTTCCTTCCACATACCATGATCACACACTTCTATTGCTTTTCCATTTGTCTGCTTTATTATCATGTCTCCACCACCTTACATTCCATTCCCTACATTTCACTGAAGAGAGTCTACTTAACAATTTTTTATTCATCTCTCAACCACTGAACTAAAGATATTGACAGTTCTCTTACAAAGTCACCCTGACTTCCTTGAGAGCCAATTTTAGGTATTCCTTCTTTGGTATTCCCATTTCATTTCAGGTATACTTCAAGGTTTTTTTTGTTTTTGTTTTTGTTTTTATTGTTTCTTGTTTCTCTCTTTATTAAATTATAGAGGTCACTGAAGAGACATAGTCTGTTCTTTACCTTTCTACTTGTGGCTTTTTGAACTATGCCTAGAATATCATAGATGCTTAATGACTACTTTCTTACTTCCTCATCTTAAGTGAAGCTGGACACTTTTTAAAAATTTTTAAAAAATATATATTTATTTTAAGAGAGACAGAGAATGAGAAGGGGAGGGGCAGCAAGTGAGAGGGAAAAATCCCAAGCAGGTTCCACATGCAGTCAGAGTGCAGAGCCTTATGCGGGGCTCGAAATCACAAACCTGCAAGATCATGACCTGAGCTGAAATCAAGAGTTCATCACTTAACCTACTGAGCCACACAGATGCCCCAAAGTTGAATATTCTTCGAGGAAATAACATCTCTTAGGACTTTGCTCTCACAATGCACAGGGAAGAAGCAGGGGATCTTTACCACCTGAATTTCTTCTAGGACATTCCACACAAGTCTATTACTGTACCCTCTTTCCTTTCAGCCCTTTGGAATTTTCTAACAATCTTTGCAATCAATTAATGGGTCATCTACATATTCCTCCACATTTGTGGAATACTTGGATCTCTGCCTTCATCACCAAAACAACTTTTTTTGAGGTCTTTCTAGACCTCAAAAAGTACATATGATCAACCAACTAGTCTAGCCTTACAGTGTCCTTACAGCCCCACATTATAAATGTAATATATTTCCACAATATAAAGATACTCTGATTACCTATGCATTACCATGAGAAATACAATTATACATTTTCCCAGTCGTTCACCTATAATTTTACATGATGCCAGATTGAAAATGGAAGGTGAATTAGATACTCTTTCATTATCAATTTTGACTAAATTGGCCAATTATTTTTATGTCATGGGAGCACAAGTAAGTATAATTTACCATGACCTGGAATTTTTAGAAATTGTTTTTGTTTGAATTTGTCTTTTTAAAAATTTATTTTGTTCACTGTAAATTAAACCATTCAGTTTATTTGACTTGATTTTTTAAGTTTCTTCCACTTTAAAATGTCTAAAGAACAATTTTATCATGGTAATTAAGGAAAATCATGTAGACTTTCTGCAATTTAACAAATTTATGTGGTTAAAAAAGAAATCATTGAATGAAAAGATATCTACATTCTGTCTGGTTCTGACAACCTATAATTCTACATGTCAACACTTCTGTATTATTGTCAATCTATAAAAATGATTTCATTTCCACGGAAGTGAACTTCAAATCTACAAATATGTATAAGCATTTTAGAATTTTACTAAGGACTACTCAGAAGCACATAAAACAATATCAAAGGCCGTGCTGGGTGGTTCAGTCGGTTAAGCGCCGAACTCTTGGTTTCGGGTCAGGTCATGATCTCAAGGTTACGTGAGTTCCTGCCCCACAGTAGACTCTTCACTGACAGCATGGGGACTGTTTGGGATTCTCTCTCCTTCTTTCTCTCTGTCCCTCTTCCACTTGCGCTATCTCTCTTAGAATAGACAGACTTAAAAAATACCAAAATCATTCTCATTAAAGAATTTTGAGTAAAGTAAAGGACTTTAGAAAAAATACTTTGGAAATGCAGTACAAGAAATCTTAGTGAAATGTAAGACAACAGCCAAAAAAATTTGGTAATTAAGAAAGTCACTTTTGGCTTCAGAGAGGTTTAGTTGAGACTTTAGGAGAACTGTCAAAGAAATAACTTTAAAAAAAAAAAACCAACTGTAACTACTTAAGAAAGGAAATAGTTTGTGAAATATGTTACCATAAACAACAACGACAACAAGAAAATCTGACTGTGAATAAAATGGGATTTATAGATGTTAGGACATTTTTGTGAGTGACTGAACATTGAAGGCAATTAAGAAAAGCCCATAAAATATACAAACAATAAGATACCCGAAAAAGAAATAAAACAATTCCACTCAACAATAGCATCAAAGACACAAATAATTAGGAATAAACAGCCAACAAAGTGAAAGATCTATATAATGAAAACTACTAAGTCTTTTTTTTTTTTTTAAGAGAGAGATAGAGACAGCATGAGCAGGGGAGTATCAGAGACAGAGGGAGACATAGAATCTGAAGACAGGCTCCAGGCTCTGAGCTAGCTGTCAACACAGAGCCCGACGCGGGATTCAAAACTCGAACCATGAGATCACAATCTGAGCCAAAGTCGGACGCTACAGTCTCAATGCAATCCCTATCAAAATTCCAATGGAATTTTTCACAGAAATAGAATAAACATCCTAAAATTTGCACGGAACCACAAAAGACCTCAAAGAGCAAAGGCAATCTTGAGAAAAAAATGCCTTGGCATCATACTTTCTGATTTCAATCTGTAATAAATAGTAATAAAAACAGTATTGTACAGGTATAATAATAGACACACAGACCAATGAAACAGACCAAGAGCCCACAAATGAAGCCCCAAGTATACAGTCAAGTAGTATATGACAAGGAAGCCAATAATCAATGGGAAAAGGATGTTTTTTTTTAATAAATAAATGGTGGTGGGGAAACTGGATAGCTGCACACTGAAGAATTTACACCCCTATCATACACCTCTAATCACAACGGATTAAGATTAAACATAATTTCTGAAACCATGAAACCCCTGGAAGAAAATATAGGGGAATAAAAGTTCCTTGTCATTGGTCTTGGCAACAATTTTTGGATATGATACCAAAAATGCAAGCAACTAAAACAAATATTAACAAATGGAACTACATCAAGCTGGAACTTCTGGGTGGCTCAGACAGTTGAGCATCTGACTCTTGATTTTAGCTCAGGTGATGATCCCAGCCAGGGTTGTTGGATCAAGCCCTGCATAGAACTTCATGCTGAATATGGAATGTGCCTAAGATTCTTTCTCTGTCTCTCTCCATTTGCCCCTCTCTCCTGCTCAGTTCTCATTCTCTCTCTCTTACAATTTTTTTAAAAAGACAAAAAATAAAAAATAGGCAGATAAACTGAAAAGACAGTTTTCCAATAAAGACACAAATGACCAACATGAAAAAGGTGTTCCACATCACTAATCATCAGGGTAATACAAACCAAAACTACAATGAGATATCACCTCACACCTGTTCAAATGGCTATCTTTAAAAATACAAGTGTTGTCAAGAATATGGTTCACTGTTGATAATGCAAATTGCTACAGTCACTTCAAAAAACACTATGAAAATTCCTCAAAAAATCAAAAACAGAACTGCCATATGATCCAACAATCCCCCTTCTGAGTATAGATGCAAAGGAAATGAAACCAGGACCTTAAAGATATATCTGAGCTCCATGTTTATTGCAGCATTATTCACAACAGCCAAAATACACAAATGACCTAAGTATTCTGGTCAACACATGAACAGAAAAAGAAGATGTGGTATTTACAGAAAATGGAATTACCCATGAAATAGAAGAAAATCCTGCCATTTGCCACAACATGGATGAACTTGAGAAAATTATGTGAAGTGAGATAAGTGACACAAAGATTAATACTTAGGATATCACATAAATGTGCAATGTAAAAAAAAGCTGGATTAATAGAAACAGAGAGTAGAATGGTGCTTCTTTGGGGCCGATGGTGGGGAAATTTAGGGAGCTGTTACTTAAAGGATAGAAACTAGTAGCTATAAGATGAATAAATCCTGGAGATCTGATGCACAGCACAGAGATTATAGTCAATAATACTGTATTATAGATGATAATACTATGCTATTATATTTCAAAGTTGCTAAGAAACAAGATCTTAATGTTATCACCACACACACACACACACACACACACACACACACACACAATGACAATTATGGGATATGATGGCAGTATTAGCTAATGCCACAGTGGTAACCATATTACAATATAGAAACATCAAAACAACACCTTGTACAACTTAAACTTATTCAATGCTATAGGTCCTTATATCTCAATGTTAAAGAAAAAAAAAGAAAAAAAAAGGCACATATATGATGACAGGTAACTATTAAATCCTCAAACAAACCTGTTATCATTCTTTATCTCGGAAAAAAAAAAAAAAAACTTAGGTCAAAGTGAAAAGAATATCCCACCAATAAATGGAAGAAGAGGATCTAACTCACCATACTCACTATCTTATGCGGTAGGCAGAAGACTGAAATAAAATGAGGCAGGCTGGTAAGCTGGGCAATAGGGAAGAGTGGGCACTGTAATGAGCTGGAAACAGGCATGCCCACTCAGAGACATCAAAATGTACTTTAAAAGTTTATTATTAAGTACAAGACAACTTCAACAAAACATGTTGATGGTTTAACTCAATCTGTGTGACTGACATTCGGCATTCTAGGACAGATTGCAAAACCAATGCTCTTGCAAACTGGCAAATTAGATTACCAATTTACTCTTAAGATTAATAATGCAGCCCATTCCTAGAAGCTTCTCCTACAACAGAATGACTACCTGAAACACGATTCTATTCGCTGTAGCTTCTCCCATCCACATGATAGTCCTAGTTTATTAGTTCCAGTTTGATTAAGGATGAGTATGAGGTCACAGTAAATATACATAAATAATAATCAAAATGGGAGGACATGAGAAAGTGGAAAAAAGACATAACTGTAGTAAAAATTCCATTTGCACAGAACTTAAATATATGGAAATAACATTACATCTATTTACTGTGGATCAGAGAAAACCCCCAAACAGATAGACATTCAACATATTTCCAGTAAAAGAGACAAAGGAAAATCAAAGGGGGAAAAAGAACAATAACAACAATAAAAAACCCAAACCCAACAGATGGTATCAAGAGCATATGAGGGTAACACAAAGGAGATTAAGAGAAGTAATTCTCATAGGTCAGATTCATATTGTTGGAGATTTGTTACCCAGAGAAAGAAAGCAATTACAGAAAGCATTTGCATTTATTATTTCTTGCTCTACATATGGATCTAGTGAATGTGATTATATATAATACAAACCAAATACTTTTTTTGCCTTCATTTAAGTTTCTTTGCAGCTACCCACTTCTAGGATGGAAACGGGGAGCTTTTTGTCTCAGACAAGAAGAAACTGGAACAAAAGAAACCATTGAGAAGTGTGGCGATGTGAGGC
This sequence comes from Proteles cristata cristata, assembly GCA_017311185.1. Classification (NCBI taxonomy): domain Eukaryota; kingdom Metazoa; phylum Chordata; class Mammalia; order Carnivora; family Hyaenidae; genus Proteles; species Proteles cristata. Next base: position 398,786 of record JAESUZ010003332.1, read on the forward strand.
AAACTTTCTTGACCTCTTTAGCAAGCAAGAGCCCATGAGACAAAGATCCTGTTCATAGTGGAAAATGTTTTCTAAATCCCTTAAGCATCAATTTAATTTATATTGAGTGAGCACTCAACTCACTAGGTTCATTTAACCTTTTCCACAGGGTGTGAACCTGCCTCCTACATACGTGAATAGCTCTCATCTGATGAGTGCCCAAGAGGAAGAGGAAGGATGTGAAGGAAATGGGAGACAGAATCTTATTCTCCCCCAAGGGATCTGGGGGAGAAGAAGGAGTTAGAGACAGGAAGATTCATGAGGGTGGATCTTGCTCAAACTCACTTTGCAGTATGTGGTTTGTTTGTGTGTTTAGACCTGTACTTCTAATCTACATTTAAGAGGACTTTCTCTGTTCAATTTTCTTTTTTTTCTCTTAAGATTTTATTTTTAAGTAATCTCTACACCCAATGTGAGTTCTGAACTTACAACCCCGAGATCAAGAGTCTCATGCCCACCAATTGCGTCTGCCAGGAGGCCCTCCTCTGTTCAGTTTTCATTGTTAATCCCTCCACCTGACTTTGAAAACTTGTTCCTGTCAAGTACTAACATGCGTTCATTCCTGTTTTTATTCTCCCATAACAAAGACATTTACGCTCGTATCTTTGACTTCATTCATCTTTTCTAGACAGCTCCTTCTTATTGCCATCTATCCTAAGAGTCTCTAACAGTCTTTTTTTTTTATGTTTATTTTTGAGAGTGCAAATGGATAGAAGTGGGGCAGGAGAAGAGAGAGACAGGGAGAGAGAGGATCCCAAGCTAGCTCTGTGATGACAGCAGAGAGCCCAAAGCAGGGCTCAAACCCATGTAAGGTAAAATCATGACCTGAGCCAAACCATGACCTGAATTGAAGGCAGACACTTAACTGACTGAGTCACCCAGGTGGCTAATTTAATAGTCCTTAATGAATAACTCACAGTTAAGTATTTTCACCAATTTTGCTCTGATCAGTACAATCTCCATTGTATTGATTGAGTTTAATGTGTAAACAAAAATATCTAAGAAACTACTGTCTGGTGTTATCTAAGTAACTTCCTAAATCAAATGTAAACTCCTCAAATACAGACCTTATAGCTTATGCCTTTGTATTTGTTCACCTAACTTACAGAAAAGCATTCAATTTGTTGCAATTTATGGATATAACTTATTAAAGTCCTTGACCTTCTTATTAGAGATTTTATGAGTATGAAAATGAAGACCAGGTACCCATCATCAATATCTATGACAACACTGTATTCCCTTTTTTCCTTAACATTTTTAAATGGGTAAAAACAAACAATTTTTAGGGCGCCTGTGTGGCTCAGTCAGTTAAGCATTCAAATTCCGCTCAGGTCATGCTCTTGCAGTTTGTGAGTTTGAGCCCCACATCAGGCTCTGTGCTGACAGCTCAGAGCCTGGAGCCTGCTTCGGATTCTGTGTCTCCCTCTCTCTGTCCCTACTCTGCTCTCATCCTGTCTCTCTCTCTCTCTCACTCTCTCTCAAAAATAAACATTAAACAATTTAAAAACACACACACAATTTCTCATTTTAAATTATCTGTATAAAAACTCCAGAGTAAGAAACAAATCTTCCCTCTATCATCTAGATCAGTTGTTTAGAGATGGTGTTAATGAGATTAATGTATCATATTCTATCTCTGTGGGCTGATTCCGCTGCAGACTGAGCTATACCATGTCGCAGACAATATACCTGTTGGCCTACAAGGCTGGAAGCATAAGTCTGGAGGCAAGCTGTAAAGGAATACAGACTGTTCACCATTAACAACTAAAAACAAATTTGAAAAGGCTTAACACACTTGGTGTGAGTTGTCTGATGCACAGGTTGAACTATCTGGGCTTGTTCATATTGTTTATTTGAGATAGGAAAAAAATCAGAATAGGAGCCTTAACTTTCAGTTTAGTATAGGGCATAATAGACAATCTGGTCTATATGGGCTTAAAAAGTATATTGTTAATAATGCTGTTAATTTTGACAAAGGCACTTTGAAATATTGTCAGTTTTCTTTTTTTAAGTTCCAAATATGACTATTATTTTTTCCTTTGGGTATGGCGAAAGAGCTCTCTACTTTTTGTAGTTATTTCTTATGCTAACCGTGCATTTCTCTATTTTTGGGTTCTGTAAATAACCTGTTCCGTAGAAACTGACCTTTCATTTCTGCTTTGCCCTTTCCAATTCTACTTTCATCTGAATCTCTTCCCATTCTGTATTTTGTCATCTTCTTTGGCTCGTTATTTTGTGCCTGTTTCAGCATAATTCTGAATTTGAACACACAATAGTTCTCACTGTTCCAATTAATTGGATCATCTACCCTTTGGATGACCTATTCTCAGGTCTCTTGTGCTAATTAAACACCCCTTCCTCCCAAATGTTTCTTAAGATGGAAGGACAGAGTGGGGAGCAAAATAAGGACTTAACTAACATCTCACTGATAAGGTGTGAAGATATTTGTGTGACAATCTTTCTCAGGCTTTATCCACCTAAAGTATGACTACTTAGGGAAAAACAAAGAAAAGCTATGAATTAGGTTATATTATTGGTCATTCTCAAAGATTTACTTAGAGAAGACATTTGGTTACTTGTACAAAGTAACTTTGATTTGCTACAGTAATAAACAAGGTATTATAGCAAAAAAGCAAGGCTTTAGTAGGCTGAGAAATAGAGGTTCATAGAAACACCAAGTCCAAAGATCTAAGGTAATCAAGGGAGGTGTCAATGAGAAGAGTCCTCAGATCTGAACCGAATGAAGAATCCAAGTATTTCTCTTTTTTTTTTTTCATGATTTTTGCCCTAGATATACAGTGTTCACAATTTATTGGTGCCCTTGAAAGGTGTTACTGATTCCTTTTTTACAATAGTAAGTTCATATGGTCCATGATAAGGAGAGAACTCAGTAGCTGTTACTATTCTTACTATGGGATAAGTAAGAAGAAAGGATACATTCGTATTTCTTCAGGAGGAAGTAACACTTGCCATAAACAAAATGCTTGACAAAAGATTTGTCTGAAAATAAGATGCTCTTCCATGTTAAGCTGAAGTTTCAGGTAAAATTCATCACTGTCTCTTGGGGTGTCAAAAGCTTGTGCGTTTAGTTTCCATTATGCATCGCTATTGACTGAAGTAGATTAACTGTTTTTAAGATTCTGAAAAAATGCTGAGATTGAAACCAATCATTAAGACAGATAACTTGCCTGAGTTGCTTTATCAACTTATGGGTTCTGTGGTAAAAGGAAGTACAATTCATTAAATTGTGGATATTAGGTGCTTCATTGCTTATTGAATACATTGATGAATCGTCTAATTGTGTTCAAGTGAGCTATAATAACTAGTTCATATTATACTTTAAAGGACATAGTATATAATTATGTTGAAGCCTGTTTTAATACTAATTTGAGTTGTTATGCCATCGCTAACTTTATTTCTTAAAGGTAGTCTAGATAGAGGACATATAGACAACCTGTACCAAGATGTAAAAAAAACACAGTTGTGAGAATCAGAAGCTGGTTTTATATCTCAGTCCTACTCCTTAAAAGGTCTGCAATCTTGGGTAAATTGTTTTTTTTTTTACTTCAGGTTTTCCAAAAGAAGAGTAAGTATACACGCATACCTATCTCAAAACATCATTTTGATAACTAAATGAGATAATATACATACAAGCTCCTGGCTTAGTGTATGCACTCGATACTTTTCAGTATTAGATTTCTTAATCTCTCCCTGTTCTGCAATTCTCTTCATGAGCCATTAACCATTTATTTATTTGAATCAATAATATTACAAAAGCATGCAGAGACATAAAGTAAAGAACATTTTGTTTTTACATGAATAAAGGTGTCTTGCAATACAAAAGACTTATGTATATAAATAAAGTTTTAAAAATATTTTCGGCATCAAAAAGGCAGAACGACTTAAGACAAAGGTGTTATGCACAAAGAACTTCAAATTCTGAAATTTGATAACAAAAGATAGAAAAAGCCATGGAACATCTAAAAAGAGTAGAAATTACAGACTGCCCTTGAAGTTCTTTATGTACAAAATTCTATAATATATATATTTTTCAACATACTTATATTGAAATTTTAACACTATTGTTAAAAGTAGCTAAATATAACAAACTCTCACTATATACTCTTTCATTTGGAAAGTGCCCTGGTTCGGATGGTAAATTAAATAGTTACTTTCTCGGGTGTAATGTAGCTTAAAATCATAACCTAGTAGCAAAAACACATGTGGCTGACATTGTATATTTAGTCTATATAACATTTGCTAGTTCTACTCCAAACAGAAGTCAAGAGAGAAATAGTTCTGTGGTGTGTCACTGCTTCACACATAAAATAGCTTATAAACAGACTACTGTTTAATGTGATCTATATCATACAACTGCAAAAAGATAACAGGCAATGGATTTGGGCATCTCATCTTGCAACTGAGACAGTTGAATCTCATTTTACTTGTTTATCTTGTCTTACAATGTCTAATTTGCAGGAGTTTTATCAGTGCACTTCCAACATCAAAAAGTTGTATGTAAAATTAGCTTGGTGTTTAATCATTATTTTATTCTCATTTAAAATTAGTTTTGCCTGATTCATTATCCTTTGCTATTTACCACAAAAGAAGAAAGAGGTCAAGCAGTTCTGTTTGTAGAAAAGTATCACCTTTATTAACACGGTATTTAAAAGGTTGCCAAACTTGGTTAAGATTTAGTGGATTATCCTGATTATTTCACTTGAATGATACATTATGTAATTCCAAGAGTCTCTGCTTCTACCTCATGAAAGAAGGCAGAAAAGAAAAAGCAGTAAAAGAAAACTATGTTTTAACTGCTACAAATTCTGATCCTAGAGAGAGCAGCAGGGTGAGGCCACCTGCTACAGCTGGACACTTCCTATGAAGTCTATCACAAGCTCTGATTCATGCCTGACACACTCGGAACTTCACTTATCATGTGGTTGTTGGTATGTGATATATAATGAAATATGTTCTGCTGTTTCAAGTTAATCATCGGCAGTAGCCCATTTCTTCCAATGGCATTTATGACAGGGCTGTTCTCTGTTTAGAAGGAAGACAGAAAATAAAAACAAAATTTCTATGTTGATTATGAAAGAAAGATGTAAGCTGTGGTCACACTTAGAGTAATTCCCTGAGAATTACTTGGGTGCACAAGCAATCCATGGATCCCTAGCAGAAATGGTTGGGGAAACTGGAATAAATGGAAAATAACCTCTATGAACACTGGTACTGAAACACTACTATTCGAAAGTAGAGAAAGAGGGGTAAGCTCCATTTTGAAGGGGCAACCACATTCTAAGCAAATAAAGAATCGCAGCCTAAGAAGGTAATGGGGATGCTAGGCAAGACTAAGGGAACCAAGGGCAGCAGAGCAGGCAGATAAAATAATCAAAGGGAGCACAAGACTAGAACATTCAGAGGAAGAATGTGAAATGGAAGAGACTAGGGGCTATTTTGAATGATCATTCCAAATTTGGTTGAAACTTGGAATCAAATCAAATTATAATCATCTCATAAACTCTTGGTTGCCTCCAAAGGCCATAGAGCCTGAGGAAATTTGTGATTCACAAAAGTAATCCTCAGCTTGCTGAACAAAAACTTGTTTATCAATACCAGATGTTAACAAGGACAGTTATTATTTACAGCTCAGAAAATGCATGCTGGCTTTCATTAAATTTAGCAGTCTTAACTAAAATTCCTACCTGAGTGGACTCTGTGAGGCTGATTATCTTTTCAGTAATAAATGGCTTTGCCCATGGTTTCAAGTTAGGCTTCCGCTGGCCACGTGACTTTCTTGGGATTTGACTGTTTGTTTCTGTATTTTACTGACTTTCTTTGTTGATACATTACTTCAAGTATTAAGACTAATCAAACATTTTACCAATACAAAGAAATATGTGATAATGCCAGGTGAATCATTAAATTATAAAGTTAATTCAGACTAATATGGATGTACCTTTTATTTCAATTTATAGTATTTGTTTACATTATTTTAACAGGCTTATTTAATTCTATATTTTATTTTGCCTCCAGAAAAAACTCATATTATCTTGCCATTCACTAAGAATTTATATGAAACTGGCTTGGAGACATTTTTCTGCAACATCAAACTGACTGAGATAATCAAAATATCAAAATCTATTCTATAGCACAGGATTCATCAAGAAATCTCGATGCTATGTATACTTTTAAAAGGACTAACAAGAAGCCTATTATTAATCAGCAAGTCAAAGTTCCTTGCAAGAAGTCCACTATTAATCAGCAAATCAAAAGTGAACTCTGGAACCTAATTTTCCCATTTGTATATCTATATCTATCATCTATATTCATCTTTCAATAATAAAATTAGGATTATTATTTTTTCTTATTAAAAATATTGAAATACAACTTTAAATTTCTTCTTTTTTATTTGTCTCAATATTCAAGCTTTTGTAGGTAACTCATTATTGCCTAAGCCTGCATTGTGCTTCTCATCCCTGACTTTTTGTCCTAATTTTATCATCTTTATAAAACAAACAGGCAAACAAATACTGGTGTCTATGCTTAAAAGCTCATATTAAAGGCTACCCTCTTCATAAAACCTTTCTTGTTATCCTATAATCAATATGATTCTCCTTTCTTTTTAAATAAACCTTATATTTTATCTGTAACTCTTCCATATCTTACAAATTTACTCTTTGAATTACATTAGATTCAAGCCCAGTTCCAAATCTAGGCACACACTTGATTGCTATGTGACATTAGACGGTTCAATTAAACTTTCTGGGCATTAGTTTCTTTAACTATAAGATAGGTAAACAAGCTTTCTGCAGGCCCATTTTAAGGAACCAAGAATAAATGTCCTTGGAGCATTATAGATGTTTGATAACTATGCCTGCTTTTCTCCCTTACTCTAGTCTCAATAAAGGCTATATGTTGTTTGAGGATAGGAGTTGTGATATTTAGTGTTTTATTTCCCGAGGTCTTAATACAATGCCTGATAGTTAAGAGATTTTTAAAATATTAGTTTTTGTTTTTGTGAGAGTCACCTAATGTTTTGGTTCTCAATTCTTTTTCTTCCTATAGAGGAAGAACACAATAACCATTGTTGCAAATTACTGTTCTACCAACTCCACATGGTTATACCAAGAGTCAAAATGCCTTCATATTACCCTATTTCCCAAAACAGAGAACAGACCAGGAATAAGTGCCTAGATCAGGAATATGTTCCTAGCAAGAGAATTTTTTAAAACAAGAAATAAAAATCAGAGTCAGAGCTTTATTTGTTTTTTGACAAAAACTGTGGAAGGTTAGGAACAAAGGCTGTTAACCATAGTCTTGTCCTATGAAGGAAAGCGAGCATCAGTACAAAAGAATGAAGCTAATGGACCGATGGAAAGAAAAGGTACAGTCACGAAAGTGAACTAAAGAGTCTGTTGGACTTCAAGACCTGGCCCAGGTTTTTCCTTTGCCTCAATGAATACTTGCTTTCCCCATCATTTGTTAGTTCAATTTATTTTTTCTTAACCTCAAATTGGAAGACTCTTGACTTTTCACAAATTAACCATAATGTCATATCCCTATTTCAACTCCACACCTCATAAGTTACCAAGGGTAGGGGATTGGCTGTGTATGTATATATGTATGTATGTGTGTATGTATATATGTATATATATAGATAGATGTAGATATACACACATACATGCACACATTGTGTACAAAAGACAGTAATAAAATTAAATAAATGTATGTAATTACACACATAATGCTTTACTAACTGATACTTGTAAAGATACAGCCTCAAAATTAACATGCTTATTAATTTGTAGAATTAGTAAGTCACTGGATACATGGGTAAGTTATACATGTAAGTTATACATGGGTAGAACCCCTCTTTTAATTTGCTGTGGAAAAATTGGGATGATTAATTATAAAGGGCCTGGGTAGATTATTAATCAGTATTGTAAAGTATTTATTGCAGGCACTAAAAATCAGCACAAAAATATGGATTTTCAGGATTATGTTGATGGAAGCAGCACAAGAAGATCATCAAATCACATCTTGGACTCTTGAATTATGCAGGAGTACAAGTGATAGTCACATAGAACAATGTTCTGCTGTTTTTGCTCCAATTTTTTTTTTTTTACATTTAAAGCAATGCATTGCTGGATTAAAATCTGGAAACACAATTTTATCCATATATGATGGCTAATTTTATGTGTTAACCTAAGACACTAGGTGACCAGATATTTGGTTAAACATTATTTCCAGGTATGCTTGATTGTTTTTAGATGAGATTAGCACCTGAATGTGTAAACTCAGTACAGCACTTTTCTTTCCCCAGTGTGAGTGTGCATCATGCAATCTGTTGAGAGCCTGAACAGAACATGAAAGGAGAAGGGAGAATTCAGTATTTCTGCCGGATTGAGCTGGAATATCATTCTGTCCTGAGACTGGAACTCACAACATTGGCTGTCCTGAGCCTCCAGCCTATAGAGAGCAGATTATGGGACTTCGAGGCTTCCATAATCATGTGGCACAATCCCTCATAACAGCTCTTTCTTTTCCTTTTCTTTTTTTCCTTCCTTCCTTCCTTCCTTCCTTCCTTCCTTCCTTCCTTCCTTCCTTCCTTCCTTCCCTCCTTTCCTTCCTTTTGTATCTATCCTTCCTCTGTTTCTCTAGAAAAACGTAATATACCATATCTCTATTTTACTCACAAAATTCCATAAATTCCACACACAGTATAGATGAGGACAAAAAAGTGTAAGCACTCAAATGTATATAAGCATTATGCACTGGACAACAACACAGTAGGCACCAATGAATTCAGTTAAATTGAATTCATTCCAGTTAATTGATTTCACCAAGGTCTATTATGGCATTTTTCTGGTGATCAGAGAAAATATAACCATTCTTTTAAAATCTAGAATAGGAACAAAGGAAACAAAGGAAAATAAGCAAAACAGCATGCCACCCCTGAATTTTTCCCGCACGACTTAAAAATTTTCCTGTTTTCTGTATCCAATGTTTAATCTTGACCTTCAATGCACCTGCATATACACATAAAATTTCTTCTTATGATAGTAATAATAATCTCAGGACTAATTTTTTTTCACTATGAGTTGAATTCAATTATCTTCCAACTGATACTTCATTTTCTTAATCTACTAACAAATATTTAATTGAATATCAGCTATGTGTCAATCACCATACCAGATGTGGGGAGTGTTACAGATTGGATTACATTCTCCAAAACTGTTATTGCAGTATTCCTAACTCCAGTACCACAGAATATGAACTTCTTTGGAAATAGAGTCTTTACAGAGGTACTGAAGTTAAAATGAAGTCATCAGAGTGGATCCTACCTAATTCAATGTTTAGAGTCCTTATAAAAACGGGAAACTTTGGATACAGATTGATTAATTAAGGAACAGATGAAGAGAAGGAACTCACAGAAAGTAGAAGACAGGACTGAAATAGACCTTTCCCCTTTTAAATTAATTAGTATTATTTTTATTGAAGTATATAGTTGACATATAATGTTGCATTAGTTTCAGGTGTAAAGCATAGTGACAACTCTGTATGTTATGCTGTGCTCACCACAAGTGTAGCTACCATCTGTCACCATACAACGCTATTACAAAACCATTGACTATATTCTCTATCCTATCCCTGGGACTTATTCATTCCATAACTGAAAGCCTCTATCTCCCAATCCTCTTCAGTTATTTTGCCCACCCCATTCCCCCCTCATATAGGACAACCGCAGGCTGTTCTTTGCATTTTGGAGTCTATATCTACTATTTGTTTGTTTGTTTGTTCATTTGTTTTATGGAACAGATCTTTAGTGTCTTCAGTGGGAAAATGGCCCTCTTACCATCTTGATCTCAGATTTATGGCCTCCAGAACTAAAGGACAATAAATTTCTATTGTTTACTTAGTTTATAATATTTTGTTACGGCAGCTTTCAGATACTAAATAGGGAAGAAAAAGATTAAAATGTGAAGCACCTTACTTTATTGAATCAGACATACATTGAATTTAGGGCCTTAAGCATCTTAACTCAAATATTTTCCTTAGGAATACTCTGCATAGGAATTTCAAAAAAACTGCCATTACTTAGAATAGTGTGTGTGTATGTGTATGTGTATATATATATACATACATGCTTTTGTATGTATACACACTATATATATACATATTTTTTAAGTTTGTTTACTTATTTTTGAGAGCCAGAGAGAGCAATTGGGGGAGGGGCACAGAGAGAGGGAAAGAGAGAATCCCATACAGGCTCCACACTGTCAACACAGAGCCCAATGTGGGGCTTGAACTAATAAACCATGAGATCACGACCTCAGCTGAAACCAAGAGTCAGATGCTTAACCAACTGGGCCACCCAGGTGCCCCTCTGTGTGTAAGTCTTTTCAGGTGTAGCATAAATTGTTTCATTTGGAAAGAAATGCAAATATTTCTGTCATACAGTATGAAGTAAAACAATGGATATGCACTGGGCATAAAAACAAAGACATTTAAGTACATACACATATACATATATATATATTTACATACTACATATAAAGGTATACAGACATGTATATATTGCATATATATACATGTATTGATTTATGCGTATAGGTATATACACACATATGTATGCAGGTATATGATATATATGTATACACACACACATACATATGCATACACATGGTCCATAAAATCAACCTTATAGCTTTATCACTAATGTAAGGCAATACATCTAAATGTAAATATGGCTACCTGTCTTAGACCACAGTTTAGCTATGGCATGATGAAAAGAAAAGTTTTTTCAGGTGTAGCATAAATTGTCTCATTTGGCAAGAAATCCAAATATTTCTGCCATATAGTATATAAAGTAACAAATTGGATTTGGTCTTGGCATAAAAACAAATATGTATTTAAATATATTTACCAAAATATATTTAAATTTTTTTCACCTATAATACATGTAAACATACTTAAGATGACACCTGGCTCGAAACTAAATCTGTTTTGCTAGCACAGTAATTTCATTTCAATGTCCACATTCAGAATTTAAGGACATCACTGTGAAGGATGTAACATCAGATTTTTTACTGCACACTTAGTTTTCATGACTGCACTTACTTTTCTCAACTATACTTTCAGATCAGTAACACAGGAGGTATACTGTAGGTCTCTCTTGATGGCTCAAACTGATTATGTTGTTATTAAATTTCAGAGACAATGAGATTTATTGTAATATGTGACAAAACTAATAATCATTAGAGCATGACATTATAGCAATCTGAACTAGAGTTCCACAATCCCAGTAGTATTCCTTTCTTTTCTTTTTTTCCTTCTGGGTCTGAACATTACTTTATTTATATACAGTTATTCTGTTAGTATATTGCACAGAGTTACAGCTTTTTTACATTTCCTGTGAATTTTTATCTAACTTACTATTATTTGGTAACTCCAACAAGGATTCAGGAAAACAACTACTGTCATGATTGGGCAACAATGAAGGGTGAAAGGAGTGCAGAGCCTTTCCCAAGGGAGGAAAAAGCCAAAAGGAGTACTGAGGATTGATTACAAATTTAACTTACCCATAACTTTGTTCCTATGTATTTTAATGCAATTGTTCACTGTTTTATAATTACACATTTATATAATAATGCTAGAATAAATTAGTTTTATTTTAAATTATGTAACAAACCTTCATGTTGTTCATATTAAATTCCTAAGGAAGTTGGGGTGCCTGGGTGGCTCAGTTGGTTAAGCATCCGACTTCCGCTCAGGTCATGATCTTACAGTTCGTAGGTTCGAGCTCCGCGTGGGGCTCTGTACTGACAGCTCAGAGCCTGTAGCCTGCTTCAGATTCTGTGTTTCCCTCTCTCTTTGGCCCTCCCCTGCTCACACTGTCTCTCCCTCTCTCTCAGAAATAAATAAAAAAAGAAAAACATTAAAAAGTATTTAAAAGAAATTCCTAGGAAAGAAATGGTTATATTAGTTTGGTAGGGCTGCTAAAATAAAGTAGCACAAATGTAGGGGTTTAAACAACACAAATCTAGTGTCTCACACTTCTGGGGATAGAAATCTAAGATCAGGGTGTTGGAACGCCATGCTCTCTCTGATGGCACGAGGGAAGGATCTGTTCCAGCTTCTCTCCAGGCTTTTGATAGCTCACTGGCTTGTGGTGACCTAACTCCAGTCTTTAGGCAGGTGTTCTCCCTCGGTGTGTGTCTGTGTCCAAATTTATTTATAAGGACACCAGTCAAACTGGATTAGGGACCCACCCTACTCCTGTAAGACCTCTTCTTAACTTAACTAATTACATCTGTAATGATACTATTCTCAAATAAGCTCACATTCTGAAGTAATTGGAGGTTAGGACTTTGTCATGTGAAGCCTTAGGAGATACAACTCAACTCATAACAATAGCCAAGAAAAAATACTCACAGAAATTATTTTGATATTTATATGAATGGTTAATTTTCATATCAACAGTGAATAAAATTTATTTATATAATATATATTATAAATATATGTATGTATATAATATACATAAATAATAGGAGCTTAAAATAGAAGCTTTTCTCCTTTGTAAATAAAAGCAGTCTATGATCAGGGACATAGGTACATTTGATCCACAATACTCAATATTTGAAAGAGGGACCTTTGTATCCTAGTCATCATATCCACATTCCAGCTGACAGGAAGAAGAAATGTAAGAATAATTCCTGAAACTCCCAGGCATATACCATTAGCCTGTAGTAAGTCATATGACCACATTTGTTGTAAAAGAGACTGAAAAATATCATCTCTTTTTTAGGTGGCTATGTAACTAACTACAAAAGACTCATATTCCAATGAAGAAAGAGAGAAAAGATATTGCTTGGCAGCTCCATGGAATATCATGTTAAAATAATAATAGGAAATGATACTTCATTCAACAAATATTTATTATTTCCTTTGCCAGCTAATACAAGGAGCTGGGGTACAAATATAGAAGATGCTTATGTCAATGAACTCAAAGACAATTAGTAAGACAAATCATCATGCAATACATAAATCTGCAATACAACAAAAATAGGATCTAGTAAATATGTGATATGAGAGAATAAAAGAAAAATCAGCAAAGTTGGTGAAACTTAAGCTAATGCTAGAAGCATGAGCAAGAATGTATCAACAAAGAGGAATAACGTAGACAGAAAACCAAGAACAGAGGTACAGGTTGACCCAAAGGATAGTCTTAGAAATAATTAATGAATTGGCTTTTCATTGTTTACTCAATCTTACTCCAAGATGGTTTTTGTTTGTTTAATTTGGTTTGGTTTTGATTTTGGTTTTTTGTTTGTTTTACTTTTTAGTTGAATTAAGTCAGTTTGTCACCCCTCCCTCTTCCTTCCCTTCATTTCTTCTTTCATTTTTTCCACATGTTGGTCATCTAATAGAGGTACATAGTTAGGCAAGCCCTGAATATTCCATTTAGAATTACAAAAACAGAGCCCTGGCCCCACAGATCACAGTCTAGAAATAAAATAAATTAAGTGGAGAAATACTTCAGATATACCAACTAAGGTAATTTTCCCCAGAACTTCCCAGCACTCTGTGATGTTTTCCCATTTACATGAAATTACTAAATTGGAAGGAGTGGAATGTTTTCCACCTGGAGAAGTTTAGAACAGAATTTTGAGTTACTGAAGCCCAGACTTGATTCAAAGAACACTGTGTTCCAAGATGACTCAATGCATGCAAAATACTTCATGAATGATAGCAAAGCTACTTAATTCTCAAATGAAGTATAATATTCTGATGAGAGGAAGATGAAAGGTGAGTTTGATGTTGGTTATTTAAGAACAAGCTCACATTTATCTTTCACCCAGAGCACCAAAATGTTTCAGAGAAAATGATAAGGGACCAGGAGGAAAAAGGACTTTGCCCTCATCCCCAGGTTGTTTGGGGTAGGAAGATATCTCTTCTGTGCAGAAGTGAGCCACAGTCATACGGTAATAAATAGATGAACATAAAGAACACTTTTGATAGAGAATGTAGGGGGTTCAGCAAACACCTCACTTTAACAAAAACTGAAGAAAGAGGGAAGGAACAAAGGCAACCTAGCAGAGCCAATCTTAGACAGATTCCTATTCTGAACATCAGGCCTTCCTCCTTTCTCCACAATCCTGGTTACTAGATAACTCCCAGATATTTTGTTTATTTTTTAACATTTAAGAATTGGTAGAATCTCTTCCATTACATACATTTGAAATCAGAACATCTGGTTCAAAATCAAAAGGAAATGACAATTGTAAAATAGTAACGCCCTAAGCTTATTTGAAATAATTACACTTTAAACTTACTTAATGGGTTTTTCTAAATTCACTGGCTGTTTCCAGATTTATTGCAATATAACTAACATATAACATTCTGAAAGTTTAAGGTATGCAACTGTTGATTTGATACACATATATTGCAAAATGATTACCACTGCAGCATTAGCTAACAGCTCCATCATGTACCATAATTATAACTATGTGGTGAGAATATTTAAGATTTACTCTCTTAGCAACTTCCAAGCATAGAATACAGTATTTTAAACTATGGTCATCATATTATACATAAGATTCCCAGAACTTACTCATCTTATAACTGTAAGTTTTTGCACTGTCATCAATATCTCCAATTTCCCCAGCTGTCAGCCTCTGGGAACCACCATTCTAATCTTTTTATGAGTCCAGATTTTTTGATTACACACGTAAGTGTTAACATGCAGTACAGATGACTCTTGAACAATATGGGCTGGAAGTGTGTGGGTCCACATATTAAAGATTTTTATATAATTTTCTTAATATTTTTTCTCTAGTTTACTTTTTTTCAAGAAGACAGTATATAATACACCTACCATACCAAAAAAAAAAAAAAGTGTTAATCGTTTATATTACTGTTAAGGCTTCTGTTCAATAGTAGACTACCAGTAGCTAAGTTTTAGGGGAGTCAAAATTTATATATAAATGTTCACTTGTATGGAGGGGGAGTGGTCAGCAGCCCTAACCCTCACACTGTTTAAGGGTCAACTGTATTTGACTATTGGATTTACCTCACTTAGCAGAATTCCTTCAGGATCCATCCATGTTGTCAAAAATGGAAGAATTTTCTTGTGGTTGAATAATATTCCACTGTGTGTGTATATATTTTTATTCCATACCTTATTCATCTGTTCATTCACTGATGGACACTCAGGTTACTTCCATATCTTTATTACTATGAAAAATGCTACATAAACATGGAGTACAGATAACTCTCTAAGACTTGGACTTCATTTCTTTTGGCTGTATACTGAGAAATAGGACACTGGATCCTATGGTAGTTCTATTTTTAATTTTTTGAGGAACCTCCATAGTGTTTTCCATAGTTGATACACCAACTTACATTCTCACCAACAGTGGAAATGAGCTCCTTTTTTATCCACAACCTCGCTGATGCTTGTTACCTCTTGTCATTTTAGTGGCAGACATTTTGATTTGCTTTTCCTTAGTGATTAGTGATACTGGACATTCTTTTATGTATCAATTGGCCAATTAGATGTCTTCTTTGAAAAATGTCTTTTGAGTTCTTTCGCCTATTTTTTAGTTGTTTGCTTTTTGCTATTGAGTTGTATGAATACTTTATACACATTGGATATTAACCTTTTATCAGATAAATGGTTTGCCAGTATTTTCTTCCACTATGTAAGTTTTTTTTTAATTTCAAAATCGTTTCTTTTCATTCCCAGAAATTTTTAATTTGATATAGTCTGACTTATTTTTTTAAATGTTTATTTATTATGAGAGAGAGAGAGAGCAAGGGAGCAGCAGAGAAAAAGTGAGAGAGAGAATCCCAAGCAAGCTCTGTGATGTCAGCTCAGAGCCTGATTTCAGGTTGGATCTCAGGGAGTGTGAGATCATGACCTGAGCCAAAATCAAGAGCCAGATGCTTTATCAACTGAGCCACCCAGGGACCCCTGACTTGTTTATTTTTTCTTTTGTTGCTTGTACTTTAGATGTTATATTTTTAAAAAATCATTGCCACGACATAGGACAAGGATATTATTTTCCTGTTTTCTTCTAGGAGCTTTATGGTCTTAGGTCTTACATTTAAGTATTCAATCCATTTCAAATTCATTTCTGCTAGTGGTATAAAACAGAAGTTCGATGTTTTTCTATCCATGTGGTTATCCAGTTTTCCCAAAACCATTTATTGAAGAGAATATCCTTTCCTCGTTAAGTATTCTTGGCTTCCTTGTCAAATATTAGTTGACCATGAGTCTGAGGATTTGTTTCTAGGGTTTCAATTCGTCCAATTAGTCTATGTATCTACCTTTATGACAATACTTTACTGTTTTTATCAGTACAGCTTTGTAGCAGAGATTGATAATCAGAAAGCTTGATGTTTCCAGCTTTGATCTTTCTCAAGATTAATTTAGCTATTCTAGATCTTTTGTGGTTCCACAAAAATTGTAGGATTTTTCCCTGTTTCTGTGAAAATGTGATTGGAATTCTGATAAGTATCTAACTGAATCTATAGATTGCTTTGAGTAGTATGTACATTTTAACAATATTAATTCTACCAATCCATAAACATAGTATACTAGATGGAGTATACCATAAATATAGTATATTGGATATATGGAGTATACCATTTCTTTGTGTCTTCTTCAATTTCTTCCATAAAGTCATAGTTTTCATTGTACATATTTTTCACTTCCTTGGTTAAACACATCCCTAAGTATTTTATTATTTTTATGCCATTGTGAATGGATTGTTTTACATATTTCATTGTGAACTTACAGAAATGCAACTGATTTTTATGTTGATTTTATATTCTGCAACTTTACTAAATTCATTGATGAGTTCCAAGAGTTCTTTGGTAGAGTCTTTAGGTCTTTCTCTCTACAGATCATGTCATCTATGAACAGACACTTTTATTTCTTCTTTTCTGACTTGGATGTCTTTTATTTCTTTTTCTTGCCTGACTGCTCTGGCAAGGACTTCCATAACTATGCTGAATAAGAGTGGTTAAAGTGAGTACCTTTCTCTTGTTCTTGATCTTAGAAGAAAAGCTTTCAATCTTGCACTACTGAGTATGATGTTGGCTATGGCTTGTCATACATGACTATTGTAATACGGAATGTTTCTTCTACCCCAAATTTGTTGAGTGTTTGTATCATGAAAAATTTTTACATATTTTGTCATATGTTTCTAATGAGATGATTATACAATTTTCATTTTTCATTTTGTTAATTTTGTATATCATATTTATTCATTTGCATATGTTAAACCACCCTTATTTCCCAGGGATAAATTCCACTTGGCATTGGTGTATGAATTCTTTCATTGTGCTCTTGGATTTAGTTTGCTTATATTTTGTTGAGAATTTTTGCATCTATATTCATCAGAGATACTGATCTATAGTTTTCTTTTCTTATAGTGTGTTCTTCTCTGACTTTAGTATTCATAATACTGATCTCATAAAATGAGTTTTGAAGTGTTCTTTCCTCTTCCAGTTTTTTGAAATTTCCAGGATTGATTTTAATTCTTAAATGTTTGGTAGAATTTACTAGCAAAATCATTTAAGCTTGAGCATGTCTTAATTGGGAGGTTTTTGATTATTGATTCAATCTCCTTACTTGTTATTGATCTTTTCAAATTTTCTATTTCTTCCTGAATCAGTTTTCGTAGTGTACATCTTTCTATACATTTATCCTTTTCTTCTTGGTTATCCGATTTGTTGGCTTACATATATGTTCACAGTAGTCTCTTACGGTACTTTCTATTTCTGTGGTATCAGCTGTAATGGCTCCTCTTTCATTTCTTATTTTATGTTTGAGTCTTCTTAGTATAGCTAAAAGTTTGTCAATTTCTGTTACTTTTCAAAAATCAGTCTTAGTTTCCTTGAATTTTTTTCGGTTTTTCTAACCTCTCACTTATTTCTTCTCTGAGTTTTGTTATTTCCTTTTTCCTACTAATACTGGGCTGAGTTTGTTCTTTTTCTAGTTCCTTAAAACATAAAGTTAGGTTGTCTATTTGAGATCTTTCTATTTTCTTTATGTAAGCATTTATCACTATAATCTTCCCTCTTAGAACTACTTTGCAGTTTGCCATAGATTGTGCTATGTTGTGTTTCCATTTTTGTTTGTTCCATGAGAGTTATTTCCATTCTGATTTACTCTGTGACCCACTGGTATGTTAACTCTCACATAACTGTAAAACTTCTCTGTTGTTATCGATTTCTAGTTGATAGCATTGTGTTTGCAAAATATACTTGGTATGATTTCGGTCTTCTTAAATTCGCTAAGACTTGCTTTGCAACTTCTCATATGATCTAGTCTAAGGAATGTTCTTTGTGCACTTTAGAAGAATTGCATTCTGATGCTATTGGATGAAATGTTCTGTAAATATCAGTTAGGTCTACTTGGTATAAAATATGATTAAAGTCCCTGATATTCTTGTTGATTTTCTGTCTAGACGATTTATACTCTGTTGAAAGTGGGGTATTCTTTATTACTATTATATTGTTGTTTATTTCTCCCTTCAGATCTGTTAGAATCTTCTTAATATGTTTAGGTACTCCAATGTTGAGCCATATATATTTATGATTGTTAATCTTTCTGACTAATTGACACCTTTATCATTATATAATGGCCTTCTTTGTCTCTAGTTCCCATATTTTACTTAAAATCTATTTTGTCTGATAAAAGCAGAGTTACCCAGCTCTCTTTTGGTTTCTACTTGCAAGAAATATCTCTTCCCATCTCTACACTTTGAGCCCATATGTGTAGTTAAAGCTAAAGTGACTCTCTTGTTTTTTTAATCCATCCACCACTCTATCTCTTCTGATCAGGGAATTCAATCCATTTACATTTAGAGTAATTATTAACAGGTAAGGGTTTACCAATGACATTTTTAGTTGTTTTCTGGCTGTTTTATAGTTCCTGTGTACCTTTCTTCCTCTAGTGCTGCTTTCCTTTGTGAACTGATGGCTTTCTGTAATGGTATGCTGTGGTTTCCTTTTTACCTTTGTGAATTTAGTTAGGTTTTTGCGCATAGTTACCATGAGGCTCACATAAAACATCTCACAGATATAATAGTCTATTTTATTCTGATAACTTAACTTTGATTGTATACCAAAACTCCACCATTTTGCTAGCCACACCTTTAAGTTTTAATGTTGTAATTTATATCGTCTATATGGTATATCCATTCACAAATTATTGTAGCAATTTTTTAATGCTTTTATTATCCTTTAACCTTTATGCTAGAGGTAGGTGGTTAATGTGTTACCATATTAGAGTACTAGAGTATTCTGAATCCAATTATATGCTTAACCAATACCTGTGTGTTACATATTTTCATTACATAATTATAACTTTCAGGTATATAAATATAATTTTCATGTTACCAATTAGCATGCTTTCATTTCAGCTTCAAGTCTTTCAGCATCTCTTGTATTACAGGACTAGTGGTGATGAACTCCTTCAGCTTTTGTTTGGGAGTCTTTATTTCACCTACACTTCTAAAGGACAACTTTGCGGGGTAAAGTATTGTTGGTTAGCTGCTTCTTTATTTCAGCACTTTGAATATATCATCCCACTCTCTCCTTGCACATGAGATTTCTGCTGAGAAATCCACTGATAGCCTATGGGAAGATCCCTACATGAGAGATTATTTATTATTATTATTATTATTATTATTATTATTATTATTTGGCTTTCACTACCTCTAAAATTCTCTTTTTGTATTTGATTTTAGATACTCTTATGTGTCTCAGAGAAGATGTTTGGTATTGAAATTTTGGGGTGACCTATAAGTTTCATAAAATTGGATGTCAAAAATCTCTTCTCAGATTTGGAACGTTCTTCAGCTTTTTTTTTTTTTTTTTTTGAGAGAGAGAGAGTGCAAGCTGGAGAGAGGACAGAGAGAAAGAGAGATAAAGAATCTTAAGGAGACTCCACACTGATGCAGAGCTCAATCCCAAGCCCCTGAGATCATGACTTGAACTGAAATCAAGAGTTGGACACTCAAGAGACTGAGCTACCCAGGTGGCCACCATAATTTATTTAAATGAATTTCTGCTCCTGGGACTTCAACACTGTTTCCCTCAATGATGTACCAAAAGTACCATAGATTTCTTCATTCTTTTCCATTTTTTTCTTTATGCTCATTTGATTGGATAATTTTAACTGATCTGTTTTAACGCTCACTAATTTTTTCTTCTGCTGGTTCTGTATGATTGAAGCACACTATTATTATTATTATTACTACTACTACAACTACTATTAATTTTTTTTTTTTTGAAAGAGAGGGTGGGTAGAAGGAGAGAAAATCTTAACGAGACTCCATACATAGGGTAGAACCTGATGTGGGACTCTACCTCATATACATGAGATCATGACCTGAACCAAAATCAAGAGTCAAATGCTTAACCAACTGAGCTACCCAGCCGCCTCTGAAGCACTCTAATTAATATTTCAGTTCAGCCACTGAATTCTCCAGCTCCAGACTTTCTGAGTTTTGTCCATTTTTTCCTCACCTCCAGGGGAATACTCATTTTGTTCATTGTTTTTGACATACCATTACATTCTTTATGTGTGTTCTCTTATAGCTCTTAACAACTTTAGAAGAATTATTTTGAATTCTTTCTCACACAATTTTTTGATTTCCATTTTTAGGAGGCCAGTTCCTGGAGGTAAACTCCCAGGTTTTAGATACAGCCTAGGACCCCCCAAATTGACAGAAATTTTCTGCCACCTCTAAGTGCTAAAAATAGATTGTTTCATGATAAAAATATAAGTTACTTTTCCATATCTGACACAGCCAATTGGGATTTTTCATATGCTTAGCAGACAAAATAACAAGTTAATTACTATGTACTATGTGCCGTGATCTGGGAAGTACTGAAAACACACAAAAGACATTTAATTCAAATTTGTAGAATCAAGAATAAACACTTTGAAATGAGAAATTTCTAAGAATAACGCCAAAAGTTAAACAAGGAGACTAAAAAGGTTAAACAAGGAGACTAATAAGGTACAGGGTTAGAAAAGTAAAAACCCTCAATAATGGACTCTAAGGAAATTAAAGAATTCCACTATGGATAAGACAAAATTCTGAGAGTCATAGTAAGAGATGGTTGGAAGGCAAGCAAAGCCCAGATTATACAGAACTTTTTTAGTTCCACTAACGTATATTAGGTGCTAATTAGGTGTTAGGTGATATTAAAGACTGTGGATTATGTCCAAAGATTTGTGTTGGATCCATATAGAATTTTAAGCAGAGAAGTGACATGATGTGATTTGTTGTTGCTGGTTTTTTTTTTTTTTAATCACCATGGCTACTATGTGGAAAAAAAGATCAGTGCAGAACATGAATAGCAATACATAGATGCAAGTGAAAGATAACAGTGGTTTGATTTATAGTTGGGGCAATGGAAATGGAAAGAGTGGAAATTTTAAGTTATTTTATAAGCAGAATGAAAAATGTGAGCGGCAGTTTGGGGGCAGTGAGGTAATACAGAATCAGTGGACACCTGCAGGTTCCTGACTGACATTTGGGAGAACAGTGGTTCTAATTTCCTGAGATATGAATGACTATTCTGATATTTATTTTGCAGATTATTCTAGCATTTTTTAGTATATTTATTATAGAGGATGAACTTGAGGCCCCTTTGTCAAATGTACAGGAAACATTTAATTTATAAATATGAATTTAGAATGATAGAATCAACACTACTTTGATATTTATGAAACCTTCCCATACAGGAAAATATTGTATCTCTAAATGGTATGTTCTTTTTTCATCTATATTTTATGTCTCTATACAGTTACAGTTTTCATCATCTAGGCCTTATATATATTTTCTAAGTTTATTTATTATATTATATATTACCAAAGCATTTTATTAAGATTGATAATTTTCTTAAATGTTATAAATAGTAATTATTGGCTTATAAAAGACTAATGATATTGTTATATTTATTTTGTAAGTAACTATAAATATAATATTTTTTGAAAATAATTTTATTTGAATATTTCTGGTTATATAGCAGTCATGACCATCCAAAAGAAAAAAACTTTATTCTTAGATATTTGTGCCTCCTGATTTTGTCCTTCAAACTGTATTATTTATCTCTTCCAAACAAATGTTAAATAATATAGGTTATAAATAGCCTTTAAGTATTCTTTTGTTCTCATCCCAATCATCATAATTTGCTATAATACTGCCTCTTGGGATATCATCCCTAAAAAGTAGCCTTCCATTCCAAATTAAGAAAAAAACTAAATTCAATGGTTAGCTGATGTTGAATTTTATCAATTATTTTACAAGATCTATTTAACAGATCACACAATAAAGTATATTATCCAATTACATGATCCTAAACAACCACAATACTACTTGATACTTTTTAATTATGAGCAGAGATGCATTCTATTAGCTAATAAGTATTTTATGATGCTTGATTATCTTTATATTAAATGTACTACATTTTTGTAGATGGTGTTAGTTTGGTGAGAGGACAACCTTTATTATATTTAACATCAGAATTATGTTAGCTCTTCACAATAATTTGGTATTAAAATTGTCAAATTATTTAGTAGTTTACTTCTTACATGAAGGTTTATTTGTTACATTTAGGTTTGAACATAATCATGGAAATGTCTGATTTCAGCAGTTCTAAGACTAACTTTTCAATGTAGTTCTGTGTATTGAATTTGGGCCTTCTCAAAAACATGGACATATTGCTCTTATTTTCTTCTGGCATCTAATGTTTAAGAGACAAACTTAGACACAATCCAGATTTGTGTTTTGAAAATTGGATCTCTCCATTTCTGCTTTGATGCATATAAAATATCAAATTTTCCTTGAAATGCAATACATTCTCCAAAATGTCTAAATGTCTAGATAGCTGATAAAATAAAAAAACATGAGATTGTTTTTGGCCTAAAAAATGTTACTATCCTCCAACTTTAACATATTTCTTGTTACAGTAATTCTGGTTTTCTCTTCTGAAAACCAAATTATATAGATGTATATAATCAGCATTTTGTAAACTTGAAATCTATAATTCTCTCCATGATCAATTAAAAGTTTCTATTATTTATGTTTTTGGGTTTTTTTGTTGTTGTTGTTTTACAATCTAAGACATTGTCTTAAGCATGTATCATGAATTCCTTACTGCTTTTTCCATAATGCTGCTCACCCCATCTCATCTCTTTTTCTGCACACCTTTCTGTTGGCACCCGTTTGTATATCTGCCTTTTGTTTTACAATTCATTTCTTGATTCATAAAAATTGAATTCTTGAAATTTATCAGGACAATGGTCCAGCAGTCATCTAACATTTACTTATATTTCTTTTTATTTTTTTAATTTTTTAAATATTTATTTATTATTGAGAAACAGAGCATGAGGAGGGGAGGGGCAGAGAGAAGGGGAGACAGAATCTGAAGCAGGCTCCAGACTCTGAGCTGTCAGCACAGGGCCCAACATGAGACTCGAACTCAGGAACTGTGAGATCATTACCTGAGCTGATGTCAGATGCTTAATCAACTGAGCCACCCAAGCACCCCCATTTACTTATATTTCTAAGAATCATCATTTTTTACAATAATGTGTGTGCCTACCTTTTAAGCGTTATTTCCCATTCTGTGCATTGATTATTATTATATTTACTGGCTCCCATTTTCTTAATCTTTAAAGCATTTTATTTTACTTCTCTTTAAATAGTTAAAATCTTGTTTAGATAAACTTCTTATATCTCATCAAGGTACAGTCAATGGATTTTGGAATCTCTTCTATTCATTTTCATAGAACAGGAGGAAGCAACACACACACATTCCTTCAGTGTGCTGCAGGTAATTTAAACTATGAGGTGGTCTGGGTGGGAAATGTTATTAAATATCCTGTTTTAAAAATAAAACAAACCTAGCTTTATTAGGACTAATATAAACAAACTATAATCTATGCATCCTAAATAAACTAGGTTTAATACAATTTAGGGTTTTGTATGGTGTGACTATACACAAAGAGTTGATGGGAAATATATAGTTTTGAGTGTTATTTTGTTACATTACAGCCATATCTTGTTTAATATATACATAATATGAAATAAAATTATGACTGTGCTAACATGCCTTGATACCTATTTTCCTTCAATCCTGAAGAATTTAATCACTATACCTCATATTTGAACATATTTATCATATATTCGATAATCTGTCATTTTCTTAAGTCCTTTCCCACAAAATAATCATGGCATATAAATTAGAGAGACTATCAGAGTTTAATGACATTTGGAACCTAAATTTGTGATATAAACATAGGAATTATTCAGTAAATAATTATCCCCTTTAGAGACAATATAAGAGCAATCATTATAAAGGATACTTACAACATTTTATATTTTTACAAATGATTCTCAACAAAACACATGGAAGACACTTAAGGTGTTCTACCCTAGAAATAGAATACTCTTTTTCACAAGTGCATCATTAGTTAATACATGCACTTTGTCCTACAAGGAATTTTCACTTTGGAGGACTTAGATATGTAAATGTAACAACTTCATTAAACTAATGATGAATATCATGTTCAGTGTTAAGTTTAATAATCTATTAAAGCTTTTGCAGAAACTTTAGAACAAATAATGTAACATATTACTTGCCTACTGAATTACAGAAAGATGAAACATTACCAAGAATGTAATGAGAGAAGACCAAAAGTAGATCAAAAAGTTTGAAGGGAAAAACAAAGGTAGAATATTTCAGTTATTTTAAAGAAAACAGGGAGGCAATTACCAAGAATATATGAACTGAAGTTATCTCCTTTCAGAAATTCTAAATCCTTCTACCACTTATATAGTATCTATATAAAATAATAGAAAACCATGCAGTTATGTTAAAGTTGAACACAGAGGTCTACAATAAATTCCCCAAAGACATTGACATTGATCATAAAAAGATATGCTTACTGAGGAGTTGTTCTGCAGTCAAACTGAGTAAAGACGAATTCTCCATATTTATCACCACTTTTCTAGTGCCTTACAGTACTTTCAGGGATGATACTTCATTCAGTTTTCAAATAATTGATCACTGATCATTGATTCCTCCTGGAACTCAAACTATAACCCAATGGTAGGTAGTGTTCAGAGAACTAGATGCCTAGCAGTTTTAGTTACAAAACTTTTTCAAATTAGTTCGTAAAGTAATATTCTGTTCTTTCAGATGACACATTACTCTGTATTTTTATTGTAAAATATATTTCTGATCTCTACAATACGTATTTTTTGACAACATCATTCTTTTTAAAGTGTTTGCTTAGAGTCAACAGATTTTAATTCATAATGGTGCTAAGAAAAACTCAGATCATTTCTGAACTGATGGAAACAAATAACACTCATATATTTTAGACCTTTTAAGTTATATATTTAATTGATTCAATTCGTATCACTGATGAAATAATTTAATAAAATATTTAAGAGCAAAAAATTAGTGTTACTTACCAAAATCAAGATATTTAATAATTTTCATTATTGTATAGAATGTGACATTCTTTACAAAATGCTGTTGTTCTTTTAATAAGGCATGATCTCAGTATCTTAAGGCATTTACATTCAGAAATCCTTGGTCCAGTGTATTATTCTCATTTTTTCTTAAGTAAAATGTTGGTTTCTGCTTATTTATATTCTCAAATGTGATAATTAAAATACAGTTTCCAAATTCTCAAAAGTTTTGTTTTAGACATTCTAAATTTAAAAAAATTAAAACATATTTGGGATATGTCAGGCTTTGAATATATATTATTATGGAGTAATTAGTCATATGTTCATTTCACACTGAGATGTTGTTTTCAAGTCCCATCCAAAATGGATAGCATGGTAATACTTTTTCCTATAAAGTGAAAAATTAAGTCCAAGGAAAAATCACCTTCATTTGTATTCTCTTCAATAATTCTACATATGGATATGCTAATAATGGAATATGACATTTCAAAAATTACCTCTCAAATAAATTTCTAATTTGTCTCTACAGACCTCTGACTGTTAAATAAATCAGTATGTATAGCGTCAATGAATTGCAATGGGCAAATCTAGGTTGAAATACTGAGTTATTTTTGAATTATTACTAACAAGTTTCTTTATTTAGTTTTTACTTAGTAGTTCTCAAATCTACAATGGGAATATACCACGTAGCACATAATGACATTGGAAAGAATGCAGGGAATAATTAAAACCAAACATTAAGACAGTTGATCATACTAAATACTCAGTGTAGTTAGTGGCCATTATTGATAGTGCTAGTGGCAAAAAACACCATCAGAAATACTGTAAATGTTTTTGATTATTTATTAAACATTAGTGAGTGATAATCTACCCATTAAAAAATGTCACATTTTGGAAGGCAGATTTACACAAAAATACTTCTAAAATTTATGAAGTTCTGTGGATGGCATAACACAGGATTTAGGTTTGGTGAGGGTGGTCAGGAGCAGCTTCACACAGTAAACAGCACTTGACTTGGGTCTTGAAAACGAAGGAAGTTTTCACTGAGAGAAATGAAAAGTCATTCTGAGGAAAGAGAAGGGTTTGCTTAAATGCACTGAGTTTCAAAAGTGTTTGAGAAAATGGAAGACACACTGGGTTGGTGTGAATACAGTAAAAGTAATCAGGAAAGCTGACTGATGTTACATTGTAAAGGGTTTTAAACGTCAACTGAACTATTTTATTTGACTCCTAATTCCAGTACTGTCAGAATTACTATTTCTAGACTGGCCCTCTCACAGAAAATGACTACAAAATTGTACAACTTATATAGGTATGATTTTGTAAGCACTAAACAAGAAGCAATGCCACATTGTGGGAAGAAAAATTGAGATGAACCTACCTACATCCTGACTTACTGTCTGGGGGTATTTTCTATAAAATAAGACGCTGATCTCTGCTCAGTATTGCAGAGCTGAAGAGGCTTAGCCTGGAGTCTGCATATGCACAAAGGAGTGGAACCTGGGGAGCAGGATATTGGAGAGGAGGAGGGTTGGCTACGTACTCTCCACGGAGGTTCCGTAAAATGAGAAATAAGAAATGAAATGAGCTGAAAGCTCAATGCAGAAAATACCAGGGTTGCTCCAATGACAGACAATGGAGGTCTGGTTTGGCAGATGGGAGATACCTCACTGCGACACCTCAGGCACTCACTTGAAACATCAGACAAGTCCACAGTTCATGAGAAAAGACTATATACTGAAAAAAGGGCCAGTTCTCAGGACAAAGAACAAAAGCAAAATATATCCACCGTAGTGAAAAGACCAAGTATCAAAGGGAGAACAGTGTCTACTCATTATTTAGCTGATTGGCAGAATAAAATTCAACATTCTGTTGGGACACCAGGGTGGCTCGCTCAGTTAAGCATCCAATCCTTGATTTATGCTCAGGTCATGATCTCATGGTTTGTGGGATCAAGCCCCACTGTCAGTGCAGACTCTGCTTGAGATCCTCTCTCTCCCTCTTTCTCTCTGCCCCTCTCTTGATGATGCTCTCTATCCTTCAAAACAAACAAACAAACAAGCAAACAAACTTTTTTAAAAATTCAACATTCTGTTAAGGAAAACAATATAATCAATATGTATTACAACAAGTCATCCCCAATGTCCAGGGAAAAGCAGCAGAGTACATGACCCCAAAATATGTCACTTTGGCATTCGGATGACTGTGAGCTGAAGACAATAAAGACCCACCAAACTCAAGAAAAACTTTTACTTCTCCCTTAAGTAGCTAAAAGAATTTAGACAGGGGACCCAGCTCAGAATAAAGCTATTACCAGAGATAAGTTTTATCTGAATGACCTTCCGGTATGGCAGGGCAAACATCTAATTACCAAACATCTGCTCTTCTTATTGTCCTGTGAATTACCCTCCTCCTGTTTGAAGCCCCAGGCCCCTATTCTATTCCTTAGCTCAAGATGGCATTTAAACCTCAATTACGCAACTTGTCCTTGGGTCTCAATGTCTTTGGGGCCCCCTGTAAGTACATAATTAAATTTGTTTTTCTCCTATGAATCTGTCCTGTGTTATTTTGATTATTGTACCAGTCAAAGAATCTAGAAGGGTAGAGTAAAAAATTTTCCTCCCAACAACATATATTTTAAAAGAATATTAAATAGTTTAAAGTAGAGCCTTTTTTCTGGTAGTCATTTTCTACTTCATACATTGATTATTCCAAATTGAGCAAGTCTAGAGGAATGATGGTTAAAGCCAGCTGGCAGGGATTCTTAAACCAGACAATGGCAATATATATTGCATTTCTTGACCATAATTCCTATTATTTTATAAATGTTTCTCTTGTAGACTATGAAAGCCTAATTTTCTCCCAGAGAGTATAATGTATGGAGTAGTGGAAACTACAATGCTGTAAAATCATATTAGAATGTTGTTTAAATACCAGCTGTAATATTTACTAGCCATGTGATATAGGGAAGTTAAATTAACTCTCTTGATTCTCATTTTCCTCATCAGTAAATGGACCTAGTGTTGTTTTTGTTGAGAAAAATATATCTCTACGGTAATGTTTGAATAGGGATTGACACATCCTATGTGCCTAATAATTGGTGACAATTGTTATTATAGATTGTTGAGTCAAATAAAAGTGTTATCAAACGGGTATTAAAGGATTAACTCAGGAGGCCTGAGTTGCTTAAATCTCTCACATTCCAAGAAAGGTCTGTCATCCGGACTGACCCTTGTCTAGCTCTCTATGCTTTAAAATGGACATAAGATTTATTCTAATTCATATATTTACATAAGTTTTTGCAATGCAGAATTTGGGAGAAATATACAATAATGAATGTGTTACTTTTTCCTGCCTAAAACTGAACATTGAAAACAAAACATAAACAAACAAAAACTCCAGTATCTCTAGCAGATGAAAGAAAACATGGAAATGCCATAAATATGACTGGATTACCCAGTTTTCTCTGCTCACATCATTGAGGTAAGCACTGATATTAATCAGAGATTGAATTGACCAGGTTAAGGCAATCCTGAGCTCTGGAAGAGCTCAGAAGAGATATAGACATAGTTCACCAATTTATGATATGATTCAGTTATAAGTGGGGTTTCTCATGTCCACATCCTCCTCCAAAAACATACATATTTGAAATTTTTCCAGGGGCACCTGGGTGGCTCAGTCAGGTAAGCATCTGACTCGGTTTTGGCTCTCCTCATGATCTCAATTTGTAAAATGGACCCCTGCATTGGGCTCCAACTGACAATGTGGAGACTGCCTGGAATTCTCTCAGTCTCTGTGTGTGTAAATATGTGTTTGTGTGCGTGTGTGTGTCAATCTCTCTCTGCCAATCCTCTGTTCTCTTCTCTTTCTGTCAAATTAAATAAAGAAACTTTGAAAAAACTAGTTTCTCCTACTTCATCTCAAATTAAATGTGACAACTACAAAGTAGCTCACTTGCAACTTATTGTAACTTTACCAAACGAACAGAACTGCCTTATCATCAATTTCCAAAATAACAGTCTCACCAAATATTGCCATTCTACTTTGATACATTTTACCAAAAAAAATTATCTTTATCCCTATAAGGACATCATTAATCATTTATTTTTTCTTTCATTTTTATATTTATGTCCCAGTAGGACTTGCCAGTAGGTTAACCCAACATTAGCTTTCCCTATCTTAAACCTTAACACCACTAAAATGATTCTCTGCTTACTACTGAATCTTATCACCCCACTCCTTATGGCTTTCCTGGGATTTAGGGCCAAATTCCCTGTGTTAAGTCCATCCCAAACATCTGTTTTTATCCCTGCCTTCTTATGAATAGCCTTCCTTTATCTTACTCTTTAAAAATCGCTTCTAATCATTCATTCTACAGTAAACATTTTCTAGTTAATACCCCACACTGACAAAGATGTGGAGCAACAGGAATTTTCATTTATTGCTCATGGGAATACACTTTGGAAGATAGTTCAGAAGTTTCCTACAAAACTAAACATACTCTTACTGTAATATCCAGCAATCCTTGGTATTTACCAAAATGAGATGAAAACTTACATTCACACCAAAACCTACACACAGATGTTTATTGCAGATTTATTGATAATTACCAAAACCTGGAAGCAACCAGTAGATGAAAGGATAAAAAGCATGGGCTTTAGTTAATAATGTATCAATAGTTGTTTATTAATTATAACAAATGAGCAGCACTAATGCAAGATGCTAATAATTGGAGAAATTTGGGAGAGGAGAAAAGGTGGAGATACGAAGACTCACTGTATTTCCCACTATATTTTTTCTATAACCTAAAGCATATTAATTTTATAAAGAAAAAAATACATATTACAGATCTCCTGAAATTGCTTTACTGGCTCAGGCTTTTAACACAGGAGAGAGAAGGAGATAAGAAAACTCATACATGGTTCAAAGACCTCTACCTCTGTAAGGCTTTCTCTAATCCTTCTTTTATATCATGTTCCATTCATTCATTCACTCATTCAATACTTAATGGGAGGGACGTGGTATACTTTAAGAGGGGTAATCCAGAAAGACAACCTGACCCTGAAACAGAGACTGGGTAGAAGGGAAGCAGTAGCCTCAAGAAAAGGAGTGAGCAGAGCGAGGCAGAGGAAGGACCAAAGCAAGGATTGGCATCAATTGGAGTGGCACTTACAGCTAATCCCACAGAAAGCTGAATGTCCCATCCTAATATCCCTTACTTTCTACAGCAACAACATTCTATCTGATACTCATGTACGAAGAGAGACAACAGCCAGAATCCAAAGCAAATAGTGGATCCCTATAATGAAATCAACTTTGTGAGAGTTGGTGCATAAAAACTGAAAATTAAAATTGATGTGGTCATTTCTTATGTTCAAAACTTCATATTTAAACTTGAACTCTAGTATTCCCTTCAGACAACTGGGACACCCATTATTTGGAAGGCATAACCCTCAGCAACTGGCCAAGGATGGTCTTCCTGAGAATGAGCCAGGCAATACTCTTCCAAGGAGAAGGGATCGGTGCCACAAGCAGGACCCCAGGATCTGGCCAATGCACAGCACTGGGTGGGCACCACAGGCAACAGTTACAGGAATGAATAAGACTCAACTCCTACCCTCAAGGAGCTCATCAAGCAGTACATGTTTTGCATTGGGTAGTCTTATCTATAGCTTCCTTCTTCATTTCACAGTAAGTTCCCTTAAAGGCAGGAACTATATTATCCTTTCTGTATTCCCAGTGCTTCAGGAATGGATTTCATATATAAGGAAAAATTTTAAAAAATAAAAAATAAAAAGAGGCAGCAAGGGTGGCCACTAAATAATTTTTAAAATGTGGCCCAAATAAAGAGAGAGGAAAAAAGGAAGAAAAGATAGAAGCAAAGAGAAAGAAATAAAAATAAGACATAAGAAGAGAAACAAAGAATAAATTAAAGAATCAATACAAAGTAAAGGGGAGAAAAGATGGAAAAGGTAGAAAAAGACATAGAAAGAAAGAAAAAAAAGGAGAAGGAAAGATGGGACAAAGAGAAGGCATATAAATGGGAGGTAGGCAGCCAGGAGGAGAACTTCAGGGAGAGAATGAGAAGGACCCAATTTGGCCAGAAGGCTAGTTACACCAGCGGGGAAACGCTCACCTGGGTTTTAAATAAAACCATTTCTGCATTTTAATCAATGAGGTAAGTTTTGCTATTCTAGCTACCTAAAGGAATGAATCCCAACATTTTTGAGAGGAAAGGTAGCTAAAAGAGACAGAAAAAAATATATTTTGGGGGTGCCTGGGTGGCTCAGTCAGTTAAGTGTCTGACTTCGGCTCAGATCATGATCTCACGGTTTGTGAGTTGGAGCCCAAGTCAGACTCTGTGCTGACACCTCAGAGCCTGGAGCCTGCTTTGGATTCTGTGTCTCCCTCTCTCTCTGCTCCTTCCCTGCTAGTGCTCTGTCTCTCTTTCTCTCAAAAATAAATAAACATTAACAAAAAAAATTTTTAATACATTTTAACCTCTTACAGCCCTATATTTCTTCTATGAATTACCTGAAAATATGTTTTTTTTTTTCTTAGTGTGACTCTGGAATTCACAAACTATTAGGTAAATAATGATATGTTTCAAAAGTTCACATGATGTGGATATTAATAAAATTTTAACATGTAATTTATAGTTGGCAGTAATTCTCAAAATCACGATACACGACTTCCTTAATTTCTGGACTATAACATAAGGAATTCAATTTATCATTTTCTTTACACAATGCCCTCTTTGTTGGAAGTTTGGACATTATATGCATGGGGAAAAAAGCTAAAGTTCAGATTAAACGTGTGATAAATGCTTTGAATCGCAAATATTTCTTACCTTCATGGTCATCCCATTGTCTTCCTATTTCCTACAACTGAATGTTAAGTTTTCAAGTTTCTTTGAGCACTAGGCACCTGGATACTGCTACCTTCCCTCCACGCCACATTCATCCTGTGTCAACAGCTTTAGAATGGCTGCCACTTACATGCAAAAGAGCATCAGCTGCTTTGAATAAAAGCCAAGTGCCCATAAGTAGAGTACAGATCATAGTGATGAAGCAAGACCAGTGGCAGTTGTGCCTAGAAGTGGACAATTGAACAAGAAGCAGGCTTTGTCATCATTGAAAACTTGTAACTTGAACGTTGAGGTATTTAGTTCCATTAATTTCAATACCTCTTAGGTATTTTGATATGTTGCTACTCAATATTTTGAAACGTCCTTTTTTTGTGTCTGGTCACTGGAAGATAATCAATATCATACTCTGATTTTGTTTTTTAAGCACTAATTTACTTTGAAAAACAAAATGAAAACTGCTGAGTGAAATCCTCTGCTTAATTTTTTCCCTAATACATTTTCAAGTGAATCCAAAGGAAATACAGTCAAAAGTTCATACTATAAATTTTTACTTTGCTGGATATTTTAAACTCCTTAGAAATATATAAGTTGTAAAACAGTGGCCTTAATCAATTTTATTGGAAAAATCAAATTGCTATGGTCTTTCTGATACATTAAAAAAGATGAATAAAACTCAGAGTCAGCTTTGCTTTATTATGACTTTAGGTGACATACATTATTGATTAAAAGAACAAGTGAATCTATAGGCTCAAAACACACAGTTATTTTTCTCTATGTTAATTCTGAAGAAAATGTGTCCAAACGAAAAAACAGGACAACAGTTTCCAAAAGAAAGAAATAATTCAGCTCATTCACACTAAACTTAAGAGCTATCTGAAAATGTTATTGCTTTCATCCTGCAGAGATTGGTTGGCTCTAAAAATAAACATAATATATAACTCTCTCTCAGGCATTGTCAAAAGCAATATGGAGAGACTGATGAGGATTTTTCTACAGAGTTTTAATGAACGTTCTTCTTTCTTGATACAGTCCTAGTATCATTTATTTTTAAAGCAATTGGTCACATCTTTCTGCTAGGCTGATAGTCTTCTGACTGATTCTGCCAAAATATAGAACAATAAGAAATGACAATAATTTCAAGCTGGAAGCCAGCTTGGTGATGAGCCAAGTTTGTAGTCAGTTAAAAGCATGAGATAGAAAAGTGAAGCAGAGTGTGAACTTAGTTCTATAATTTAAAATACTTATTACTTTGAGGATCAAAGAAAAATCGTGAATAAATAAAAATGCTCTTACTTTTACATGCAAGTTTGCTCCCATATTTTACTTCAATTATCAGGCAAACTTTATGAATTATACACATCCAGAAATGCCTCGAGGCTTTATTAAAAGGCTAATACTGCTCGCAAACATAGAACATGAAATTAAAGTTCTGTGACATCAGCACTCACCTGCACTGCATTGCTGTAGAATAATATCCCCTGACTATCAAGGTGGCTAAGAAACCGAGAACTAACACATAAATAGCTCCTGGAATGGTTTCTGGCACTTAGGAGTACTGAGAAATGTGATTATTACTTTTACTCTCTTAATATAAATTTACCTACTTAGAATTAAATTTATATATGTAAAATTATGTTTTGGTGACATTTTATGATATTTACCATTTTCTAAATATTGTCTGTGAGATTTTCTTTGCTTCTATGTAATATATATACACATATATACATATATACACACACATATATGTCTTAAAGCAGTTTAAAAATGAAACTGGAATGCCATGCAAAAGGAAACATTCATACTCTCTGAAAGAACAAAGAATCATTCCGTTGTATCTCTGCTCTTAGGCTCCAAGTAAATAACACACAGCACTGCCTCTTACTATTTCTTGTTCTCTCACAGACACGTTATATAGAAATGTTCCTACATCTCTGGGATACTATTGGCATTTTATTATCCTATAATTTGGTTTCATTTAAAAACTAAAATTAAATCATCTTAACTTTACATCACAAATAAAAATATCATTGCAATCCAAAACAAAGTTCCATTGGTGAGTGTATTTAATTAATGCTCTATCGAACATCTAAACTTACCCACCTAATTAATGTAAACATTATGTAAACACCATAAAACATCTTGATTTATGAAGCCATCTGACATTCTAGTGGGCATTTCCTGTTCTTTATAATATTATTTTAAGTGAGCATAACATCAATTGCCTCCTCACAGTATCATTAGAGTAACAAGAAAACTTTTGAAGATGTGTGACAGTTTTATACTTTCACAAACTGTTTCTAGATATCTGACAGTAGGGTACTAAAAGGCTAAGTTCACAAAGGAAAATGGTCATTCTTACAGTACAACGATGTCTTTAATGACTCTTGATGGGTACATCGAGTTAATTTTTGAAAACAAATGATGGATTTGTTCTGGCTCATCCACACTGGATCTTTTAAACCTTTCTGTATGGCTGGAGGTATAAAACTGCCTAAGAAACTAGCTTACTAAAAAGTACCTATCACTGCTCAAAAATGTAATATGCTTGGAAGCAACTCCCATTGTGAAAAATTATATAAGTGGAGCCATTTTTAAAAATGGAGCTGGAGCAGCCATTTCAGGTGAACTGTCTTGTATATCCTGTTTTCTAAACCTCTGAATAGGGCCAAACCTCAACATTCTAAGAAGTCAGTGAGAAAGAGAAAAGACTGTTAAAAGTGGACCTCTGCCTAGTGACCACTACCCCTGACCAATCAGTAAAGTACAAATCTAGCCCTGCTTGTCAGCATCAAAGAGCATTTCTTTTTTTTTTTAATTTTTCATGTTTATTCACTTTTTATTTATTTATTTATTTATTTTACAAATAGTTTATTGTGAAATTAGTTTCCACATAACACCCAGTGCTCATCCCCACAAGTGTCCTCCTTCGTGCCCATCCCTCCTCCCCCCCACATCCTTCAGTCCTCAGTTTTTGTCAGCATTCAAGAGTCTCTCATGGTTTGCCTCTCTCCCTTTCCCCCACCATTTCCGCCCTTCTTCTCCCCCTTGGTCCTCTGTTAAGTTCCTCCTAATCCTCCTATACGTGCACACATATGATATTTGTCCTTCTCTGCCTGACTTATTTCGCTCAGCATAACACCCTCAAGGTCCATCCATGTTGCTACACATGGCCAGATTTCATTGTTTCTCATTGCCGTGTAGTATTCCATGGTATAGATAAACCACATCTTCTTGATCCATTCATCATCAAAGAGCATTTCTTAAAAGCAATTTACCTAACCTTCTTTCCCTTTTTCCATAAAAATCCTGACTTTACTTCCTAACACTATTTGGGGTTCTACCTGTGTACCCCAAATTGCAATTATTTTAACTGAAATAGATATTGCTTCTTGTAATGTTTTTTAATCTTCTTAATGTTTATTTATTTTTGAGAGAGAGAGACAGAGTGGGAGAAGGGAAAGGAGAGAGGGAGACACAGAATCCGAAGTAGGCTCCAGGCTCTGAACTTTCAGCACAGAGCCTGATGTGGGACTTGAACTCACTAACGAGATCATGATCTGCGCTGAAGTTGGACACTTAACCAACTGAGCCACCCAGGTGTTCCTTGAAATGGTTTCTTATTTGTAGGGTCACACCATAATTTTCTTAACCAAAAATATTTGAATTATAGTGTAAAATCTTTAGATCAGCACAATAATCATTTGTTGAATTCTATGTGTCACAAACTATGATAGGAACCAGGAAATTGTAGAGCACAGTCCTAATTTCAGTAAGTTTGCAGTCAATTAGCAGGTGCTATAATGTTCTTTTTCTTTTTAATTTTTTTAAGGTTTACTCACTTCTGAGAGAGAGAGAGAGCACAAGTGGGGGAGGAGCAGAGAGAGAGAGAGAGAGGAAGACACAGACTCTGAAGCAGGCTCCAGACTCCAAACTGTTAGCGCATAGCCCAACATGGGGCTTGAACTGAAGAACTGTGAGATCATGACCTGAGCTGAAGTCTGAAGCTTAACTGACTAAGCCACCCAGGTGCCCCTATAATGTTTATGCAATATACGCTTTGATGAATACTCAAAAGAGGAAATGAGAATTAAGAAAGATGTCCTGGAGGGGATAAGGCCTGAGATGGCCCTTGAAAAGTAAGTAGAAACTAACTAGGTGAACAAAAAACAAAGTAGGCTCGAAATAAAGACCTTTTTTTCTAAGATAGCAGTACTTTGAAAGCTACAGTTTATCTTATAAATTGGTATTGCATTATTAGCCCAATGTAAGATCAATAATTAATAGAATTATTACCTAATGACTGTGTTTCAATAAATAAGAGTTATTTTTAACAATCCAAAAAAATGAATCAACATACTAACAGAAAATAAACAAGATATACACTTCCCATCTTTTGAGTAAGTTATGGTCTATAAAGGTGCTGTATGAACAGTACAAACTCTGTTGACACAGTTAATGTCAATATATATTTATCACATAGATTATAATCTCAAATCCTAAGGCAACTCATATAGGTAGATTCTATTTGCATGCAAAAAAAAGAAAAAAAAAAACAGTTCAGGAGTGTTATCTGACTGTCTGAGGCCACTCCGCTAATGGTGTTAGAACTGGGTTCAAATGGAGCTTCTTTTGCTGCACTGCCCCCTACTATCTCCATTCCTCTGGCTATCACTGTAGGAGAGGTGAAACAGGAAACAGAGCATCACTTTGTTCCGTTATAGCTGGGAATGTGTATATTGGGTGATTCCCATTTTTCTCCACTTTGCACATGTCTGAAAATGACCATGAAGTTCCGCAAGCATTGATTTTGGGGGTACAAATAAATTTTGGTAAATAGGTCAATTCTCAAATATGGAATTAGCAAATAATGAAGATCAAATGGAATATCGATGATCAAACTATACTGAAATAATGGAGAGTATCAGGAAAGAGCCCAAAAATAAGTGACAAATAATTACAAGAAGATTTCAGAACACCACACTTATCATAAAATGAAGGGCAAAGGACTTTGGCAGAGATGGTGTTGTAGGAGGACACTAACATCACCTTGTCCCACAAATACAACTAGACAAAACTATCAGTATACAAAACCTAGGAAATGAGAACACAAGCAGAACAAATGCCACAAGTAAATGCAGAGAAGAGGCCATATCCAAGAGGGTAGGAAGGGCAGAGATATGGTGGAGAGCTAAAGGAACCTGCTGGACTGTCCTTCCACAGGAGGAAAGGACATGAAGGTGTGAAGACGGGAGAGAAACAGACCTTCACACTGGTAAACTCACATGGGGAAGATGAATCCCCATAACATTTGGCTTTTAAAACCAGAGAGGCTGAATTTTGTGAATTCTTACAACCAATGGGGGCTTAAACCCTGAAAGTTAACAATTAGTAGGCTTGGATCTGGAAAAGCCTAAAGGGAATACCAGCCCTTCAAGAGACAACAAGAAAAAGAGCTCAGGGAGATAAGGCATAGAACCAGCAATTTGAAAAAAAAAGCCTGGGCATATGGGAGGGAGAATCATTTACTGATATCCAAACATATCCTAGCAGCATAGGGTTCCCTCGGGGAGTTCTCCAAGAACAAAGGAGCTGGCAGGTGCCATTTCCTTCTTCCTCTTCCCCAGCATACACACCAAGACCTGCAGGAAACAGCACAGTGCCAAAATTCACTACCTAACTTACTTACACCAGGCCCTGCCCCTCCAGCTGGGCCTGCCTCAGTCCCGGCACTGTGGGACCCCTACCCTAGAAAATCAGCTCAATCCTTTGAACAGTGCATCACCCACCTGTGCACTTGGCAAGTGGCCTTAGTCTGGTGGCCATGGCTAGTCACCTCCCATGAAGGACACATGCCTATCTCAATAGTAGCAGCACATCTTCTTTAGAAGAGGACCAACCAGCACAACCTTGTTGAAACTGTGTATCCTGCCCGCTACTTTCAAGAGAAAGAATGTTACCTGACTTTCCTAACACAGAGAAATAGATACAGAGAGTTAGACAAAATGAGGAGACAGAGGATATGTCCCAAATAAAAGAATGGAACAAAATCACAGTAACAGACCTAAGTGAAACTGAGATAAGAAATTTAAAGTAATCATAAAGATTCTCTCACTGGACTTCAGAAAAGTGGAGGATGAATGAGTGATCTGAAGAATGGAAAGTATTCAAGCAGAGTAGGTGAAAGAAACACACACACACACACACACACACACACACACACACACACACACACACACAAACTTGAGAACAGCCTTAAGGAATTGAGTGACTCTATCAAGTGTAATAACATTTTTGTTATAGGGACCCCAGAAGCAGAAAAGAGGAAAAGGGATCAGAAATTTTATTTGAAGAAATAATAGCTGAAAACATCCCAAATCTGGAGAAGGAAACACAAATTCAAATACAGAAACAGAAGGCACAGAGATTCCCCCAATAAGTCACCCAAGGAAGTCTACACCAAGAAACATAGTAATTAAAATGGGGAAAAATAATAAAGAGAGAATTTTAAAAGCAGCAAGAAGTAGGAAGACAGTTACATACAAGGGAAGCCTCATAAGGATATCAGCAGAAACTTTCTAAAGCAGAAGAGGGTGGCATGCTATATTCAAAGTGATGAGTGGGATAAATCTTCAGCCAAGAATAACTCCATCCAGCAAGGTTATCATTCAGAATAGAAGGAGAGTAAAGACGTTCCCAGACAAACAAAAGGTAAAGGACCACTAAACCAGCCCTAAAAAAATGCTGAAGATGACTCTTTAAGTAGAAAGGGAAGATCATAAGTCAGAGTAAGAAATGTAGGAATCATAAATGCAGTAAAACTAACTATATCTGTAAAGATCAGTTCAAGGGATTAACAAAATAAAAGAATGCAAAGTATAACATCATATATCTAAAATATGGGGAGGAGGGGAGTAAAGAATAAGTTCAAACTTAAGTAACCATCCATATGGATTCTGCTATATGCAGAAGATGTTACACACAAACCTAAAGGTAGGTATAAATCAAACACCAGTAATAGGTATCAAAAAATAAAAAGAAAGGAATCTAAGTATATCACTGGAGCCTGCTTCAGATTCTGTGTCTCCCTCTCTCTCTCTCTGCCCTTCCCCTGCTCAGGCTAGGTTTCTCTCTCTCTCTCTCTCTCTCTCTCAAAAGTAAATAAACATTAAAAAATGAAACAGAAAATTTAGACAGACCAATTACTAGCAATGAAATTGAATCAGTAATCAAAAAAATCCCCAAAAAAACCAAAAGTCCAGGACCAGAGGATTTAACCAAACATTTAAAGAAATAATATCTATTCTTCCTCAGACAACTCCAAAAATTAAGAGAAAGGAAAACTTTCAAACTCATTCTATGAGGCTAGCCTTACCATGATACTTAAATACCAAATAAAGACACCAGAGAAGAGAGAGAGAAAAAGAGAGAGAGAGAGAGAAAGAGAGAGAACTGCAAGTCAATATCTCTGATGAACACAGATGCAAAAATTCTCAGCAAAATACTAACAAACTGAATCTAGCAATATATTTTAAAAATAATTCACCATGATCAAGGGGAATTTACTCTCAGGATGCAAGTGTTGTTCAATATTCACAAGTAAATCAACACCAAAATCACATCCATAATTGAAAAGATAAAAACCATATGATCATTTCAATAGATGCAGAAAATGTTGTCCATTTGACAAGGACAACATCCATTCATTATGAAAACACCCACAAAGCAGGTTTAGAGGGAACATCTGTCAACATAATAAAGGCCATATATGAAAAACCCACAGCTAACATACTCACTGGGGAAAAACTGACATCTTTTCCCCTCAGATCAAGAACAAGTCACGAATGTCCAGTCTGACCACTTTTTTTCAACATGGTATGGAAGTTTTAGCCACAACAATCAGACAAGAAAAAATAAATAAATAAAAGGCATCCAAATGGATAAAGAAGTTAAAATCTTCACTATTTGCAGATGCCAGGATACTACATATAGAAAACTCTACAGATTCCACCAAAAAGCTACTAGAACTAATAAATGAATTCAGTTAAGGTTGCAAGGTACAAAATAAATGTACAGAAATATGTTGCCTATCTATATGCTAATAATAAAGAAGCAGAAAAAGAAGTTAGGAAAACAATCCCAGTTACAACTGCACCAGAAGTAATAAGATAGCTAGGAATAAACTTTGTATTCAAAGAGGTTAAAGACCTCAGAAAACAATAAAACACTGATGAAAGAAACTGAAGAGGACATAAAGAAATGGAAAGACAGTCTATGCTCACAGATTGGAAAAACAAATATTGTTAGAATGTCCATACTACCAAAGCAATCTACAGATCGAATATAATCCCTATCAAAATGCCAAGAGCATTTTTCACAGAACTAGAGCAAAAACATCCTAAAATTTATATGGAGTTACAAAAGACTCCAAATAGCCAAAACAATCTTGAAAATTAAAAAAAAAAATGGCAAAGTTAGAGGCACCACAATTCTAGACTTCAAGTTATATTACAAGGCTGAAATAATCAAAACAATATGGTACTGGCACAATAACAGATACGTAGATAAATGGAACAGAATAGAAAGCCCAAAAATAAACCTGTGATTATATGCTCAATTAATCTTTGATGAAGCAGAAAAGACTATGCAGTGGGGAAAAAAATAGTCTCTTCAATAAATGGTGTTTGGGTAAACTGGACAGCTACATGCAAGAGATTGAAGCTGGAACACTTTCTTATATCATACACAGAAATAAACTCAAAATGGATTAAGGGACATTATGTGAGACCTCCAACCATTAAAAAAAATCCTAGAAGAGAGTACAAGCAGTAACTTCTCTGATATTAGACATTACAACATTTTTCTGGATCTATTTCCTGAGGCTAGGGAAACAAAACAAAACAAAAAAATGAACTATTTGAACTACTTCAAAATAAAAAGTTTCTACACAGCAAAGGAAATAATCAGTAAAACTAAAAGATAACCTACTGAACTGGAGAAGATACTTGAAAATGTCATATATAAAAGGTTAGTAACCAAAATAGAGATTTTATACCACACACACACACACACACACACACACACACTACTCTAATTGAAAAATAGGCAGAAGACATGAACAGACATGTTTCTCCAAAGAAGACTTCCAGATGGCTAACAGACACATGAAAAGATGCCCAACATCGCTCATCAACAGGGAAATGGAAATCAAACTATAATGAGATACCAGATAACACTTGTCAGAATGGCTAAAGTCAAAAATACAAGAAACAGAAAGTGTTTGTGAGGATGTGGAGAAAAATGGACCCTCATGCTGTCGGTGGGAACACAAACTGGTGCAGCCACTGTGGAAAAGAGAATGAACTTCCTCAAAAAATTAAAAATAGTATTCCTATATGATCTAGTAATCACACTACTGGGTATCTACCCAAAGAATAGAAAAACACTATTTCAAAGGCTATACATACACCCCTAAGTTTATTGCAGCATTATTAAAAATAGTCAAATTATGGAAGCATCCAAATTGCCCATTTAAAAATAAATGGATAAAGATGTGATATATATACACAATGGAATATTAATCACCCATATAAAAGTATTAAATCCTGCCATTTGCAAGAACATGGACGGAACTACAGAGTACAATGCTAAGCTAAATAAGTACATCAAAGAAAGACAAATGTTGTATTACTTCACTCACATGCAGAATTAAAGAAACAAAACACATGAACAAAGGGGGAAAATAAGAGAGAAACCAAAAAACAGATTCTTAACAAGAGAGAACAAACTGATGGTTACCAGAGGGGAGGTTAGTGGAGGGACTGGGGAAATAGGTAAAGGGGATCAA
Source organism: Proteles cristata cristata (assembly GCA_017311185.1). Classification (NCBI taxonomy): domain Eukaryota; kingdom Metazoa; phylum Chordata; class Mammalia; order Carnivora; family Hyaenidae; genus Proteles; species Proteles cristata. The sequence goes on from JAESUZ010003332.1 coordinate 441,051, forward strand.
GAGAAAAGTTGTCTTGATGAGCACTGAGTAATATAAGGAATTTTTGAATCACTGTATTGTACACCTAAAACTAATATAACACGGTGTGTTAACGACACTGGAATTAAAATTTTTAAAAACAGGGAAATGTATTATGATGGGCCAATGAGTATTTGAAAAGAAGGAAAACTAAAAGTGTACTGAAACCTTAATCTACAAACAGTGACTGTGTGCTCCTGTAGAAATGTTTGATAAAGTAATATCATCACCTTTGGGCAGCTATAATGATAACTGTCCACAATTTACTGGGCATGAGTTACATAATGGGATATTCTGCCTATATTAATGAGGCTATTAGGAGCTGTGGTCACAAATAAAGCTCCAATACTAGTTGTTTAGTGGACACAAGATTTTTTTCTCAATAGCATAATAGTTCAGAGCAGGAGTATTTCCTTTTTACAATATTTTAGAGACTTGGATTCCTCTCATCTTTAGCCACAACCATCTCTGAGGGTATTCTGGTCATAGCTACCCCATTTCAGAGAGCACATATACTTCCTAAAAATGTTGGCTGAGAATTATATATATGACTCATGTTCATGTTCCATTAGTAAGAACCAGTCTCATGACCCAGATCACATACAAATTCAAGAGATTTAGGAAATGAAACTCCAGTAAGGGCAGCCACTTGCCAGCTGCATCATGGAAATATAGAAAAAGAAGCATCCATTTTTAATTGAGCTTGACATTACCATTGACATGGCTATATTAGCTAACGTAAGTCTCTAGCTAAATATGCTTAACAACATTTTTTTCCTTCTGACCCAGAATCCACATACTGTTATCATATTCCTAAAGTCACCTTTAATTTTCTCTCAAAACCAAGAGACTAGCAAGCATTTGTGTTCTAGATGTAAATTACTCAAGCAAACAGGGTACTTTTGGATGGAAAAATAAAACCAATTAAGAAGCATCAGCTTCCAACATAATTGGAAGTTTATCAAATTACCTCCATTTCATTTAGTAGCTATTGCTGGCCAAGTGGGTTCATTAATACATGAACCAGTTAGTGATTAAATAAGTATGTTGGTAAGTAATTTGAACGTTTGGATACTGCAGGTCACCAAGTGTTATTCCTAGAACACAGAACAGAAGATTAATGTCTACAGCCTAGGGACATGTGAACCTACAGATATGCCAGTTACACTATTTCATGCTGATTGTTGTAACGGAGCAAGAAAGGCAGTATACTGTGGAGATCTCAATCAGCTGAAAACAAGCAACTCCGAAGAAAATCCACGCCATAGCAACAATTTCTGACTAAATTGCTTGTTATCTTTACAAAGCAACCCTACTGGTGCCATTTATTTATATGTTTCCTATTACCCTGAGTACAATTCTCAATGTTATATCAGTTCTTAGGGAATCACTCTTCCTAAACAGCAATCAGTATTTCCTCCAATCACACATTGTCACAACCCTACATCCTGCACCCACAAAATGCAAAGTGTTCTGGATGAGATCTGCTAGTCCACTTCTATACGCTGTCATGCCAATGAAGTGCCCCAAGACATTAGCCTAATTAATATAAAACTCCTCCGAACCTTGTATCTGAAAACAAAGCCTAGAAACTAACAGTTTAAAAAGGAAGATGAAATTTAAAATACTGCAGAGTTCTATCATCTATTCAGAAACTTGGCAGGCATCAAAACAGCCAAAGTTTCTGAAGAAGATAACAAAGGCACCCGTATTAGTAAACACAGAGTGGTAATGGAGGGGTATCACTTACCTACAAAATATATATATAAGTATATATATACCTATATATATACAAAATATATACATATACATATACATATATATATACACCTCAAATATAAGTGGTGAAATGGTAACAAAGTTAACCAAGATGAAGAAGGAAAAGTGAACATTTTTTAAAAAACAATAGTAAACCTGATCTTCACCCAACCATCATAACTGGCAAATGAGAAAAACAGTGATAGTCCACCTCCAGAACTTAAGACATAACATTAACAAATATTAATGAACACAATGTTACCCCATCTATTAAACACCTGCAACTGTTTGTCTCAATGTACAATAACATGCATGCTATTATGAAGGTATTTGTACCAATACAAAGTTTGTTTTTATTTATATATATTTTGAAGTTAGCATTTTTTCAATATTAAATTCTAGAAGAAATTTAGAGAAAGATATTTAATTTTTCACTTTCCTCAGATGCACAAATTCTACATCAATACTGAATAAGTACTGTTGTCTTAATCACAAATAGGAAATCACTAATAGAAATCACTATAGCAATCACTAACAGAAAATTACACTGGTGTTTTCAAAGGATGAAGGATTCTGGTAATCACCAGGCATCATTCTTTATAGTATGTTCTGTGAATTTCTAAAAATACAGATTTTTGTTGGCTTGCTTGTTTTACTCAGTACATTTTTACACTCAGTATCTTCATCCTCTGCCAACAAGGTAATATTGCGTGTGCACACATAATGGGTAGGACCTAGCCTCTCTGGATAACTCAGTGTCCTAGTAAATTTCAAGTTTACTCATATGAGATTATAAATACAAAATTCCAATATCTGGGTGAACTATGAAAAAAACTATAAAGGTCTCCTCTAGGGTTACATCAATTTGTATTATTAATTAAATTGGCATAGAAATACTTAATTTCTAAAATGAGCCATGTATTTTTACATATTACCTTAACCGTTATGCATTTCATAGGATATTTTAACATTTTTCATAAAATATTACAAGATATGCTCATAAATTACTGGTTCTGTCATGATTTCCAATATCTTTAAAAAAAATCTAGTTTCATACAGTATTTCTTAAGTTCCATCAAATTTCTCAATGCTGGAATTTATGAATAAAAAAATAATATATCCTGATCACTTGATATAAATCTCTCTTCAATCAAGACTATATCTTGATCTATAATGTCCAGAGGTTAGTCTAAAAAATTAGGTGGTTTATTAACTATCTATGAGTCTTCTTCACAGTCACGTTGATATTTTGATTTTCAGGGTGCCTAGGTGGTTCAGTTAGTTATGCATCTGACTCTTGATCTTGGCTCAGGTCATGATCTCACAGTCTGTAAATTCAAGACCCATACTGGTCTCTAAGCTGACAGTATGGAGTCTGCTTGGGATTCTCTCTCTCTCTCTCTCTCTCTCTCTCTCTCTCTCTCTCTCTCTCTCCCCCCCCCACCTCATTTTCTGTCTCTCAGAATAAACAGGCATTAATTTTTTTCTTGTTCTAATCTCCTTGGATTTTATTGGAATATCACTGTTGTTGTATGTTTGTCACTAAGTTGTTTTCTATTTACAAGTATCATATTTAGACCTAAAATGTTTTTAGCCAATCTTAGATCAGTTTGAGATTTTATTTAATTGTTTGCTAGCACTACTGATAGTAAGCTACAATTCTATAAAATACTTTGGGTTAAGAAAAGTCAAAATTAATTTACTGTCTGTCAAAAAAAATTATCGTTCATTGTTTATAGCCTTTTTTTAAAAATTTTTTAATGTTTTATTTATTTTTGAGAGAGAGATAGAGACAGCATGAGCAGGGGAGGGTCAGAGAGAGAGTGGGAGACACAGAATCTAAAATAGGCTCCAGGCTCTGAGCTGTCAGCACAGAGCCTGATGCGGGACTTGAACCCACAAACTGTGGGATCATGACCTGAGCCGAAGTCAGACGCTTAACCGACTGAGCCCCCAGGCACCCCTGTTTATAGCTTTTAGATATTATTCCCAATATGTGCCTTGGAGTGGTAGTTAAATCAAGTTTAATATGTATTTCATCAAGACATTCCATTTTGGGGCACATCACAAAAAATTGTGTAGGTAAGGTTTGAATTGTTTCAAATAATCTCATCGCCACAGACACAGTTGAGGGCACATCACCTAGTGATAAATTCAAACTGTGTATCACACTTGGCATAAAGAACATGTCTGGACTGGGCTAAAAATGTGGCTTACCCACACTTCTCAACAACACATTAGTGTCATTTTGTAAAGGTATACCTTACAATCTTTCAAACCAATGCATGAAATTGAAAGTTGTTCTTTTAATAATTAAGTTAAACCAATGCTACTTTTTCTTTCTTGGTGAAACAAGGGAAATATTCGTTAGTTTCAATTTCTTTGTTTTTGCTGGTACTTCACCACTTATTAAATATTGATTCTTCAATATAAATTTTGTCACTGACACAAACACAAACTTTGTCACTGACACTGAAATGAATATTTACTCTGATAATTTCATTTCCACTGTTTTCTCACTTTATCAACTACTAATTAATAAATTCGTGTTCAATTTTTCATTGTTTCACTGTTGTTTGTTTTTAACTTTCTGCATGTTCATACTTCTACATGTTCAAACAAATTAAGAGATCTAGAGGAGGGAAGGCTTTTCTTTAAAACTGATATATGGTAAGGAAGCCAGCCAGCAAAGAAACTGCTTTCAAAGGATCAGCAGGGAAGGAATCTTACAGGAGTTTGGTGGCCAAAGCCACACTGAGGACAAGTAGCAGAGAATCTTGAAAGAAAATCCACAAAGTTGTAAGGAAGAAAGGTTTCAAGGCAGACAGGTTTCCACCAGAACAAGAAATGGATTGTTGTGATTATCAACAAAAGGGCCTTAGCGTTTTCTTGAAAAATGTCCTGAAAGTCCTTTCTTTCCTAGTTAACTTAGTTTTAAGTCAAGATCACATAGAATTTCCTGGCTGGAGCAAATGGGCCCAGGGGAAAATATCCTGATACAAGAAGGGTTCAAGACAGTTCAGAAAAATACAGATAATTTTAGGACGTGAACTGCAACATGACGAGAATTCAGAGAAGAGGCTTGGCTGGAAAATTATACTTTGTCACACAAAAATTCTATTGCATTTATGAAAAGACTCACTTGTGAAAAAAATCAAAGAAAATATCTGAGGAGTCGTTTCTCTCATTTAAATGTTCTTCTACTCAAAAAGCATTCCAGTCTTCTTAGCGTCTACTGCAGAAGTCATCAGAACCAACCAAAATATGTTCCTGCCTTGAGATCATGGTCATTAGTTTGAAAGACATGAGGCAGGAGACGTGGGAAAGCCTTCTCTAAGGCTTGAAGGGTGAGTGAGACTCATAAGACTGGATGTACAGCACTGTGGACCTGGTTGTGCCAGTGGCAAATAGTTGGGTTTCAAGCGGTAAAAGTGCCAATGGTTCCTTTAACATACATATTTGTGTGTGTGTGTGTGTGTGTGTGATTTTGAGATACACAGCCTTTAATTATGAAGCTTCGATAGTGAGCCTAGTTGCACTTCTCTTGAAACCTCTACCATTAACGGTCTACATAAATAACTTAATCATAGTGAAAAATAACATTAGATATTGCCTATAACAAAGTCAAGATTGAAGGCCAGCTAGATGGCTTAGCTGGCTAAGCGTTCGACTTTGGCTCAGGTTATGATCTCACGGGTCATGAATTCAAGCCCCACATGAGGCTCTGCGTTGACAGCTCAGAGCCTGGAGCCTGCTTCAGATTCTGTGTCGCCTTTTCTCTCTACCTCTCTCCAGCTTATGCTCACGTGCGATCTCTCTTTCTCAAAGGTGAATAAACATTTTAAAAAGGGGAGTCAAGATATACAGCTATTTCCCTCTTAACAAAGTTTGTTTGCAACTCTTAAGAATATACTTTGAACCAGCCAGCCAGTTATTTTGTGTGCCATGTGGTTAAGCAAGAGAGTAAAACCTTACTGCCATCAAAATAAATATCCTTGGTTGGCACTACTTCAGTAATTTACCTAGCCTAAGGTCATTCTAAAGCAGTTTAAATGCATCATTAATCCACAGTCCTCTAAAACACTAAAATACTTAAATAAATTACAATGGAGTAGGATGAGCCTGAAGAGAAGAAAAAACTGTCAAGACATGATACATTTAAATGATGCAAAAAAAAAAAAAAGTCTCAGACTCATGAATAAATTATTACTAAAATGAAAGGCAGGATGAAAAGCCTAAAGGACATGATACATCCAGTTTTATTTTGTCCAGAAAGATTAAGAAAATGAATCTTGGATTTCACCTTTCTACTTGTGCATTTTCATTCACTCGGTTTTAACCTTGGTAACTTATATTTTCACATTCATTTTTATCCTATCTTTTTTCTTATTCCAATCCTTTTTAATTCCCCTGATTGGTATCTTTTTATTGCTAGCGATCTGTAGCACACACCAATCATACCTGTGTGTGTGTGTGCATGTTTTTTAAGTGGCAGAAATAAGCAAGGTTACCATGATTGATGCAGATATACCTATAAAAATTAAGGAAGAAACAGTAAATTAGAGATACAAATTTATGAAATATATATTATGAAGGCCTTTATTTTTCCTTAAGTCACCAGATACCCCCAAAATATCTTATAATATCTTGCTTCCAGATGAACACCTGACCAATAAGTAAGGCTGACAAAAAATCAGAAATGGTAGAATCATATGCAAATTATGAACAAGCTTAAAGTTCACTAAGGCATGGATCCCAAGGAAGCACATTTTAAAAGGACTAGAAACATGCAGTACTAAAAGCTTTTCTCCTTATTTATTCCCTATTATGATAATGTCATGACTGTCAGCCTTGTTCCTTTGTTCCATGTGCCTCCCCACATCCCCAAATTTCCAAGCCTTTCTATTCTGTTTTATCTGGAGGGAAGGGAAGGGAAGGGAGGGGAGGGGAAGGGGAGGGGGAGAGGAGGGAAGGGGAGGGAAGGGCAGGAAGGGGAAGGAAGGGAGAGAAGGGGAAGGGGAGGAAGGGGAGGGAAGGGGCAGAGGAAGGGGCAGGGGAAGGGGAAGGAAGGGGAGAGAAGGGAAGGGGAGGGAAGGGGAAGGGAAGGAAGGGGAGGAAGGAAGGGAAGGGGAGGGAAGGGGGAGGGGAGGGGAAGGAAGGGGAGGGAAGGGACAGGGGAAGGGGCAGGAAGGGGAAGGAAGGGGAGAGAAGGGGAAGGAGGGAAGGGGAAGGAAGAGGGAAGGAAGGGGAGGAAGGGAAGGGAAGGGGAAAGGGGAAGGGAAGAAGGGAAGGAAGGAAGGAAGGAAGGGAAGGGGAAGGGAAGGGGAAGGGGAAGGGAAGGAAGGAAGAAGGGAAGGAAGGAAGGAAGGGGAAGGAAGGAAGGAAGGGAAGGAAGGAAGGGGAAGGGAAGGAAGGAGGAAGGAGGAAAGGGGAAGGGAAAGGAAGGGAATCCAATCTTTTATTTCTTATGTTCAAGGATCATCACTTGTATGGTAGCTCATGGCCTGGGCTGCTATACAACAGAATACTCAGTATAGAGCAGGGACACCTGTGCTTGAGGAAAAAGAATGGCTTCAGGTGGAAGAGCAGATGCTGTTCCACCCCAGCCCAGCGGCTGGTCAAACACACAGAAGCAGAGAAGTTGAACGGTGGTTACCAGCGGCTGAAGGAAGAGGAGATGGAGAGTTGTGAGTTGTGCACAGCAGGCATAAAATTTCAGTTATGCAAGATGATTAAGTTCCAGATCTGCTGTATTATATTGTGCTTATAATTAACAATGCTGTATTGGACACTTAAAAATTTAAGAGGGTAGATAAATCTCACATGAAGTATTCTTATAACAACAACGACAACAATAAGCAACTGTGCCTTTACTCCTATGATCTAGCATATTCCTTAGTGCTGACCACCCAATTCTGGGGTTCCTTGTAAAGAACCAGGGACCAATGATATGTATCCATTCTATGTACATTTCATGTTTATTGTTTACAGTGACAATCTTCCAACCTGGATCACCACTTTATTGCCTAGCCTAACTTCTTTTTACCTTGTGAAGTGAAAAAATATGAACCAAAAAAACCCCACACCTCTAACTGGTGTTAAAAAACAGAAATTGATAAGCAAAATATTCATGTAATTTTGTCAAAAGGGAAAACAGTAGGATATGTTTAACTCAACAGCCATTTGTTCAATATCTATGATATGCACGTCTCTAGCAGAAAGACAAGAAAGAAAAAAGGGAAAACAACAATAATATATTTATTGTCAAATATCTTTGTAGCCTACTTAGTAAAAAAATAATATATATGCACGTATTTGAAGTATAGACAAGAATGATAAATTTGAAATTCTCAGCCCACAATAAAAAACAAAGAAACAGATGAAAGAGTAGAGGGCTCAAGTATACAGAAAATTGTTAATAAAAAAGTTATTCCAAATGAGCCCCATGTTTATCTTGGAGTTTCAAGGAGAAAAAAATGTTTTCCTAATCTCTGGGAGTAATTTCTCAAGGATGATTTGATAGGAGAATTGGGTAAACATTTCTAAATAGGGAATGTAGTACATAATTAATAATATTCTCACGGGCATTTTTTTTCTTTACATCATTCTGTAACAATCTTAAACTTCAAAATAGCTGTAAATACATTTTTCCCTTGAACCATGTGATAATAAGTTTGTGGCATGGTGTCCCATCACCCTGAATATGGGCGTCCTCCTACATAATCACTATACAACCATCAGGACACTAACACTGATTCATTATCATCATTTAAACCTCAGATGCCATCAAATTTCACCAACTGTCTCCCCAAACATTCTTTAAAGAAAAATGATCTAGCTTCAGAGTCAGGCATTGCATTTAGTTGTCACCTTTCTTTCCTGAAGATTGGTGGCCAGTTATTTTATATGTCACTTTCGGTTTCTCTGCTGTTTCATATGATTCAATTCAGGTTATGCCTCCTTGGCAGAAACACCACAGAAGTAACACTGTGTTCTTCACATGGCATCCTACAAGCTGCCCACAACTTCAATTTGCTGGTGACCATTTTAAGCACTTACTAATTGTGGTGTCTGCCAATTTTTTCCACTGCAATACTGTTCACTTTTCCTCTTTGTAATTATTTCATATTTACATGTGCAGTTACATCTGTATTCATTTTGTATTTGTATTACAAAACATGAGTTCATGCTGATATCTCCAATTCCAACTTGACATCTCAGGATTCACTCGGGTTAGTTTTCCTTTCCCCATGAATTCTTTCAACTTAGCTTCCACTTTCCTTAATATATCCACTTATTTGATCTATCCCATGTATTCAGAAAAACTTCCGTCACCAAACATCTTCCTCACCCAACACTCTTGTGCAAATGCCTCCCTCACTTTGCCAAGGTCCTGACATGCCAAACCAGGCAGTCCCACCCAGAGACGTCCCCCTCATTTGCTTGAGCTCTGACATCCTGCTGAATCAGGTAGACACCCACTCCACCTGCTTGGGCTGCAACAGGTTGTACCAGACCACACCCTTGATCTGGGAGGGCACATTTTCCATACTGCTGGGGATCTAACACCTTGTGCCTGGTCTGTGCCTCCTCTCCTGGGTATGGGCACCCTTCTCACCCCACAGAGCTCTATCACCCACTCTGCACACTGCTGCTTTCCTCCACCTGAATGTGGATGCCTACCACACTAGGTCCTGCCAATGTCTTAGGTCTATATTGTTTGGGAAGGGAAACAAGAAAGAAAGGAAGGGAGTGCTTATTAAGCTTTTAAATAAATAGACAATGAAGATGTTCTACTTTTGCTCCTTTTTGTTATGATTTAACCTCAGAAATTTTTAAGGGTATAATACATAATAAATAATAGGAGTCCCAGAGTGATGTGTTCTAAGTGTGCTGCTTTCTGGATGTGTAATAATTTAACTGGCCTTTGTTCTTTGTTCCTGAATCTTTGGATTTTTCCATGTTATAGGAATGTCTTTGCTATTCATGGTTGGTCTTGACAGTTTATCTTAGCTAGGTGACTCACAGGGCCCTTAGATAGTTTAAACTAAAAAGATAAAGCAAGATGGGTACTGGCCATCAGATAAACCAAAAATGTGATTAAGATGTTGATTCAATAATATTTGCCTTACATCTGGGGAGGGAAGTGGGACCAGACATTAAGTTCAACCTGATGAACTTGGCCTAATGACCAATGATTCAAACAGTTGTGCCTATGTCCTGAAAACTCAATAAAACCTCTGGACAGCAAGCTTGGGTGAGCTTCCTTAGTTGAGGATGTCTGCAACTTCCTGTGAAACAGGATGATGCATCCCAACTCCATGGGGAGAAGATGACAGAACTTTCATTTTGAAAATCCTCCTAAACCTCATACTAGATGTCTCTGTCTTTGGTTAGTTCTGATTTGTATACTTTTGCTCCAATAAAACTGCAATCATACATACAGCACTTTACTGAGTTCTTGAAACATTCTAGTAAATTACAGAATTTTAGGGGGCAATGTGTGTACTCCTGAATTTTTCAGTCAGCTGGTCAGAAGTGAGGTGGTCTGGTGACTCCTGATCTTGCAGCTGCAAGTGTCTGAGATGACATCAGTTTTGTGAAGGACTATGTCCTTAATTTGTGAAGTTTAGCCTATCACTGTGTAGATGGAATTAGAAGTCATTTCTAATGAATGGTAATTTGGATAAGCTTTATAGAATTTGACAAATACACACAAACACACACACACACACACAAACACACTTCTCAGAATATGGTTATCTAAGTAGACCACTTAAAAGCGACATATTAACAAACCAGTTTTTAAAATAAAAAATGCATTCAAGATTAGATTGTAGTAGGTTGTGAAACAATGGGGAAGCACTAAATATACAGTTTTACTCATACAAATTTCCTTACACTTCCTTGTTTCCATAGTAATTGGCTTTACAGATTAAGGAGATATGGTGCAAATCTATGATTTCCAGCAAACTTGAATGAAAGCCATTTTGGCATTAATTTGATTTGTGTCTTTTGAGAACAAAGCCCAGTACATGCCTTTATACAACATGCAGAGTTGTCTTACACATTTAGGGCAGTATCTCTCAATCTTGAGTGCAACTTAGAATTACCTTTGGGGGGGAGGGAGGGAGGGAGGGAGAAGGAAAGGAAAGAAGGAAAGGAAAGGAAAGGAAAGAAAAGCCTTTGATAGTGTCCTACTCCTAGATACTCTAAACTGACTGATCTAAGTGAGAGCCTGAACACTGCTGTTTGTTAAAAGGTTCCCTAATTGATTCTGATACACTTACTGGATTGAGAGCAATGCTATACTGAGACTAACTTCTGTAATTTGTATTTTATAAATATTACCATAGCAAAATTATCCTTTATAAGACTCATCAAAGCCTAACTGGTGACTAGCAACTGAATGTTTTATTTTGTAGACACCAGATTGATGCTTTCAAAGAATATAAATAAACTAAAGGGGCCAATGAGGGAGCAGTAAAGTAATAAGAACTGGGCAGGCAGACCTGGAAGCAGATACTAAAGGTCCAGGATAATATGGACCTTATATGAGAACGTTTAGAACAAAATGAAAGATAATGAGTTAATAATCTGAAAACTATCAAAAAATGTCTTTTGCAAATTCCTTATAAATTAGAAAGCTTTTATACTCTAGTTAAGTGATTATGGCAGAATTATTCCAGGTTTTCATTTCAACTCAACTTCTCAATGGAATATTAACATCGTTCACATAGAATTTACATTTAATAAAATACTGGAGAAGTTGCTATCATCATAAGATAACAAGCCGGGTCTATAGTGTGGTAAATGCATCATACTGACACTGTCATTTATGCTGAAGGTAAAAGTTACCCTAAACCTCAAATTTTATTTAACGGTTACAAGCAAAACATATTATAAAGGAATAATTAATATATAAATGCACACATATATTTATAAATTATGACACAGGTAAGCATTAAAAGAATTATAAGAGGTCTTCTAAATCTCATAATTCTATACTATTAAAATATATTTAATATGAAAATATAATATGTTTCTCCATTTTATTCTTAGTACTATAGAATTTTATAATATAAAAGTCCTGTACATTTTCTTTTTTTTTTTTTTTAATTTTTTTAATGTTTTATTTATTTCTAGGAGAGAGAGAGACAGCGTGAGCAGGGGAGGGTCAGAGAGAGAGGGAGTCACAGACTGAAACAGGCTCCAGGCTCTGAGCTGGCAGTCAGCACAGAGCCCGACGCGGGGCTCGAACCCACGAACCGCGAGATCATGACCCAAGCGAAAGTCGGAGGCTTAACCGACTAAGCCACCCAGGCGCCCCGCATTTTCTCTTTTTGACAGGAAGACATAATGAATGTTAATATATCAATTCTAAATTCCAACTAGATTAATGAAAACCAAAAGCATCATATGCAAGCATACCAAATAAATGAGTGGTTTTTCCTGGCCAGTTTATCTATACTAGTACTTTATGAGAAATGTAAATGAAAGGAGTAAGTTCTTTCTACCTGGATTAGCAATTTAAATCACCAATCAAGTTATCCTACCCAATGTGGCAAATGTAGCAACACAGTTCAGAAAATGTTTACTAAGATTTCAGAAAATAAGCAATGTTTCTGTAAAATAATTAATTTCATGGGTATATCAATGCATGTCAACCACTGCCTAGAGGGAAACTAAAACTTTAAGTTCATATACAACAAAAAACAAATAAATAAAAGACTGAAGATCAATTATATTAGATTTCAACTTAAAAGCTACAAGAAAGTAGCCAATTAAACTCTAAAAAGTGGAAGATATATCTCATAAATCAATGAATCAGAAAAACAGATAACAGTGGAAGGACAAAAATAAACTCACTAGTTATTTCCTTGAATGGATATAAAACGTACATCCTCCATAGCAATCATGATAAATAGAGGAAAAAAAACCCAAATTATCATAACAAAAATGAAAAGATATTAGGTAAGGAATATAAATATATTCAGAATATAGAGAAACACTCTTCTAATAAATTTGAAGATGTTAATTAAGCAGGGAAATTATTTGTAAAAATCACTAATCAAAACTAACTCAGGAAGAAACAGAAAATCAAAATAGCTCTAAGCATATTGAAGGAATTAATTTCATAATATAAAATTTTATTTAAAATCAAACAAAATAACCCAGTAGATCTCCATAGGGCTCCATCAGTGAATTCGTCCAAACATGTAAGTAAAAAAATACCAGTGTTATACAAAAATAAAGTAGGAAAAGTATAAACACTGCCTAATTCATCAAACTAGGGTAATCATGAGATTACCAACACCAACACCTGAGAACTGCATCTGAAAAGTAAACAGGATTATATCCCAATTACTTGGGAACATTCTCCCAAAAATCCTAAATATTAGTAAATGAAACCTAGAAACATTAGGTTAATTCATGATTAGTATAATATCTAAAAGTTAGTCTAATTTATTACAAGAAGAAAAAAATGAAAATAACCACAAGATCTTCTCAAAAGACACAGAAAAGGCATTTCACAGAATTCAGCAACTCCTTATAAAAAATGATCTAGCTAGGTGGTAACAAAAAGAAACTTTATTTTTCACTTAACAGTGCAATACTGAAAGCCCACTTCTTAAAATGAGAAATTATATCAGGATGTGTACAATACTATTCTGCTATTACTATCAAAATTATAAAGTTATACTGCAGTCTTAGCCATAACAACATATATATATATATATATATACACACATATATATATAGTATTATATATCTATATATATTTTACATATACTCACTTTTTTTTAAACTGTTTTTTTTTAATTTTATTTTTTATTTATTTATTTTTTTTTATTTATTTCTAGGAGAGAGAGAGACAGCATGAGCAGGGGAGGGTCAGAGAGAGAGTCACAGACTGAAACAGGCTCCAGGCTCTAGGCTGGCAGTCAGCACAGAGCCCGACGCAGGGCTCGAACCCACAAACCGCGAGATCATGACCTAAGCGAAAGTGGGACGCTTAACCGACTAAGCCACCCAGGCGCCCCATACATATACTCACTTTTATTTATTTATTTTTTTAATATTTTTTATTTATTTCTAGGAGAGAGAGAGAGAGAGAGAGAGAGAGACAGCGTGAGCAGGGAGGGTCAGAGAGAAAGGGAGTCACAGACTGAAACAGGCTCCAGGCTCTGAGCTGGCAGTCAGCACAAAGCCCGATGCGGGGCTCCAACCCACGAACCGCGAGATCATGACCTAAGGGAAAGTCGGACGCTTAACCGACTAAGCCACCCAGGCGCCCCCATATACTCACTTTTAATAGAATTTGTATTTAAGATAGTATCAAATATATTTACATATACATTCATTTTAAAAAGCATCAAAAGCCTCAACTAAAACTCCATATGAAAAAATATATACAAAATCTCTCTTCATAAAATAGCAAATTGGGAAGAACGAAATAAGACCTACATTCGTAAATGTAGATTTTTATATTTATGATCAATTTAATTGTAATTTATAATTATACTTAATTTATATGTTTATCCATATGTTTATGTATTAAAAACAAATTAGTAGGGACACCTGGGTGACTCAGTCGGTTGAGCATCTGACTTCAACTCAGGTCATGACCGACAGTTTGTGAGTTCAGGCCCAGCACTGGGCTCTCTGCTGTCCATGCAGAGCCTGCTTTGGATCTTCTGTCCCCCTGTTTCTCTGTCCCTCCTCCACTTGCGTTCTCTCTCTCTTTCTCTCTCTTTCTCTTTCTCTCTCTCAAAAATAAACACACACTAAAAAATATTTAAAAACAAATTTGTAAAATTTATATATGCTTTTAATCTAAATCCCCACCTCTCCTTTTTTTTTATTTTTTGAATATTGGCAAGTAAGTTGATTCTTAAAACTATACGAGAATACAAATGGTGAGAAAAGTCAGTCAATGATAAAGAACAGCAATGAAAGACACATACAGATATCAAAACTCATTTACTGGTCCTGCAATTAAAACAGTGTGAAACTGCACCAAGAATTAAAGACAGACCACTGAAATAAAAATAGATCCATATATATTTATTCAACTGATTTACGGCTAAGATGTCAGTCAGTACATTGGAGGAAAAAATTTTCATTTCAATATAATGGTCTGGACAATTTGCATATATATTTCTATTTATTTATATTTATAGATGTGATAAAAAAAAGAATCTTATTCCTGTCTTATATCACACACAAAACTCAATTCCAGAAGACTCACACTTATCTAAGTGTAAATATTGAAAAAATGCAACTCCTAAAGATAATATAGGACATTTTTAAATGACTTAGGTAGAAAAAGATTTCTTCTAACACAAAAAATACTAACCATAAATAAGATGCTTGCTAAATTGAACTTCATTAAGAACATCATATAATTTTACAAGATGACATTTATCATGGTAACAAAAATTGCCTAAAAAGGACAAATTTAGCTTAGTTAAATTAAGTTGTGTGAAATCCTTAAGATAAATATTATAAATCTTTTTTCAAAAGTGATGAACGAAATAAATAATTAAATGAAAGAATAAAATGTAAATAAAAAACATTTAATACTGTAAACACATACTAGTAAATAAAAAATAAAGGACATGAAAGACAATATTATCTATTTATACACTTAGGTTAGCAAACATAAAAAGTAAATGTATAAATATGGTTATAGGAATGTTAGATACAAACTTAGGATAATAGTTACAGATCTACAAAAGAGAGAGGCATTTACATAAGAAGCCTTTCATGGCAGAGGATGGGTTTTCTTCAGATGTACTTTTGTGTATTACCTCCAAAGATGACAATATTTTTCAGGTATATTGTGTTTTCCATATATTTTTAATATATGAAATATTATATATAAATATTTATATACATATATATTTTTTACATATATACATATATATATAACCTCTCCTAATCTATTTCCATCAAGCGTTTTTCTCAAGTCAGAGCAAAATTCCAGCTTCTGGTGGATATGATGTCAACTTAAGTGTCTCAGTGCCCGTATCACTGAGGCATACTAGAAGAGAAACCATGTCAAAGAAGGAAATTCAATTACTGCTATTGGTAGTAATACTTTGTGATACTACATGGGGCTAAATAATAACACCACTTTACCTTTACCATTACCTTCAATTCTGTGTCCATGTAATTCTAAATATTACATAGAATCTAATGAGTGCAAAGACATTGTAGTCAATGTTTCTCCTTCCTCTCCTCTTATTAGTCGAACACAAATTACAAGAACTTTCCAGAAATTCTTCTCATCTTTGTTTAAAACAAATCGATACAGTCACTATTAGTATTAGCTATTATTATTTTAAAATGGGTGGACTGATGATAAAAGAAATCTGATAGGTTGTCTTTAACATGACAAAATATATCATAAAATTTACTTCACCATTACTAAGTAATTTAAATTTAGGCACTTGCAGACATACACAAGTAACAATATATAAAACTAAATTATTATTTATTAATCAAATGGACATAAATATATTCTGTGTTCTAAAGATGTCACTGTGAATAGACACTCCCAATTGCTTTAAAACGTAATGCTGAATCCATAAACAATAACAAAAGAACATAATAATCTATGCCACTATAGATAGTGAATATTACATATATAGTCATTCTGCCTAATTAATATATCTGCAGCTTAGTAACATCTAAGTCACATTATTAAACTATAAGCTACTGTTAAGCTACAAAAATCTAGCCTCCAACACATGTTAAATAAAAAAGAGCAAAACAGAACCATCACATGTACATGTGAAGAGACAGAAACATACACACGCACACACACAAGACCAAACAACCTAGTTAAAGTAAGGAAGACATTTTCTATTTCTCTATAGTACTTTGTTAAATTTTTTGAAGGAAAGTAGTGTATTCTACTCCTGCAGTGTCATAAATAGAAAATTAAATAGAAAATGAGCTTGTGACCTCGTAAATCCTTTTTAATTTTCTCCTAATCTCTAAGTAATACATTTGTCAGTCTTTTTTCTCAAAAATGTAAGCAGAGTGACGATGCTGACAGGACCATGCAGAATGTTCTTTAAGTGATAAAACTACACGTGTGCTGCCTTTAGTTCTGATAATTCCCACCTTTTGCTGTGTCACATATATTGCCGCTTGTGTATTCTTTCTACAAGATTCTTCAATTGAAATAACATTACTTCATACTGTGGGAAAAACAAAACAGACAATAACAAGAGCAACAACAAGGCACTCCCTGTAGACTTTATAGATAATCAGTCCTGAATCTTTATCTATACGGGTCTTATACCTCCTGCCTGAACCAATAATATAGGATACCACTTTTCATAATTTCCTAGAGACACATCTTTAAAGGGTACATCTATACTTTCCAGGCACTAGTATTTCCTCTCTCTTCCTAGTATCTATCACTTATTGTAAATGTGTATAAAATGTAAAATCAATTAACTAGTTCTAATTGCACACTCTGAATGAGGGGAATGTTTCCTGCAGGGGAAGGATTTGGAACAGTTTACTACAGTGGTTATTCTAAATTTACCAAGCCAATCAACCCATAAATCTCAAGTGCCAGTGTGGCATTTCCGACGGACAGATGTACTAGCGACACCTTTGCAAAACAGGTTGTCATAATATATACACACACATTCATAAACATACACACATATACACACGTGCATATATTATATACACACATTCATAAACATACACACATATACACACGTGCATACATAATATATATACACACATTCATAAACATACACACATATACACACGTGCATACATAATATATATACACACATTCATAAACATACACACACATACACACATGCATACATACTTCATTAGCCTCAGTAAAATAAATAAGGTGAATTAGATCCAGGCTTGAATGTTAATTCATTTTGTACAGTTTTGGGAAACCCTCTTTTTCTTAGCTTCCTCACCTGACTTGTAGGAAAGTTAGACAAGATTATATTATTCATCTTAAAATGGCTTACAGTTACATTTGGTATGTGGGAAAACAATACTTGTGAGTTTTTTGAAGATTTTTTAAAATGTTTTAATATTTATATTCAGAATCACAGAATCCCCTGAAATATGAGATGGGGTTTTGTTGTTGTTGTTTCTTTTACTGTTGTTTGTTTTTGTTTTTTCTTTAGTTCCTACAGCATCTGCTTACAGACTAGTTTCCAAGTGTAGCCAGGAAATATGAAGACTTGAGTGAAAGAAAAGTTAATTTAGTAACTGAAAGGAATCTTTTTTTTTAATTTTATTTTTCAAATAAAAATTCATGACAAGAGAATGAAAACATCACAGAATGATATAACATTGCATATTTTGCATAGGATTTTCAAATAATTGAAATAGTTTTGCTAACATGGTGTGTTTCTAGAAGACAATATCAACATGGGTTAAAGTAACACAGCTATTTGATGGAAAAATTAAAATATGTATATGTATGTTCTAAAATAATTCATACAATTCAAAATTTTTCTTTTAATAGACTAGACCAAATGTTTAATCAGTGGATCAAAGTCTGTCCTAATATAAATTCATATGCTAGGCACACTTTAACAACAGGGAAATCTGCTGTTATATTGTAACTTGGAAAATACTATTCACAAATAGCAGTTTAAAGACAAGGATGTCCACATTCATCACTTTCATTCAATATAATACTGAAGTCCTGACCATAGTATCAGACAACAAAAAGAAACAAAAGGCATCAAAACTGATAAAGAGAAAGTAAAGCTTTCACAATTTGTAGATGACAAAATATGAAAACCCCAATGACTTCACACACACAAAAAAACAACTAGAACTGATAAATGAATTTTGTTAGAACACAGGATACAAAATCAATATATAGCCATCACTGCATTTCTATGTTAATAGTGAAGCATCAGAAAGAGAAATTAAGAAACAATCACATTTACAAATTGCACCAAAAGTAATAAAGTACCTAGGAATAAACTTAACCAAGGTAAAAGACCTGTACTCTGAAAGCTATAAAATATTGATGAAAAGAAATGAAGATGACACAAAGAACTGGAAAGACATTTCATGCTTATAGACTGGAAGAATATTGTTAAAATATCCATACTACCCAAAGCAATCTATAGATTTAATGCAATCCCTATCAACATACCAAAATCATTTTTCACAGAGCAAGAATCCTAAAATTTGTATGAAACCACAAAGACCCTAAGTAGATAAAGTAATCTTGAAAAAAAGGCAAAGCTGGAGGCGTCACAACCCCAGACTTCAAGTTGCATTATAAAACTGTAGAGATCAAGTCAGTATGATGCTAACACGTGCGCGCGTGCGCACACACACACACACACACACACACACACACATTGAAAAGAATAGAAAACACAGAAACAAACCTGTGACTGTGTGAGCAATTAATCTTCAACAAAGCAGGAAAGAATATCCAATGGAAAAAAGATAATCTCTTCAATAAATGGCATTGGATAGAGTGAATAGCAGCATGCAAGAGAATGAAACTGGACCTTTTTCTTACACCATAAACAAAAATAAACTCAAAATGTATTAAGGACCTAAATGTGAGACCTGAAACCATAAAAATTTTAGAACGGAGCACAGGCAGTAAATTTTTCTGACATCGACCATAGCAACGTTTTTCCAGATATGTCTCCTGAGGCAAGGGAAACAAAAGCAAAAATAAACTAATGGGACTCCATCAAAATCAAAAAGCTTCTGTACAGCAACGAAAACAGTCACAAAACTAAAAGATAACCTACTGAATCGGAGAACATATTTGCAAATGACAATCATGATAAATGGTTAGTACCCAAAATGTGAAAAGAACTTGTATAACTCAACACACACATACACACACACACACACAAATAATCCAATTAAAGATGGGCAGAAGACATGAATATTTTTACAAGGAAGACACGCAGATGGCCAACAGACACATTAAAAGATGCTCAACATCACTCATCATCAGGGAAATGCAAATCAAAACTACAAGGAGGTATAACCTCACATCTGTCTGAATAGCTAAAATAAAAAACAAGGAACAGCAAGTGTTGGCAAGAATGTGGAGAAAAAAGGAACTTTGGCACCGTTGGTGGGAGTGCAAACTGGTACAGCAACTGTGTGAAACAGTATGGAAATTCTTAAAAAATTAAAAACAGACTTACTATATGATCCAGTAATCCCGCTACTGGGTATTTACCCAAAGACAACAAAAACACTAATTCAAAAGGATATATGAACCCCTATGTTTACTGCATCATTGTTTACATTAGTCAAATTATGGAAGGAGCCCAAGAATACATTGGTATATTAATGGATAAAGAAAAAGTAGTATGTATGTGTTCGTATAGGTAAATATGTATATAAATATATACATACATATACAATGTTATATACATACAAACACACACACTCTACAATATTACTCAGACATTAAAGAATAAAATCTTTTCATTTGCAATAACATGGGTGGGTCTAAAGAGTATAATGCTAAGCAAATTAAGCCAATCAGAGAAAGAAAAAAACCATATGATTTCACTCATATATGGTGTTTAAGAAACAAATGAACAAAGAGGAAAATAAGAGACAAATCAAAAATCACTTTTAATATAAACAACAAACAGATGGTTAGCATAGAGGAGGCGTGTGGGAGAATGGGTGAAATAGGTAATGGGGATTTAAAGTACACTCATCACGATGAGCACTGAGTAATGTGCAGAATTGGTGAATCATCATATTGTACATTTGGAACCAATATAACACTGTATGTTAACTATACTGGATTTAAAATAAAATAGAATAATAATTCTTACTGCAAAATAAACCTAATATTTTTTAAAAGCAGTAGTTGAGTGGAAAATAAAGTTTCTCCTTACCATTGTATTTGTATATACACAATTGTATATTGTATATACAAATATACAAACATAAATTGTATATACACACATTTTTATATAACATTTATAATACGACAATACACTTAAAGTAAAAAAAAAAAAAAAGACTGCAAGTGAAACTATGCAGAAACCACATTAGAAGAGAAAGTGATAGTCTCAAAATAATCAGATTTTAGCCTGGTATTGATGTAGTTTATGGCAGAATAGAATTATTTTTCTTCTAAGTCTATTGTGTTCTTAACATTAGCAAATTCATCAAATTCTGGCTAATGTAATATATATTTAACAAATTAATTAAAATTGGAATAAGATATTTGAAAGCTCCAAGAATTCATTCATGTATAACATTTACTGTTAGCAATAAATACTTTTTATATTTTTTAATGAATGGAACACAATTCATAAAAAAATATCAGTCACCACTCAATAATTCATTGTGGATCCACTGAACACTGCAATAAACAATTTATATTCTACTTCACATTCATATAAAAAGGAAGAGTGTTTTTAATATCACACCCCAGATTTCACATACTATTTTTGTGGGCTCATCTACTCTTAATACTGTTCAATATACTACTCATCAGGCATTATAGAAAAGGCTTTAGGAGAGAACCATCTAAAACAGATACGAACCACCCCAGAGCATTTTATATTGATTAAAGTGAACATTTAGGGCAACCTTAAAAATTGAAAAGTAAACTCCAACTCTGTAACTCTGTAGATGTGTCCTGAAATGAGGATAAATTCTTAAATATTCTGCTTTGATGGTGGTAGGACTCAGAAAGCTTGCCTCATGTTAATGTTTGTCTAGAAGTACTCCTATGTCAGCCTCAGATATTCACCACCAGGTAGTGCAGAGACCTACGTAACTTTTATGCTTTAACTTTATAACTTTCTCCCAAGCCCATGGTAAAAAAGAAAAAAATAATAACTCTTATTCACTATTTCTAAGGGATGTTTTTGAGAATCATGGCTCAAATTTTTATATTTACTCAAACCTAACATGCCAGCCAACAAAATGACATTTGCCAAAATGAGAAATGAAAATATTATTCAATACTTTCTCGCAAAGTACTGACATGTCCATCAATACTGACAATGGCAAAATTCACATACATATAATATATATATATATGAAAATACATATATATATATGTATAATCACATATAATCAATGTCACACACAAAAGGAGGGAAAACACTATCAAATATCAGTCATGGGTAAGTAAATGAAAATCAGCAAAGAAAAAGATAAGAAACCAAATACACTGATTCAAAAGAAAAGCATAAATTATAAGGAATATCCTACCTAACTTAAAGATGGGATTGCAAAACATAATAAAGAGGACGAGAAGAGTCTGGCAAACATATACAAACTACTATTTTACATTTAAAAATGACAGATATCTATAGCAAACATTTGATTGCCATACTTGGATTGAAATATTTTAAAATATATTACTTAAAGAAATTTTCACCAGATTCTACACATTGCATCAGTAAAATGAAAATGAAACTTTTCCCATCTAAAAATATCACAGAAAATAGTATTTGTATATATCTACATGAAAGATACTGATGAATCATTCAGAATAAATATATTACCACAAGATCACTGACAAAGACACAATGTGTCTCAAATAAGGAGAAATATGCAATTACAGATACTCAAAGAAACAATGTAGAATCATATAAAGTATTGCAAACAGGAAAAATACTTCTTTGGTGTTCAAGTCAAACAAGTTGCTTAAAATTGTATGCACATATTTTCTCATAATGAGCAACACAGCATCCATGGACACATTTTTGTTAGGTGATAGCGTCTAAAAAGTCGTTTTAGCATCCAAATATCATGACACAAGACAACGTGTAATAGCACATGTTATTTCTGTCCAACCATAAGCACACTTTAAATGGCATTTTGAATAGATGCCACTGAACTGATGACATTAAGGGAAAATACCTGATTTAAACAACTCCCTCTGATATTTCTGTGTATCTTTTTAAAGCCGAATAGAGCTGATAAACCTTCTTACATTGAAAATCACTTTAATACACTATTAAGACAAACATAAAAGCATCTGAAAAGAAAGAAGGTCAAAGATAGGTGACTAGGAGATAGAAACGTCAGAATGAAAAGTTCAAAATCCAAAGCTGACCATAATACTAGTGCAAACAAGAGGAAATAATAATTAATGTGCTTGAGGTAATTTAGCATCATGAAGAGCTTTGTGGAACCATCTCATCAAACACAATGCTATTTAATTATCAGAACAGTAAGAGATTTCCCCCAAGACACCGCATTAAATATGCCTCTACCAAATAAACCCTGTCGTATCTTTTCTAGCTCTTAGATTTCTCCCTAATCTCTTTCATAAGTTTTACCCTTGAATTTCCTCCCTCCCTCCTTCTCCCTGTTTCTACATCCCTGCTAGACAACTGCTAATTAAAATGAACACAGGTAAATTAAGGTAGACTTTTTCAAAGGGGGGGGGCTGTAATAACAAGGACTTATGCTAGACAATCAAACTAATAGAAGTCTTAAGATCTGAAGCACTCAAATTAAAATAAACTCCTTGAAATATATCAATCTACATTTCCAAAATGACTTTTTAAAATGAAGTGTGCTGCTAAATGCTGCCTTGTAAATTGTATTAATTAACTACAAGCTTGTACAAATTAGTAAAATTTTCTTTGGAAAGTCTTTCCTAAATTGTCACAGTAGTTATTTTAATGTAGACATATCTTGTGTCCAGACGTTTTATAGTGTAAATTATACTACAGTGTTACCCTAATTGGAGAAAGAGCACACTCAATGATTATATTTTGCTATTTATCTTACTGGCTTATTCAAAGGTGACAATTCTGTGCATTAAAGTTACTGAAATCATACATGGCTTCTATAGCACCTTAGATGTCTACATGTGTGATGAAATCTATTGTGATTTTCAGTCTCAGGATCAGTCAAGTCTTGACAAAACAGCATATTTATAGTCAGAAAAAAGCTGACAGAATAATCATGTGCAAATAGAACCTTAATTCAAGATAATGACAACAGTTTACCTTTTTATATTCACAGTGGTTTGTTAATACTTATATGATATATAAGCATACACAATGGGTTGTGTATACTCTTACATTTGTATTAGCATACTTCAGCTCCTGGTGCCTGGGTGGCTCAAGCAGTTAAGCATCTGACCTTGGCTCAGGTTATGATCTTGCAGGTTGTGAGTTCTAGCCCCATGTGAGGCTCTGTGCTGACAGCTCAAAGCCTGGAGCCTACTTGGGATTCTGTGTCTCCCTCTCTCCGCCCCTCCCCCACTCATGCTCTGTCTGTCTCTCTCTCTCTCTCAAAAATAAACATTAAAAAATGTAAAGGAAAATTATACTTCAGGTCATCGAAGTTCAATATACAGAAAACAACTTGTATCACTCCTAATTCTTTCACAAAATACCGACTGACTGCCTCATTTGTGGTCAAGTAATGCTAGGCACTGGAATTAAAATGTAGAGACAGACAGATAATTTCTAACTGTATTAGCTTCCTGGGGTCGTTGTAACAAATCACCACAAATGAGGCGGCTTACAACAACATGAATCTATTCTCTCACAGCTCTGGAGGCCAGAAATCCCAAATCAAGTTGCTGGCAGGGCTGTGTTACCTCTGGAGGCTCATTTCTCCTTTGCTTCTTCCAACTGCTTGGTTTCCTCTTCATCACCCCAATCTCTGCCTCCATCTTCACACTGCATCTCCTTCTTCTGTCTTTGTCTTCTCTTCTGTTTGTCAACCACCCTCTCCCCACATTGTGTCTTTTATAAGGATGCTTGTCATTGGATTTGCATAATCCAAATGTAACTCAAGATCTTTAAATTAACTACATCTGCAAGATTCTTTTTCCAAATAAGGTAACATTCACAAGTTCAAGGGATCAGTACATGAACAAACTTTTTGCAGGGAGGAGGGCACCAGATGACTTACTACTAAGTTCAGGAAACTTACTGATTAATGGTGAATAAGCTACTTAACCAGGTAGTTAATATAAAGACTGATAGGTTTCACTATAAGGGTGGGAAAAGAAAGTTTTTCTTAGGAAACACTCAGGTAAGGTACCAAACTCAAGCATGAAAGATCAGGAAGATTCCCAGAAAGAGTTTTAAGAAAAGTAGAAATTATCCAAGTAAGACTGAAGATAAACTATATGCAAATTTCTAGAGGAGAGAGAACATGAAATTCTAAGGAATGAGAGAGAAGTTTAGAGTGTATAGAGCACAGGGGATCTTGGCAGTAAAGTAGTGAGTGGTTGGGTTCATCAAGGGGAGTTTAACACAGTAAAGCTGTATTAAAGAATTTCAACTTTAATCCAAAGTGGGAAACCAATGAACAGACTGACAAAAGGTCATGGCCTGTCCAGTTAGGCACTTGGGATAAAAAAAATCTCAGCTGCTCCGAGCGTGGACTGGAGGACAGGAGTATAAGGTTGGGGGTCCTTTCCAGAAATCCAGTGAAGTGTTTATGCTGGTCCCAACCAGTGCAGTGGCAAGGGGAATCAAGAGATATGGATGAGTTCAAGTGAGATGTTTTAGGAAGAACTGCTAATGCTTAAATCAGCTGAATTTGAGTGTAAACATAACGAAGGTACCAACAGTACTGAACACCCAGATAGATGATGGTGTACTTCATTTAGATAAGAGACATGAAGGGAGAGCCACTGTAGGGGGTGGAAGAGAAAAGATGGATTTCACTGCAGACATTTAAGGTTTAAAATGTTTCTAGATTTCAGATTGATGTGTGGCATGTGGACCATATGCACAAAGGGAAAGGCAGATTAGACATAATAATTTGGGAGTCATTCATTTCAATTCAATAGTTGAAAATACTAGGGGCTGGATGAATTGCCCCTTCCCCCACACCCCTCTCCCAGAATGCAGAAAAGATGTACTTGCAGAGAACCCAAAGAAAATAGGATTTTAAGGAAAATAACAGAAGCAGGAGTCTATAAAGACTGGTCAATGTGTCTGTGCACAGGTGGTAGCTGGGAGGGACCATGGGGAAAGAAGAATTAAAAGAGGAATTTGCACGGTGAAGCCTAAAAGTACCAGTAGAGAATCAGTGTACGTTTTCCTATTCATCCTTGTTTCCCAAAGCTGCTTTTTCCAACCTCTTCTCTCTTTTAAGTCTCCTTACTCTGACTGTGTCAGGTAAGACAGTTTAGTTAAATTCTATCAAGTCGTATGACTAATGAGAAATGTTTCTGGAATTAACTACCAGTGACAAGGCCCAAAAGGAGCTACTGCAGATTAGAGGAGCTGGAATCACCCCAAGGTGCGCAGAAGCAGAAAGTCAGGAAGTAGATGCATCAGGTTTGGTTAAGAGGAGACGCACAGAGCAGTAGCTAAAGGGGTACGTAGCAGCAAGGGCTGTTGTCTCTGCTTTGCTCTTGCTCCCTGCACTCCTCCAATAGTGAGAGAAATCTGAGCAAGTTTAAATATTGATGTGAAGGATGGATCAGAGAGGAAAAGACTAAAACTCAGTGAATCAGGGGAAAAAAAAAAACAAACAACTCCAACAAATCAATGTGCATTTCCTAACAAAAAATGTTGTGGTCTATAGTCTGGGTAAATAGTCTTTATGTATCCTGAAACAAGGGGTATTTTTCCACAGTAACAGGAGGCAAGTAGAGAACTAGGAAATAAATGCAAGTACTTTCTGTGATTTTATGGATGAAGTCTTGGCTCTCCCAGTATAAAAATACTATGCTGTCAGGAAGAATGAGGCCAGGCTATCTCTGAGCCTGATAAGAGAGGTGGTGGCAAGGGAGATTTGACAAGAGAAGAGAAGGTAGGAAAAAGTAACTTTAGAAAATGGAAAAAAGTGCTAAGTGGAAAAGCATAAAGCGATTTCTTACTAGTAGTTTTGGTTTCATTGTGCAAGTTTTTATTTTTAACTTACGCAAGATCATTTCCCTCGAGGTGACACAACTAAGCAATATTTACTGTCTGATGGCACAGTCTGAAATAAGGTGTCAGCTCCGGGGATTACAAACAAGACAACGGCAATACAGATCAACAGCAGAAGCCTCGAGCTAAAAAATATATTTCTCATATCACACACAATTCAATAACTGAAAATGCAGTCAGTTCAATAGAACCTTTTTTTTAATATAATGCAAATAACTCAAGCTTTTAGAGTTTGAAGTTATTCTTTTTTTAATTTTTTTTAATGTTTTATTTATTTCTGAGAGAGACAGCGTGAGCAGGGGAGGGTCAGAGAAAGGGAGACACAGAATCTAAAACAGGCTCCAGGCTCTGAGCTGGCTGTAAGCATACAGCCTGATGTGGGCTCGAACCCACAAACCGTGAGATCATGACCTGAGCTGAAGTCGGACACTTAACCGACTGAGCCACCCAGGTGCCCCTAGAGTTTGAAGTTTTTCGTCCATTCATAGGGCCAATAATTGACCAAATCAATTCCCACTTGAAAATTTCCTTTAAGGAAAATCTTATAGGAAAAATGGGAGCACAGTGGGCTCTGAGTAGAAAAAAAGGAGGGAAGAGGGGGGCAACGTGATAAAGTAGTTTGTATTTCTACCAGTCCTTGAACAGTATTCCCTTGACCTCTCCGATGCTTATCTTTCTCCATATTTCCTATATTAGGACTCAAGATCCTTGCCTCAAAATGCTAAGGATTGTGCAGAAAATGTAATTTCCTTCAGTTGGTGAAAGACAAACTGGAAGTTTCTACAGAAGTTAAGAGGGGGAAACAATCACATTACATAGTTGTCAATTTGACACCCCTCTGTTAGGCTACCTAAAAAACGATAAAGTTCACTGAGCTAGGGAATAAAAGCATTTTCATCTCCCCTCACCACCTAGTTTTCTACAGCTTTCCATTCCTCTGTCTTCCAGCCAGTTCTTTTCTCTGAAGCACTAGGAATGAGATAACATTTCCTCTGTCAAGTTCTCTACTCCAGGCTCAAACAGCATCATTCAGAAGCAACCAGAACAATAATGTTAAAATTCAAGTTATATAAAATAATAAAATAAATTATTCAGCCCTGAAGACATTTTTAGATAATCCTTTATGGAAGTGCAGACTTAATGACATAATTTGCAAGATAGGTTTTTATCCCTTGAGGGCAAAATAAACATTGAGAAATCAACGCCATGTGGAGAGAACAGCACAAAAAAATATGAGGGGAAAGGTCACCATCACAGCACTGGTGCTGACTGCATATGCTAGGAAGAACTAAATTCTGTTGAAATCTAGTTTTTTTCTGACATGTAAGACTATGAGAGCCCTTGGTTCAAGTTAGAAAAAACTTTTAAACTAAATGCTATATTATTTCCAAGTGGGTTACTAAAAGTAAAAAACAAAATGAAACAAACAACACACACGAAAAAGAAGTTAAAGATGCTTTGAACATTTTTAAGGCAATTTTTTATATATTATACCCTCATGATGGGTCTATGGAAATGGTGTAGGAACATACTTTTCCTTTTTTATTCTATGTCAATTCTCTAGAATTCTAACAGATAATAATAGCAAATACTCTAAAATTGCTTGCCATGTGCAATCCAGTATTCCAAACATTTTGTGCACATTCACCTATTTACCCATACATCAATTCAACCAAATAGGCACTACTTTTAATATCCACCTTAGAAATGGCAAATCTAAGACATAGAAAAGATAAGCAACTTGTCCTACATAGCAAATAATAGAGTTGGAACTGAAACCAGGCAGCCTGGCTCTCATATCCAAGCCCTTAGCCACTGTGCATATTTCCTTACACTGCTGAGTTAATATGTATTTTCTTGTGTTGCTATGGTCCAGGTATGTCCACTGTAGTTCCATTACATGGTAAATCATAGACAGTCCAACACTTCAATATTAATAGAATAATCACTATAAGACTTTGACTAATTTTGAAAAAATAAATCTCTTCACTTTTGCCTACAGGATAGTAATATTCCATATATCATGAATTTGCTGTGACTACTTAAGGACAGTTTAACATGGTGTCTGGCACATGGTAAGAAATTATAAACAAGTGTTGTTTTAACTATCATTATTAATAACAACTATCATTATTAATATATTGTCTTTTATTCTTACTTTTAATCTAATGTTTAGATCATAATGATTGTTATTCCTCCATTGCCCCTCATCCCACTACCTATTCCTAACCAATTGCTTTTTTCTTTTGCTTTGCACATCTGTTCATTGTCTGCATTTCTTTTGACAGGTACATTGCTGTCTTATTGACCAGGTAGCTGTGCATTTTCTTGACATCCCCATTCAATATTATAGTCTTCAATCTTTATTATAGATTATATATATTATGATAAACATCTAATTAACTATCATCTATCTAGATATTACAGATATGTATCTATATTATACCATTTCACACTTTGCAGAACATTTCACAAATGTTCAATTACTTCTCCAAATTATCAGGATACTTGTATAGGAAAAATCTCAGACTTGTCTGCCAAACTATAACAAGCACAGGCTCTAGATTTACCTTTCAGATCCTAACAACCTTTTCTGCTTCTCTCCTGCTTTGTTTTCATTTATCTTCATTTTCCTTGGCAACT
Source organism: Proteles cristata cristata (assembly GCA_017311185.1). NCBI lineage: Eukaryota > Metazoa > Chordata > Mammalia > Carnivora > Hyaenidae > Proteles > Proteles cristata. Next base: position 470,363 of record JAESUZ010003332.1, read on the forward strand.
GGGCCCTCAACCTCCCAGTGCATCAGCCTTCTTCTGGCTTCTCATTTCCTATCAACCAGGACCCCACATTCAGCTGTTTATGTCAGTGCTAGCCCCACCAATACTCATTATCTGTCTTATAAAATATTTTAGTTGTATGCTTAGTCTTACCATTTAACCATTAACAATTTTGTTCATACCTCTATCCCTGTGTGTAACTATAATGAAGACAATATCAGGGACTAATTATCAAACCCAGTCACTTTTTCAAAGTCCTCACTTGCATTAAATCATGTGACCGTAAACACTGTTCATCATCTTTCTTTTTATGAATCCAGAGTGCACAGACTCAAATTTTGTCTTTGTGCCTTACATAACTGTGTACTGAGTCATTCAGAAGAACCTATCTCAATGAATTGTTGAATGATTAAATCAGTAAATGTGCAGAAAACACTTAGGACCACATAAATATCACACAATAACTGACATTCCTCTACCTCTTCTAAACTATGTATAACTGGAACACGTATTTCTTATAAAAATTTAATCCATCTCTATATTATGGGTGTGTGCATGTCGCTCCTTAATGAGCAGATTGATTGTAAGCTAATTGAAAACAGATTTATCTCTTAATCACTTACTTGCCACAGGGAGTAGCACAATATCATGCACATAGCCAATAAATATCTATTTTATCAATGATACACAAATTACCAGTAATATGTTTATTTTATTATATTTTACTGGGTTTGCCCAATATTAAGCTTATTCGCTACTTTCAATGAATATTCTAAAAACTGAGAAAAAGGTAGCAATGCTGTTTGTTTAGCTTCCCTTGAGTATTTACTATGCATCAGGTAATTCACATATATTAGTCCAATTAGTTTTCGCTCCCATACTTTTATAAGATAATGTCTGTGTTAATATATGAAGTCCTGAGGTTCAAAGATGTTAAGTGACTTGCCCAAAATGATATATTTTGGTAAGTGGTGAGCCCAACATTAGAAACTGAAGTATCTGCCTTTCCCTCAGCCTAATTCCAACCCTGCCTAATTTTGATAAGAAAGAAGCAGGTCTGTATTCTCCTCCTACAGGAATGAAGCCCTGTCTAGTGGGTCCAAGAGACTAACCATGTCATTCTCTCCCTTTCTACATGCCCTTGAAACATACAGAAAATTCTACCATTTGGTGCTTGTGTCTTTGTTAAGAATGGGCACATGCAATATGCTTTGTCTGTAGCTCCTAATTCCATGGAAGGGAATAATAATTCTGTAAAGTAGCTTCATGATTTTGATAGTTTCTATTCTCCTTTTAATTTTTTTTTCTTCAGAATAATCCAATCTCTCTCATGACCAAGATTTAAACAACAAAGGCGGTTCTCTGATTCTTGTTTGTAATTGATGTAGAGAAAAAAAACTGCCTCGATGTAAGGCATCGGCTTTATCTGTTATGGGAAATGAAATGGGTCACTACAAAGAATTCGTTCTTAAAAAATCTCGTGTATTAAATGCTTCAATTTTTTAATAACTTTGAATATAATATACCAAAAATTTGACAATTTTGCAATAAATTATATGAAAAATAAAATTAACAACCCGTCCTTAAGCACTGGACCAAAAAATTACAAAGAAAAAGACCTTTTATTTTCTAGACCTTTTTCATTTGTTTATTGAACAGTCCCTCCTTTCCAGATTTAACACACCAATGACAGTCTTGTACCATACCTATTGTGCGGCTGTGTTCTCTTGACATCGCCTTGTGAAGAAAAACCATCTGCAAATATTTATTAAACAAACACTAATGTCCTTGCTAAAGGCAATAATTGCTTATAAATGCTTATACTATGAATAATAATAATCTATATTCATTAACCCTTATTGTGTGCTATTTAAGATGCTAACCATTTGGTCCTTACTGTAACACTACAAGAAAAGTATTATCATTCCCAGTTAACTTGAGAGAAAACTGATCTGGAGATCAATGACTTGCTAAATGTCACAGAGGGTGAAGAGCTGGAACCAGAATTTGAACCCTGATGATTTGGTGCCAGAGCCTCCATCCTTACATAGTGAAAGACAACAAGCAGGTATGGAGATTCTGATACTTCTCCTAAAATTAAGTTCACTTGGATTCTTTGGCCAAGGAAATATGCCAAAAAAAAGGGAAAAGGAAAGCTCAACTCACTCAAATTTGGGTGGCAGCCCTGACGATGTGGTCATTTTTATTATGATAAAATAGTTCAAAATGATTTATAATAAAATTCCCTGTCTCTGGCTTTCTAGACTTTGAGTACTGAAAATAACAGTCCATGAGTAATTGAGCAATAAATTAAAAATTAGCCTTCTCAGCCCTCATTGAGACACCAGCACTCCTTGCACCAGAGCTAACAGCCACCGCGATAGTCTATGGCAACCACAACAGCATTGATTCTATTACCAGATAATAAACGGCTCACCCTATTTATAATCCATGCAACTCTAACAAGGCTAAATCCTTGCTAGGAGTCTCACACTTGCTAAATATATGTAAGTACTTCTAGAGACAGAGGCATTTTCTCTCTCTTCATGCTAACATTTAAATGATGCTTCCAAATCAGTTGACTAACAGCTTCTTGTGGATTCAAAGCAATGGAAAAAGCATAAAGTTACAAAAGTACAAGAAAAACATTGCAGAAAATGAAACAGTTGGGGGGATTTATTTTTTCTTTATAAGTGAGACTAAGCATGTAGATGTGTGGATGTTTGTTGCTAAATGGATAAGTGAAATGAATACTTTGAGAGTATGGCTACTCTAGCCCACATTTTCCACCATTACACTAAAAGTGGAAGAGTTCAGAAAACATTCACGTGATTTGCCTTTAGCCCTAAATACACCTTTACTTTTTCACCTTCCTTCTGGCCGCCACAGACATCAGCATATTAAGTGAGGTACAGTGGGGTCAAGCATGTTCTGGAACACTTGTGGATGCCCGGTCTCTTCTTTACCTCCCTTAAATAACCCAGTAGATACGTTTGTATGTGTTGTGCGTATATATTCTCACTGGAACAAATGGTTTGTATGTTGTTTGTTGTTGTTGTTGTTGTTGTCCCTTCAAGAATTACAACTACATTGAGAAAATTAGGAATTAATTGTTAGCTTCATGGTGTGACAGATGGAGGTCATATGGAGAGCGAGTATCTAGTTTATGAGTATGTCTTTAACTTTTACTATCATACCGAGAAACTCTTATTTCATGGCACGTTTGTACCTTTGATTCAGTAAAGGTACTTGTGTAAGTACATGTAGACATGAAGGATAGAGAAGAACAACAGGGTCCTGTCAGATGGTTTTAAGAATCCAAAGTATCCAGTGCTCAGCTCTTCATCATGAGTAAGCCAAGCAAGTGAAAAACGAGTGATAGCTGAGACCAAACACAAACACATGGGCTTCCAGATCCCACTCCTACCTGCCTCAGCTAAGGTCTTTTCCCATTTTAATTTGCATCCCCTCCTTTAAGGTTATTCCTGATGTACTTTAGCCGACTTTGATCTATATAAAACTGTTACAAGAGGAGACACTGTGGCAAAGTTCCCTAAAGGTGGCCATGGCCACTCCTCACAAAACTTAAAACAACAACAGTAACAAACCCCCAATTCTCTTCTCTATGCTACTTAAGCACCCAAACTTCCTTACCCTTTTCCCCACATATTCCACTCTTGACTTGGTTTCTTTTAGAAAATAAAAATAATATTTTTGAATTAAAAAAAAAAAACACTTACTGGAGGCTAATTGTTTCAGCACAGCTTAGCCAATGCAGCAATGAACAAGAGAAAAACCTATGTAATTTTTTCCCAGATTGTGAACACTAGACTGTGTTTCACACAGTCTCCCAGGAGGCAAGGTGATGAACTAATCATGTTGCGATCTACGAGGTCACAGCAAATAATTAAGACACTTGTTACAGTGGTCTGTGCGGTGCGATCCTGTAGCGAGTCAGAATGGATTTTCCATAAATTCAAGAAAAGGTCCTTTAAAATCCTAATTTAAAGCCTACATTTTAGCTAATTAAGAGCAGTGTGGCTCAAACTAATGTATCATTTTACATCTAGTGTATTGATAATCCTAAGTGCAGGAAGACAAAAAGCCTTATTTTTTTTCGCCTGCCCTTGGTTAGCTTTTCCACTATCTAAGGTGTTTGCTGGAAAAGAAACACACTGCAGCCTTAGTGATCAGCATGACAAAGGAAAGCAAGTCAGCTTGCATACACTCAGAAACAATTATCTGACATCTTCACATCATAAAACAGGTTTAAAATGCCACAGGAAAAAAGGATGTTCTTAGCCACAGAAAGACTCCCCTCAAAGTGTGGTGCAAATTAACATTGGACTAGTTGGTCAAAGACGATGAGGAATCTTTCAGGAGAGGTTTTTGTTTTGTCGTTTGTTTTTTAATGATGGTAAAGTCTCACATCTGTCATGTACAGCTTACATGTGGATCTGACTACAAACAATTACCACACATTACTTCCCATACCCAGTATGTGATGTCAGGACTCCCATACCTTCCATGGCAAGCGTGATTAGTATTTGACCACCTGACATTCTAAAGTACAAGAAATGAGAAGGTTCCGCAGTTTAAAAGTGACTTGAGCATCTAGTTTTTCATTTTTGTTTTATTTCTTAATGTGGTAAAAAATCCAGGGCAAACAAAAGTTTCTAAAATCATTCTGAATAATTCTGAAAATGTCTGCTTTATTTAAAATGTGGGAATTCTGACTCTAGTTTTTTAATTTCCTAAAAATAATTTACAAAAATATTGCAAGATCATTTTCAATTGTGAATATTCTCATATTATTTCTGCAAGTCATATTATTTGAAACTTAGTTGCTAAATTACAGGTACTTTTTTAATTAAACTTTTTAATGTATTAAGGAAAAGAAAGTGTTTTGGGGGTAGTTTTTATTTACCTACTATTATGTAAGTAATCAGGAAGAAAGGTACAACGCTGGATGAAGTAGTATTGCTCTAAAACATTGTTTTGTTCTTTGTTTCAATCTAATGCACAGCTTAAGATCCAAATATATAACTAATTTAAAAGCAGCTGAAACCAGAGAAGAGCTTCAATTCAAATTTTAAGAAAAAAATGAAATGAAGAATTACTACCCAATAATCATATGGTAATCATCCTCATTAAATATCATATTCATTATCAATAGATTATTTCTAATAAATGTATGTATTTCTAAACAAAATAAAGGATATAACTCTATCATCTCAGTAACAGCAAAAAAAGTGACAAAATTAATTCAGTGGAAAATAACACATGACAATCATTATTGATAACATATAAGCCAAAGTCATAATATAGTTTTAAATTTTCTAAAAACTTAAAAATCTCAAAAGCTTAAAAATTAATTTCAGTAACTTGATTCCAGGTTTGCAGAGCCCAAACAACAAAATACACATTTTAATTATTGCATTATTAACACTATTTTTTCAATCCCCTTTGGTCATGTGAGAGAAAGGATTAAAACACTTTTAGGTGAATAATCTGGGAACTTTTATTTCATATTTTTTCTCTTTTCCACACTATCGATATGAGATGCTTAAATATTCTGGGAATTATCATAAATATTATTCTTTTTTAATAAATATTATTCTTAATGTGAAATGACAACAAATACAATTAACTTGCAACAGTATAAAACAGAAAAAATGTGCAAAACACTAAACAGCATGAAAATTAATATATAGTTTCTATCAGCCTTTTCTGTTTACCCTCACTTTGTCTCAGATTATATTATAAATACTTTTTAGACTGCACAGTAGATAGACAAACTGTTGGTGATGTACTCTGATAAAATACAAATGAGTAGAATTTTAAAAGTATCATCCATCCTATGATTTTGAATCGCCATAAATTAAAGTATTTGCCTGCAGCCCATTGTAATAATTAAACTATTTCAAATAGTAAAGGTGTTCAATTCCCGTGACCACCACCACATCACACTCAGAACAAGAACTGTTTTACACATAAGTGCTGTAAAAATAGACCGCTCATGTGGGCACGTGACGTGTTGTGAATAGCTTCAGTACTTACTGCTGTCAATGCCTCCATCAGCACATTATCCTTACCCTCATGATTTTACAACTTAGTGATAAATATAGGAAAAGATGGCTTTTGAAGAACACTTTAGCGATTAACCATGAAATAGTCTTTTTAGAACAAATTGCTAAATTTAAATAACACATTACCCAATAGTCAAATTTCATGCTTCAACTGGAAACCTGGATGTTTAGCCGACTTACTAACATTGATTTATAGATACATTAGCAAAATATTATTTCACAATATTAACCATGTTAACTCATCACTGCAAGTCACTTTTTATTTGGTCAAGTGTGTATACATACATATCACATATACATATATATGACTTAACTTGTATTTATCCAATACTTGACATCCGATGTCAAGTATCCTAATTTTCTTTCCAATTATATTTCATAGTGGAATAAAACCAAGAAAAACTTATCTTTTCCTGTTTTACAACGAATTCTATGTTTCAGGAACATAGCTTTCTACCTTTTTAATTTTCTTTCCTTTCTATAAGTAAATATTACTTTTTAAAACTCTTAGGAAAAAACTACTAAAGTATGTGATTGACATTCATTTTATGGCATATTACTGTCTATCTTTATTCTTGGTTTCAAAACTTTTACACAGGATGATTAAACTGGAATGTCACAAGACACCCATCAGTTATTTAACCATGCGGTGCACAAAACTGAGAAACAGCCTCTTCTCTTGCCACCCCATGCCCTTCACACTCATTAATTTATTACCTAATATTAAGTATCACTGGTACTACAGAAAAACCAGAAACAAGGAAACCTTTTGGAGATTGTAAGTCAGAAAGTTGAGTTGGCAAATTTCATTTTTTAATGCTACTGGGCACATTTCTCATTAAGAGTCAAAATCAATAAGAGCCAGTGTGAAAGTTGTAAAGATCTCATTAATAAGATTAATTAGTGTTTTATGTTAGCTATACAGCAAATACTTCAGCTGGTTATTGTTAATTGAATTAGCAAACTTCAGGGAAAAATTATTTTGTTTTTGTTAGTTTTAACTATTTTGAAATACAAATTTCACAAAATAGGTATTAATTACTAACATTAATAAAATCTTGTTTCATAGAAAAAAAAGTTTCACATTCAAAGTGCCCATCTTTTTCTCCACTGTAATAACAAAACAGAATATACTTCAAATAAAAGTATATCCACATAGAAGGGATGACGAAACTCAACCAATAAATAAAAGCATGTCAACATTTTTCCTCAAAATCCCAATCCACCAAAAGTCCACAGACAACTAGTTACCTCTGAAGTTTAGAGGCCGGTAATGAGTACTTATCAAAATGAAAAAAAAAGATTACCTCATATACTTCACAACTAACCACTCACTGGATAAAAAGATTAAACTTTGTTAAGTATAAGAACCAGTATTTTATTACCATTTATATATTGCTATTGTCCATAAATGTACTTTAATTTAAAAACTTTGTGTATGTGGAAGGTACATACATAGTGTATATGGGTGATGACCCTTGAAATTAAGAATATTAATACTCTGCGGTGATCCATAAGACTAGTTTAAAACATGTTACATCACTATCACAAAGAAGGCTGCATTCTATTGTTAAAAGTTTAATTACAGAAGCTGTTACATTCATTGATAAACAAGAAATTCAACAATATTATTTATCAACATTTTGTGAAGGCTATTTTTCTCATTATTACTCACTAAAAAAGATAGTTATTTTGATTACAGTTAAATCATGAGTGATGCACATACTAACAGACTGCATACTATGTAAAAACAAAACATACCACACTACGCGGTGTTTCAGATATGAAGGAAAGCTTTTAGCAACAAACTGTTAGCACCATATTGTAAAACTGAGTGGACATCCTTAATAACTCGCCCTGTACACCCCACCCCACCACCTTAGCAACAGGATAGAAAAAACAGAGACTTTAAGTTTCCACAGAGTAAAACGCTGTTGCTAAGCAAAAACTATAACCAAAAATACAGAAAATTGTAGCTTGTTTTTTGAGACCTAGTTCCCAAGTTTAATAATTTAATTAACCCGGTTCACTTTAATATAGAAACCCAAAGCAGATGAAAAGCAGAAATGACCCCCTGTGACTGAACTTGTACCAAACCGACTTTTATATCCCACAAATTAGCAGTTACCTTTCGTCCACCTCAAAATCAACCTAAAGACCAACTGAGAAAGACTGTCTTCTCTTCCTGTTGACCTGTCTTAGCCTTCTTTTCTAGTTTATTTTACATTTCACCCATGTCACTGGTTGCGATCTTAAAACTACTTGCTTGAATCCCAAAGTCTCTAGTCTTGTAATATCAGCTCTGCAAAGACTTGGGAGAAAAGCCAAGGCTACCCCACGCTCGCTTCCCTGTGTCCCCGCGAGTTGCATGCCTTACCAATCCTCCAGTGATCTTTCTCCAGATGGCACTTACCTGCTGCTCCCCGGGTTCTGTAGATTTCACGAGGTGCTTATCCTTGTACAGAGACCAGAGACCAATATTGGGCAGGAAAATTAGAGCCACCGTGAATAACAAAGTCATCTGCAGAAATCTCTTCTGTTTCCTCTTCATTGCAAATGATAACAGAGAAGAAAAGTTAAAGGAGATGGCTCCCTGACTGCTTCTTGTGTTTAATGCCAAAGTCCTTTCCTCTCCCCTGCGAAGCACCAGAAACTGAGGAGAAGCTAAAAACTTTTGTTGCGTGCTCAGCACCAATCTGCACACGATTCAGAGGGAGTTGGGCATCTGCAGAACAAACGCACAGTTACTTTCCCCCCCAGAAAACTATGACGAAGGCATTATCTATTGGCTTAGAAGTAAATGACTTGACTGAGGAAATCATTAAGCCTCCCTTAATATAAAGCAATGGAGTAAACAGGTTCATTGCACACATAATCATAAGTTATGAAAGTCTATAGCATGCTAGATACGTAAGGTGTTTTCCCCCCCTTAGTGGGGGAGGGTTGGCTTGGGGAGGAGCGGGTCAGTAGGGGGAACTGCGTGGGAGGAAGCGGCTCAGCCCCAGCAAGTGTCAGGTAGAAAAGTGTCCGCTTTTGACACTGGAACATCACCTTCCTCGTCTTCCCTGAACATCTCTTCCTGCGCTCCCCCTGGGATAACCCACCTGAACTCAAGTTCAACTCCCTCTGAAGCCAGCGTGCCGGCGGGCTCCACGCGGATCCAGGGACTCTGGAGCACAACTCCTGTTTGGATGGAGGTCCACAAACTCCTGGATGCTCACGCGCGGTCCAAACTGTGCTCGGCAGGCAGCGGCTGGCGAGCGCGGAGCCTGCTGGAAGCGAGGCTACAGATGTCAGCGGAGTCCAGCCAGGAAGCGGAGGCGCCGCGCCGTTTCGCCTCGCGCAGCCCTGGGAACGTGATCTTCCGCGAAGTGAGCGCTCTGCCCATCAATCTCTTCCCCTTCCCGCGTGACGCTCTCACGCTCCGCTCTTCATGTTACCATTCTTTTCCGGCAACTGAACGAACCCAGAGAAACATCACGAGCGCCTACAGGGCGATGTTTTCCACGTCCTCCCCCCCCTCCCCCCGCACGGAGGGGACGGAGGCAGGCGAAGCCGAGTCTGCGCCGGGCCGGGCGGTGGGCGACGGCGCCGCCGGGGAAGGCGAGCGGCAGGCGAGGCAGCGCCGCGCTAGCTCCCGGTTGCCCGCTCCGCGCTCGCTGGCGCCCGCCTTCCGCCGAGACGCTGCCGGTGCCGACCACGTGCGGGAGCCCGAGCCCGGGAGGGGAGGGCGGGCCGCCGGGAGGGGGTGGGCAAGTCCGCCCAGCTTCCAGATCCTATATAAACAAACCCTGGCGCGGGGAAGCAGAGGAGGGCGGAGACGCCGCGGGACGCGCGGACTCGCGGCTCCCGGCCTCCGCGGAGCCTCGCTTGCTCGCCCTGGGCTTCTCGGGGCAACCTCACACCGGCAGAAATAGCAGCTCCCTCACTCATCTCACCCAAAAGCTGCCAGGCCGGAGACTCCGGAGGAGAAGTCACCGGTGCTCGCGGGTTTACCCCGATTCTTCCATGGTGCGGGCGGGAGCGCGGCGAGCCGGGACGCGGCGGCGGCGGCAGGAGGCAGAGGCGAACCGAGGCTGGGCCGGTCCCGCCGAGAGGGGCTTCCCGGGCACGTGTCCCGCCGCTCAGGCCAGGTACGCGGTGGGGGAGGAGGAAGAGGATCCCGAAGTGAGGCAGAGCTGAGGTTCGGGTTCTCAGGCAGCAGCTTTGGAGCGACTCCGTGGAGACCCAGGGCGCTACACTTGGGTCTGCAAACACCCGGGGCCCCGTTAAGATTTGGCCGTGCCACCTCTCTCCTCCCCCGCCCTGCCGGTCCGCACTGAGTGCTCTTTATCACCGCAAGGGCTACCTGTCCCTCTGACCTCGCACACTCCTCCCATGATAACCGGAAAATGTGGGGATCGCGGTAAGTCTCTGGCCGAAGGGACTCCTCCCTCTCCTCAACATACGGATGCACCAACGCCCCTGAGCGCGCACGCACAAACCTGGGCTGCCTCTGCAAGACACCTGCGTGCCTAGCAACGTGCATCGGCCACTCTTGGGGTCAGAGCTCGTAACTCCTCAAGGAATGGGGACTTAGATGAGGCGACATGCATGCACGTGGTGCCCCCTGTATCAGCCTTGTCTCGAGCCGAAAAGAAACGCCATGGCCAGCTCTTTGTTACAAGCTAGATGTGATGCCTACATACTTGGGATAGATGAGACTGTGGGCCCCAGAACGGTTTTTGGTATTTTCTCTCTCTCTTCTTTTCCTTCTAATCTTCCTCTCTCTCTCTCTCTTGCTCCCTCCCTTTTCTCCTCCCTCTCCCTCTGCCTCCCACTTCCACTCTATCCGTTTCTCACTTGAGAAAGACACCAGTGTGAGTGTGAAGTTATGCCTTCAACTCCTCACATGATAATTTTAAAATGTATTTGAACAATATATGTTGGCGGTATGACAGCATGAATAAAGCTTTGTGCTGCAATATTGGTCTTTGTGAATCACTTGCATTTCAAGAGTATATATATAAACACGTTCAATAAATGTTTTTAAATATGTCCTCTATATAAAGACCAGTTAACCTTCTGTTGTACACAAATGCAAGAATCCAGAGAGCAAGGGGCTTAATTCCTCATCACCCTTACACACACGCGCGCGCGCACACACACACACACACACACACTGCCTTTTGAATTCTGCGTTATCTTCTAACCTTTTTTCTCTTTTAGCAAGTGGAGTTCTGACATATTAATATGAATTCTGAGAAGCCACGTAGCAGAGAGAGATTGTGCTGGAGTGCTTGGTCTTGAAGGAAAGATTTTTGGAGATTTAGTTAAGTATATTGGATATTTTCTGCTTTATTTAACAGTTAAAAATTAAAGTTAAGTTAAAGTTATTAACAATTAAGAAAAAAATTACTCAAAAGTAAACTTGAAATTAAAAATCCTTCACATTTTAAATAATGGTTTCTTCATACCTTAAAAAAAAAAGAAAAGAAAGCCCTGGATCACAAATAAAAATACTGTCGTTCTGTTTGCTAAATCCAGGATTCTGACTTGAATTGTGCTTCGTTATTGTTGCACTAATAAATGGTTTTGCAAACGGTACCGTACCATTCCCAGAATAGTGTTAGTTTACATGAATGGGTATAATAACTGCTACTTTCCACATCAAGTACGAGCAGAATACATTGCAGAAACTAGAAGGAGAAAATTATTATGTTCACTTCTTTTACTGTATAGCTCCAAACAATCACTATTGCTTTTTCTTCTATTTATTTATTTATTTACTTATTTATTTATTTGAATCAGATAATAATTTCCCTTCAAGCTGTTCTTCTTTTACAATCCCACACATAAATTTCCAACAGACGACAATGCTTCTAACTAAAATTGATATTTTAGGTTCCGTTTACAAACAAAAAACAAAAACACACACTCAAAATGACAGTTAATTCCTTTGTTCACATAATCCAGAGTAAATATGTATAGAGAGAGACAGAGACATACTCTTTACATTAGTAACTAGTGTTTGTTTAATTAAAATCCTTACGTCTTTAAAATTGTCTTGCATTCCAAAACCACTTTTTACCTCTGTTTGCTTCTCCATTTTGTTCTGATTCAACTGGGAACCTCGGGTAATTTGAGTCCCATGTGCCTAGCAATGAGTTAATAGCTACAGGAACACATAGGAAGAAAATAGAGCAATATCTGTGCCCTTGAATAATTTAGAGTCTAGTTGAAAATGTAATGTAAAGGCACTTGGAAGAAATTGGAAAGAGAGGCAGAAGGCTATTGCTTTGGTTATAGCTCTACTCCAAAATTTGATGGCTTAAAATAACTATTTCACTATCCTGATTCCTTGCATTTGAATGGGCTCAGATAGGCAGTTCTGCGTTGAGTGGTTATTTGCTGGGTCCTGGGGGTTAGATTTCCCTGGGCTAGGATGGCTCCCTAAGGTGGGTGACTTGTGGCACTGTCAGCTAGAAGATTATCTGGGGCAGTCCTTGGAGCTTCATAGCTCTCCTCTGCATGGCCCGTCTACATAGCCTGAGCTTCCCTCAACATGGTGGCGGGGATCCAAAAATGAACATCCCAAGAATCTGTGTTCCATGAGGGAGAAAACAAAAACTGCCAAGTCCTTGTAAAGGCCCAGAATTGGCACCACCTCACTTTTGCAATAGTCCCAGGACCAGCCCAGATTCTCCAGGGAGAGGGTGTGGTAAAAGTATGGGGATCAAACTGACATCTCAGTGAGTGATTTGATGAAGAGCGTATGGCATCTTTAACCCACTCTTGATATTCAAAGGCATAGAGGTAGGAACTGCTAAAAAAAGGCCTAACCAGATTAGATGGTGCCACTACACAATATAAAGAAGTAAGAGCCAAGGAAAGTATCAAAATGTTAATATCCAGCCTCTATCATTGCTGAGATTCCTCACCAGAAAAGGCCCTGGGTCAGCTTCTATATATATGCAAGTGCTGTTGGGCAAGGATACCAAGGTGAACATTCTTACAGAATTTTCAGCACCTCAAGGGAGTTAAAGGTGTTTACAGTTAAATGTGGTGCAAATTAAAAAGTGACAAATGCTAAAAGATAAGAAGGTTGTTTCTTCTTGGCCTATTTTCTAGTTGGACAAGATCTTCACTTTATGGCATTTAAACTCTCAGTAATCAAAATTACCTTTGGATATGCTTTTTTCTATTAACAATAAAATATACCTTATTTGAATATATATTGCTTTCTCTATATATTTAGCTATCAAACATTTATTGAGCACATACAACATGCCAGGCATTTCTATAAGCATTTCTTAGTCATAAGTCATTTACTTCTATAAATAATCGTATTATATAGGTTCTATTACTATCTCCATTTAAGAGGTTAGAAAACTAAGGCAAAGAAATTGTAAGCATCTTGCTAATGTAAGTTCTAATAAGTGCTAGGGCAGAAATTTAAATCCAGGCATTTTGCTCCAGATTCTACGATCTTAATTACTGCATCATATTTCCTAAAAATTCTTCTGATATAGATGTTAATTCTCCTTCTCCCTTCCTCCCTCGATAGATAGATAGATGATAGATAGATAGATAGATGATAGATAGATAGATAATAGACAGATGGTATATAGAGATAGACATATATATATGACTACATATATATATATTATTTCATTCTTACTTTCATGAGAAGATTAAAAAAGCTAACCAAAAAAAGTTGAGTTTAGAGGAGATGGTAGTCCAGTTTTATAACCTTGAAACTTCTTTGTTCTTTTCCCTTTCCTTTTTTTTAAAGTGTATAAAAGAAGGTTAAGCTGAAGGTAAAATTACATAGTAAACTATTCCTTTATATTTTACATAATATATACATATAGATATATTAGTTTGCACAATTATAATTTTATATAGATCACAGATGTCTAGCTTAGACTTGACCTTTATCATATGTAATATTTGCACCTTGCATCTTTTAAGAAGAGTGTTTAACCCATATCATGCCTTTAAAATATTTGTGGTGAAATATTTGGTGAATTTGTGTTAATCCAAAGAAGATAGTGTCTCTATCAAAGTGTTAGCAGTGGAGATGAAGTAAATAGACTTGAAAAGTTGTCACTATAAAACTGCACTGAATAGTTTTTGGAACTAACAAGGGGTGTGAGAGAAAGAGAGAGCCCAAGATACTCTGTGTTTTTGGTCCATGCTCTTGTAGGACTGGATTTCTTTTAATGAGATAGAAGACTTTAGGATAAACCGGCTTGAGGGAGACTTGGCATAGCGAAAAATGTAGAAACGAATAAGTGTTTGGATGTGAGACTTTGGAACTGACAGGGGTAAAGGGATGTGATATCTATGTTGAAGATATAAATCATAAATCTAGAAGATTGTAGAGTATGTAAAGCCATAAATGTTATGAGATTATCAAGGGAGTTAGTGTAAATAGATAAAAGAACAGTTAAAGGTGCTCAAGCAATAAAGGCTTGGGGAGATGAAGAGAAACCAGCAAAAGACCTTGAGAGTTAGTGGTCAGTGTGGCTTGAGAAAAATCATGAGAGTCAAATGAAGAAACTATATCAAAGAGGAGGGAGCGATCAGATCCATCAAATGAAGTTGGTAAGTCAGAAAAGATGAAGTCAAAGAAATCATCACAATTTAGCAATTAAAAAATTTCCTTATCCCATTAGGAAGTAGGAAGGTAGCAGCATCAAGTGCAGCCAAAAGTAACAGTTGAGATGCAAGAAAGGATGATCTCTACAGAAAATCTGATAATAAAGTTTTAATTAGCATAATTACGTTAAGCATTTAATGACCAAAGCAAGGAATGTATTTAATTTTGTGCTATACAAGCACATTTATCTCTGAAAGCAATTATCAAAAGAAAATGAAAAGATTCTGAACATCACTAGTTTATGAGAATTTAAATTATTTTCTTCCTTACTGTGAAACTAAGACATAGTGGTTTTAAACTCGCTGCACATAAGCTTCTCAAACTTTTAATGGGAACATTTAAAAAAGAGACTAAAACTCATTGGGTTAGCCATCCTTGCCTTCTGACCCTGTCTAATCTACTTGAAAGTTGAGAGTTAGGTACTCATTAATGGGCTCAGCAAGTTTTATTGAGAAATTACTCTTCCAGAAACCTGTATTGGACCAATTTCTTATCATCCAAACAAATTCAAGTCTTGCAAGATTTCAGATCTTATGAATTTCTGCCCCCTATCCTCTGGAATATTTTGAGGATCTAATTTAACCACACACATACGCGTGTGCACGTGAACTCGCGCGTGCACGCGCACACACACACACTTTCTATGAGCATGAAAATGCAGCAAAGATTTTGATATTCCTTAATGCCATTAACATAACATTTTATTAAATAAAAGAACTATTATTGCACATGGACAGATACATTAAAGTATTGGTGAGGAGAGGGAGAGAGACACTAACTGGGGACAATGGCAAATTCACATGCAATGCATCTTAACTTTTATTAAATGACCACTGTGTATCACTATCAAATTCTATTCAATAGCCACTTTGCTTTTTCCCTATTTATTATGTGATTCAGTTTGAACCTTTCAGTTCTGATTCTATCATCTATCTATTATCTATCTATTATCTATCTATCTATCTACCTATCTACCAAGAAAAAGAGAGACCCCCATCAAAGTAAAAGAGGGATTAATTACATCTGATGTGCTTACAAGTTACATCAACAATTCTAGTACCCTAAATTATTTGTAACCACACCATTTAGAATCTGTGGTTTCACCTCCAGACAAGTAAATATATCTTTTGAGATCTCCTTTTGAGAACTTCTCAAAGATATCCTGGTGGTAGTAAAAAGAGCGAAGAATATAAGGAAAGACTGTGTTCAAACCCCACTTGCGTTACTCACCATCCCAAATTGACCTTTAACGATCCCAAGCATCTTCTTCTAAAACTGTGGAACCTATTTCAAAAGCTACTGTGATGACCCAAACAGATAAAGATGTTTTCTGAAATGTTAAGAGTGTTCCATATGTAAAGAGTCATTTATAGAAGCAGAATAAAATCAAAATACGCATACAGATACTAGGACCTCATTCAGTAGTTAATCCCTTATCATGCTGTTTCTCTGTCATAGTAAATCACAGTGGGATTGCATTTAATTCACTAGTCTATTCCTCAACATAGAGGAAAAGGATCCTCTCAAATCAAATTTGTTGGTGACATTTGCTTTAGGCTAAACTTCACAGTATCTTGATTGAGATAAGAAACTTTTTAGTACAATAAGGATATACACTACTAAGTAGTTAATAATTAAACTTTTAGTAAAAATAGTGTAGTCCAAGTATGACTAGTAATGTAGCATTAGTTATACTATCAACAGTCCTGTCTGGTAAGTGCTTTTTATATGTCAGGTATGTTGTTCAGCATATTTTACATTTTTTTTATCGAATTCAATATTTCTAAAATCTTTGTTTCATCTCTACTTTTAGTTAGAATCATCTCCATTTTAAAGATAAGGTAACCAAAGAACAGGAAGGTAAGGGGAGTTATAAAAAGTCACTCAGCTAATACATGACAGATCTGGAATTGAGTAGATGTCTCTCTAATTCTAACATCTGAGCTCACCCTGTTAAAACAAAAGCCTGACTACTTTGCTGAAATTACTTGATTGATTTTAACCTTTTGTAAAATATATATAATTTGATTAAATTTAAAATCCTACATTGCATTCTTATTAAAAAATATATTCTATCTATAATAAGGTGAGATTTCAAATAAATGTTTTCCCATTCTTTAATGAAAACTTCAAAAGTAACTTCAGTAGAAAAACTGTACAATATATTGAACAGGGACAGTATATGTACATATACTGATGAAAGTTTTAAGAACTCTTGTCTGGGACTTCATTGGGAATAACTTGCAAGAACTCAAAGAAAGGATTTATCTGTTGCTCTTTTCATGACTAATTACATTAACCAGTTTTTTACCAGTATCTAAACTTTAAAAAGTTTCATTTTCTATAAAATATCCCTCTTTTTATCTCATGGTAAGAAATTGAAATATATATTTAAAATATTAAATTTGTATGTATGCCTAAATGCAATCATGATTATATATGAATATTAAAAACAATTAACAAAGTCTCATTGGTGCTTGAAAGTACAATGTACTTCCCAAATAGTGGACACTTTCCTACCATAGTCATCCAAGGAAAGAAAGCCAAGAAAATATCTCTAACCCTAACATACTATGAGTTTTCAATACAAAGTATTTTAGTGAGTGAACATATTAAATGAATGAATATCTGAACATTATAGTCCTGTGGAGAATGTATTAGAGTTCGGTAACCTCAATGTTGGCAGTATCCTTGAAAGTGACTTACCCAAAATATTATTCTGCAACTTGCATCACAACTACATGCTCAAAGAAGTTTCCAAAGCCTTGTTTAAAGTGATCAGAGAATGGAGTATCAGGGAATGATCTACCTCCCAACTCCTTATGTTATCCTATACAACTCAGCTACAATATTGTCCCTTGTGTTAACCCATCTCCCTGTACACCTTGTGCTCACCAGTTATCAGTCTCATCACTTTTCTGTGATTGCATTTTCCGTATTTGATGATATTCTATTTAGTAGAGATCATACATCCCACCTATGTAATTTATGTGATAACAGTTTCAGTATCTTTTACTTTCATTTGAGAGGAAATTAGTTAGCTTATTTTTATGAATATATCAAAATTATTTTTCTACAGTAGACAAATATATCCTCAGGTGCATAAGACATGGACATTAATCTCATGAATAGATGATTCCATCCTTCTCAGGGAAAAAGGAGCAGTTCACATTTACGAGGGAAGCAGGATGCATTTACGTTCTTATGTCAGGATTGTGTTGTCTCCCATGCTCTATGAGAATATTATCCAAAGCAAACTGTCCCATCTACATTCCCTCAGCACATTCTACTGGCCCACTTGACTGTTGAAGTAACTTCATGCTAACTGGTAAGAATAAGCAAATGCCTAGCTTGTTGAAGACATAAAACATTTGTGCTTCAGAAGGTGGGAGGGGCATCAGTCTCTATGCTGACAGCTCAGAGCCTGGAGCCTGCTTTGGATTCTGTGTCTCGCTCTCTCTGCTCCTCCCCTGCTCATGCTCTGTCTCTCTCTCTCTCTCTCTCTGTCTCTCTCTCTCAAAAATGAATCAACATTTGAAAAAAAAAAAAAAGAAGAAAGGAAAAAATATCTTACGAAAGTTCAAGGGCCAACCATATTAGTGACATGTAGTAGTGATACATATCAGTGATACTTTTAAGGATTCAGTTTTCTGGGACTGCCCAGTAGTTATTATATCTCACACCCCCAAAGTAATGAACAAATCATTAGATCTCATATCTTTCCAGCTAAGAAGTAAGCATACTGTCTTCTAGGCCTTACTGGATTCTAGAGATAATATTTCTTACTTAGGAATATTGGTCCAACTATCACTGATTGACAAGGATGGTTGCCTGCTTTTGAGTGGCAACCATAGAAGGAACAGGCTCTGCAGCATGTCTGGCCAGTGTGCAAGCAGTCCCAACATTGAGGGCACATAATCTGGTGGGTGCTATTGTATAGGAAGTATCCCTAATGGGAAAAATGATGTCTGATATTCATGACAACCCCTGATAGGAAAATCACAACATAGCCCCTACATTCCTAGAGCAAGGTTATGCAATCTGAAGCAGAAAATCATATTCCTCTTGAAAACAAAAAACAAAAAAAAACACAACTCTTGCTACTGGGCTAGTAGGTCTTAAGCATAGGACGACAAGTGGTCATGCTGCCAGAGCTGCCCAATGTTGGCTGACATTTGTCCAATCTAGCCAATCACGGGGTCAGGTGATTTCAGCTGCAATCCTTCATAGAGCTCATGTGCTACATCTGTGATGGGACACATATAAGTCCAGGGCCAAGGACACAAGTAAACTCCACAAACAAATGTCTGAGACATTCATGCCTCCCACCACTGTTGCAATAGTACCTTTATATTACCTCATACCTATGGCCACAGCTATCTGACAGACAAGAAATAGTTCAAGGGTGGTTTTTGAATGACCCATTTTGGTATGGGAGTGACCACTAAAATTGGACTATTGATGCACAACTCAGAGGCAATTCTAAAATTCAGCAATGAGGAGAAATACTCTCAATCAACATAACTTCATGCAGTGTAACTGGTCATCTACTTTGTGTGGGAAGAAGAGTAGTCTGAAGTAAGAATATATATATATACACAGACAGACACAGATTTGTGGAAAATGGCTTGACTGATAAGGGCCCAGAGAAATATCAGAATACGGGGACAGGATGCTCTAGAGAAGAGACGTATGGATGGACCAAAGCTATGTTCCCATAAGACTGGGAACAAATTGTGAATATACTTGTATAGCATATCAGTGCCCATCAGAAAGCATCCACTTTGGAAGCTGGCACAAGTAGGTCAAAGACCTGATCAGCTGCCATCACCCAGAGGCTCTTTGGTTATCCCAAAACTGGCATAATGTGCTAATTAATGGAGTAGCTGTGGTGGCAGGTATGGAGGTAAAAGCCTGGGTTTCCTTCTAATAATCCTGAACTAGCTACTGTCACTCCCAAAAGTCCAACATACCAACAGCAAGGACTTAGAAATGAGTTAATTATATTGGATTCCATTTACTCTGGAAGGAACAGCAGTTCATCTTGACTGGAATCGATCCAAGTACAGATTTGCCTTTCTTGCCCTTAACACCTCAACCAGCACCACTATCAGAAGGTATTTAATCAATCAACATATTATCCCACATAACATCCTGTTGGTCCCAGAGATCCACATTAAACAGGAGAGTGGCAATGACCATATAACCGTAGGACTTGCATAGCCTGTTATCTAGCTGTCTAGAAGCTACTGGCCCAGGAGAGCAGTGGAACAACTTGTAGAGAGAAATCTGAGAGATACCATCTTGGAGATGATACACCCATGATAAGGGCTGGGTACAAATTAAAATAACTAGAATACGTGGGTCTGGAAAAGAAGTGATAAAAGTACAAGTGACCCACTTGAGGAATTTGTGATTCTTTATCCTTGTATTTCTAGTTCCTGCACTCTAAAAGTCCTGGTTCTCAGAAGGAAACATTTCCACCAGAACATATATGAAATTCCATTAAACTGTAACCTGTTGCTGCTAACCAACAATGTTATATTTCTTGGGCTAAGAAACCCGCAGTCAAGGGAAGATTTCAATATCTTTTAAGTAATTTACCCTGATAATAATAAGTAGGGAAAATATTTTTCACATCTTGATAATCCACAGGAGCATTTTTTAATATTCCTCTCTCCAATTATGACAAAGAACAGACAAGTGTACAAGTTATAGTCTGAAGTATAAACTGCGACCAGGCTCAGGCTCTTAAGGATGAGGTCTGTGTAACTCCTCCAAGCTAGCAATGTAGATGAACAGGAGTGCTAGCCAAGGGTAGGGAAATTCCAGAATAGGTAGTAATGGAGGGAGGTGATAAGTGCTATGTCCACAAGACTGCCAGCAGCATCATAGGATCCCACTAACTTCCCTCTTATAAGTTTCCCCTGGGAAAGGTACCAACCAGATTGGTGAACAAGTTGTGTACAGATGGATGAACTCACTGTTGGAGACAACGGGTGGACTGCAGTGGATGGTACGGTGTGCCCCCCAGATCCCACTTTGGACCGAGATTCTCATTTCCCCAGCTTCTAAGAGTGTCACTGCTGGTGACATACAGGTAGCTCCCCCTCTGGGAAATCCCCCTGGGAAGCTGTGTTTTGTAAGGTTATCCAACCCCATCCACAACGCCACCCTACAACCTGTGGGATGTAACCTACAACCAGTGGTTGAATGTTGCAAGAGTACAAAGGCTTGGCTCCCTTGCCTCAATGAGAACAACTAAGAAGAACACTAAGAGCTCCAGGTCCGTTCACGGGATCAGTTGAAATATCTGTTGCAACTTCATCCAACATTGCCTATTGCTCAATCCTCCTTCTCTGATACCTTACTAATGTAGTTTCCTATAACACTCCCAATTAAAACTCCCATTTGCAAGATGCATGATGTAGACCTGCTTTTAACTATGATGTAGTCTCAACTCAGAATGTAGAGAATCATTTGTTCTGTATTCATCTGTTATATTCTACAGCAGCTATGGTATTTTCTTCAGATTACAAGCATATATTAAGTGATATTATAAAACCACTTTGAAGACATTTTCTAAAAATGACTTAAGGACTTTTTATGGTCCCTGTTTAATTAACGTTGATAACATACTTTATAGAAAAGATTACTTGGGGAGGAATAAAAACAATATATTCAACAGCTATAATGACTGATTTTAATGCCAAAACATTGAAATAAAATCCCCTTAATATTAAGTCCATAGTATTAAAACCTCATATATTACCATTAAATCAGCAGGTGAATGATTGGCCTTTTCCCCAATATTCATTTGTATAATCTGGTAAAAGTGAGCCAGGAAAGGACAGTCTTTATGATTAAAATAAAATTGTGCAGTTCATTTCCACAGTATGTGTAAGTAACATCAAATAAAAATAATAATATTCTTATTCTCTTGTTTTAGATTTCCTTTTAACTTGACTTTTTGCTAGCTAAGCTCTACCTTGTCAAGATAATGGCCCACTCCCTGTCACTCACCTATCATGTTACAGGGTGGACTTAAGAAAACTGACAGTTTCCATGAATAACAATCACACATCCAAAGATGTCTCCAGAAAAGGGCATTTTGTGGATATAAAAGGGACAAGAGCTTTTTTTACCTTTTCCCCTTGACTTGTCCACATGGAAAGTGCAGTATAGATGATTTTATGTTCACCTTCAACTGCCTTCCTCACTGTATCAGAGGTTATTAGATCAGACAAGAGATCCTTGAGTCGTTGTGTGAATATTTTCAGGAACAGATTTTAGGTTTTACTATTTCCTCAAAAACAAACACTTTGTTAACATTCACTCACAAAAAGATGTGCTTGTGTATAGCCATAATTTATTACTGTAATTATTATTATTTATTGGTATATCTTCAGCCTCAGTTTTCTTAATAAAGCCATACATTAATTTCAAAATATTCTGTTTAAAGGTAAAGGCTTATTTATAAACCATACTCTACTGCTAATAGTCTCTAAAGGTCAATGAGGATCCTTACATATAATGTATGAGATTAAATAATGATCTTTGAATTCAAATAGCTAAATATGTCTATTTTAACTAAAATATTCTCTTTTTAATTTTTTTTGTTTGTTTTTGAGAGAGAGCATGAGCAAGGGAGGGCCAGAGAGAGAGGGAGACAAAGGATCCAAAGCGGGCTCTACACTCACAGCAGCAAGCCTGACATGGGGCTCAAACTCACAAACTGTGAGATCGTGACCTGAGCCAAACTAAGCCCCTCAACTGACTGAGTCACATAGGTGCCCCCAACTAAAATATTATTTTATTCATTTTTCATATAGTTCTTAAGCTTTACTCTGTGTAAGCCCATCGTTTAGGCACTGTGGATACAGCAGTAAACAATACAAAGTTCTCTCTCATCATGGATCTTACAGTCTGGTATGGGGAGAGAGAAAATTTAAACAGTATACAGTAAACTACATGGTATAATAGAAAGTTACTAGCACAGTAGAGGGTAAAAAAAATATGCAAGAGATGGGAGAATGAGCACTAGGAACATTGCATTCAGAAATAGAGTAGCTGGTCAATACCTCATTGAGAAGATGACAGCTAGGTAGACTTGAAGGGACAAAGATAACCAAGAGTATATGTAGGGCAAAGCATTTCAAGCAAAGGGAACAGCAAATGCAAATGCCTTGAGATAAGATGGTACGTAATATAGTATCTAGGAATAATATTAAAATCACCCTTCCATTAGATGAGTTATTTTCTCCTTCTCTCACAGATGCATGCTTTATTTTAATTAGTTAATTATTCTCAAATAGTAAGTGTGGCAAGTTGTAGAAAAATACACAATTGTTTTCTCTGATGGCAAAAGCAATTTCTTTATGCAGATACTTTTTTACATTTATATTTATATATACATATACACATTTACATGTGTGTATGTAAATAACTGTTCTTATATATATGGTGGTGGGAAATATTGTATGAAACACAATTTTCTTCTCAAGACGGTGGATAGCAGAGACTTCTGTAGGTATCATAAAAACTTAATAGTGATGATAATAACAGCATATATATACATATACATTTTTTTAAAAACTCACTATGTATCAGGCACTCCTCTAAGTGATTTACATATATTCACACATTAGTTTTTCAGTGACTTATCATCCTCACTTTGAAAATTATAAAACAGTCACAGAAAGCGTAAATAACTATATAACATAAATTACTAAGTGACATATCTAGAAAAGTAGTGAGTGGTATGTTATCCATTTGCCTGAGTAATGCACAGCATTCTTCCAACTCCTAAACTACATTGTCTAAATAGATACACCCATATATGTTCCACTTGGGAATATTGAAGGATAGATTCTACTCCACCGGAACTATTCTGCTGTCAGTGCTATAGGTCCTCATCTCTACCCCTGTTGCAGACATCACTACTCTGTCACTGCACTCTTTCCAAGTAATTTTGGAAACAAGTATCACAGTTAGTTTCCACAGGGCACTCCAGGTTAAGCCTGACTGAGAACTGGGGTGGGCAGTTCCTAAGGAAACCTTCTGCCAGCCTGCAAGCAGGCAATAGTAAGCCATCTAAAGCCTCTAAAAAGCAATTGACACATAAAATGGTAGATTTTGGAGAATTCCCATGTGGGATTATGGATATGGATTGTTTTGTAAAAGCCCTGACGTAAGGAAACTGATCAGGAAGCTATTGAATAATTCAGTGTTAAGATTTTGAGATCCTGGGATAAGATACCAGCATGAATGGGGAAGAGCTAACAGAGAATAGACACATAAAGAAGGGCTCAAGATTGGTAACATGTGGGTATTATGGAAGAAGAGGAGTTGAGTAAACATGTCCTTGCCTTGTCCTTCTGGTTTAGCCTCAGCTTTGACCCACAATACACAAGTTACACTGTATACTGTGCAGTTCAATTAATTTCATCTTTAGGGAGAAGGGACCATTAGCAATGTGGGTAGAAAACAGATTAAACAAGCAAAAATCATTCCTGACTAAAATCACTATTTCAAATTGGAAAGTTAAATTTCTACTGTCTAAGAGCTCTTTGGTATTTTATTTTTAGGCCATGGCTTGATGGGCAAGTAGTTTTCAGAGGGAGTGATGTAGTACCAAGACCAGAATTTCTTAAGGCATGTTTAAAAAGGAAAAAGGAAAAAAAAAAAAAAGGAAAAGTAAACAAGCAAGTCAGTTTGCAGATACCCCTCTTTTCTCTGGTTAAATAAATACATACAATCTAAATTTAAAAGGAAAAAAATTTATTTCTTTCAAGGGATACCTGAGTGGCTCAGTTGATTAACCATCTGACTTAGGCTCAGGTCATGATCTTGTGGTTCATGGGTTCGGGCCCTATGTCAGGCTATCTGCTGACAGCTCAGAACCTGGAGCCTGCTTCAGATTCCATGTCTCCCTCTCTCTCTGCCCCTCCCCAGCTCATGCTATGTCTCTCTTTCAAAAATTAGTATTAAAAAATTCTTTCCATAATATTAGATCAGTACACTCAACTAATAATTTTTATAGAAGAATTATATGTAAGTTTCATACTCAACCATTAATACAGTTGAGCTATCATTGGTTCAACAAATGCTAAATAAGCTGTTACATGTACATCAAGAAAAAGAGAAAAGAAAAAAAAACATGAAGTTGTATTTATTCATTTTTTATAGTTCCAGAAACAATTCATGAAGATAAATACTGAATTAAAATTCAATAAAGTCATTTGAACCCAGTTGAATGGAGTATGCTAAGTGGCAAAATCACTGACATCATGTTTTCTGACTCCCAAACTGGAATTTTGTGCTGCTGCAGAATGGAACGGATAGTCTGGAAGTTGTGGTTCAAATGACATAGAGAATGTTTATGGTTCTTTTATTTTGGTAATATATGAAATATTTCAGACTTCGAAAATGTAAATAAAGTAACCCTGCAAACATCTGTCTTGCCACCATGTACGTTGGTAACTGAGCTCTCAATAGTGTCATAGTCCTTTGTCTCGTGTGTTATTTCTGAAGTTGCTGGCATAATGGGTATGCTTACAATTTTAAAATTGGCACTACCTGTGAGACATTAAGACACATGTTTGTTGTAACCATAATCATAAAAATATTTACAATTCTGCCCTTGTCTCATAACACAATACTATTATGCAAATTTACAGTGCTGAATTACTTATTAACTGGAACTATATGGAAACAATATTCATATTGATTACAAGTACTATAGATGTAAACAATGCATCTTATTATTTATTTAGCTAACATATTTTGTACATGTTGAATGTTTGAAGGTGATAATGATGATAATAATGTTGGTGATCATTGCTGGTTTTGATGAATAATTAAGCCTCCTTGTTGCTCTTATTCAAATTCAACAATATTTATTGAGTGTCTGTTACAAGTCACATACTGATAGATGCAAAAATATACAAATCATAGTAACATCAGTAATATCAATTTGCAGTCATTTTAATAATACATGTCCCTGTGCCAGGCACTATACTAAGATTTTACACACGTTCACCCATTTAATTTTAGTCAAATTCCTATTTGCTGATGAGGCAGATGTTATATTTTTGCTCAAAATCACAGAGCTAGTAAGAATAAGAACTAGCACTCAACCACCAGCCTTAGCTAGAATAATAAGCCACTATTCATTTCTTTGTAGGAAGTCTCAATAGAATGTATATAAAAGTGATAATAATCTTGCCAAATAATTAGTAGCAGCATGCACAAAATATGGACTATTTATCTTCTTGGATGAGGTAAGCCAACTTCCAGAAGGGAGCTGGCATGATCTTAATACATACATTTGGCCATGTCATGGTATTTAAGAAAAAAGTAAGAATTTCTAAGTGTTGAGGATACTTGAGGAGACAAGAAGCAATTCTGAGTGGAAGGATTATATGATCTGTTTGATATCTGTGTAGGGCCCATTGGGGCAACCATGTGCACTTATAGGTAGACAGGGGGCATAAGCTATAAACCATGGAGGGAAGAGCCATAAAGTAAATGAAGGAAAGTATGAATTAAGTTAGAACTGATGCTCGAGTAACTAGGTGCAGATATGAGAAATACCTGGAATTTAGAATGGTTGAGGGTAGGCGATCAGTTGAAAATATGATAGATTGAGAGAACAGACAAGAACTGCATAACTGAGTATATTTTGTACTCTTAATTAAGGAAGGAATTATAGAAAAAGCAGTTTGTGAAGGGACAGTCATTCTGATTTTTGAACTCAAAATAATGAAGTTTCTCCATGGTTGACTAAGTCCCAATTTTGGCTCTTATGATACTGGTCAAGATTTAAATTGTTCTGATGATGATATCTTAATTACTATGTTTCTTTTTGAGTCTTATATGATGTAGATATCTATTTCTTTCCTTACATTGTCTAGAGACAGAGAACGGAAGGACTATCTCTATGTGATGTCAGAATTCAGAATAAAGAGTAAATATTTAAATCAAATAAGCACCTATTTTTCTAATTTTTCAGACCAAGTATTTGAATAATATGAAAAACCTTGATAACCGAATTTTCAATATTTTAAAGCTAAATAGCACCTAAATACATATGGAGTTAGCGATTAAGTATATGATGCTAAGCAAAATGGTGCTTTTCAACAGTCATAAGAAATGTGGATGAATTACTACGTTGGAGTTGAGGGTACAAGCTTTGGTTACAAGAAGATAAACTTCTGGAGACCTACTGTACAGCATGGTGATTACAATTAATAATAATGTATGCATACTTGAAATCCACTAAGAGTAAGTCTCAAGTGTTCTCACCATAGACACACATGCAAAAAAAAAAACAAAAAAAACACACACAAGGTGATGGATGTTTAATTAGTTTGATTGTGATAATTTTTTCACAATGTATGCATATATCAAAATTTCACATTATGTACCTCAAATATATACAGTCTTTAATTGTCAATCATCTCTCAATAAAATGGGGTGTGGAGAGAATGCTGAAGTTTACTCCTATAATGTAAGCTGACTTATTTTAAAATTTTATACAAGCAAATACAAAATTTAGCCATCTGGAAAACAGTACATCTAAAAAAAAGAAAGTCATTTATATTGAGAATTAAGGTCAGTTAAAAGCTTCTTTTTTAAGGTATCAAATTTGTGAAATCAAGAATTCATGCCCTTCCAGGGCGCCTGGGTGGCTGTCAGTTAAACATTCGACTTCGGCTCAGGTCCTCAGGTCATGATCTCACGGTTCGTGGGTTCGAGCCCTGCAATGGGCTCTGTGCTGACAGCTAGCTCAGAGCCTGGAGCCTGTTTCAGATTCTGTGCATCCCTCTCTCTCTGACTCTCCCCTGCTCATGCTGTCTCTCTCTCTCTCAGAAATAAATAAAAACATTAACAAAAGGAATTCATGCCCTTTCATCTTTAATCTTTAACATTGAATTGCTTATAAATATAACATAATACAATAAATGATGGAAAATATAAGAAAACTCAGTCTAGTTAATAAGTTAATAGTAAATTTTTATTTTGCTAAGTCAACATAGAATTATTCATTTTGTTAAGTTTGCAGGTTTAGTCAGAAAATTATTTCTTTTTATATAAGTTGCATTAAAAAATAAGGGTGCTTTCCATAGTTTACTAACATTGTTTAGATTCAGTAGTTTTAAACTTCACTGTCCCTTAAGAATTGTATGTAAGAAATGTGATTTGGTAGAATAAAAACTAAGTTTAGAATAATTCTTTGAAAATTAAATGATGTTTTCTATAAACAGAAGTAAGTTTATAGAATTGTGCTTTCCAAACAGCTTTTTAGAAAATCCAATTTTAAAACATAGAAGTCGATCTATACTATTCTATCAAGCCATTACTCCCATGTTTGCTTTTGAAATAAAAATCTAAAGCCTGATTAATTTCCAAGTAGATTGACGTTTGAAGGGATACATGCTTGTTATCCCTGCCTATTATATAGTTATAAATATTATACTACAGATGTAGTGGGAAGAAAACAGTTATAAATTAGGCCATTCTTTTTGATTGGATTCATATTCAAGACATCAATTCTAAAGCTTGCAGTTACTAGTCACAGCTCCATGGTGGAGCCAAAAGCATGATCTTCACATTTTCCCTGGAACTGAAAGCTGGATCTGTATAAATTTTGTGCATTTATACTGAATTATAATAGCTAATATTTCATAAATATGTTTACAAATAATGCTTTCCTCCTGCAAATCTATTACTAATGAAGTGACAATTGAAAGGGTCACTATTTGATTCACCATTTTATTACTGCCATCAGTTGTATTACAATGACGCTTAAATAACATGGATAGGGAAATAGGAGAAATAAGAGGAACACATACTTAGAAAAGATGTTTTTATGAACTTTCAGGTTGCACTATTTGTAAAAAAAAGAAAAGAGTGGTTTGTTGCAAACATTTTAAAAGCATGCTGCAAATGTGCACAAAAGAGATGTCTAAAGAAACACAAAAAAACAAGACATATAATTCAGTATTTTGTTTAAAGCGTTGCTAAGAGTTTATAAAGTAAAAGAAAATTGCTGAATCTGGCATTCACTGATTAATAGTACTTTGCATTTAAATTGGACCTTTCACATTGAAAGTGTTATTCAAGTATAAACTAATTAAGCCTCAAAACACTTCAGAGAGGCCAATCAACCCTGATTTCAGGAATAGAGAAACTGAGGCTGGCTGGTTGAGCAGATTCTTTTTTCTTTTCCCCTACCAGTTATGGAATTTTACATAATACTTTTTCAAAACCAGTTATGATTTTTTCATATCCTGGACTCATTTTTCCCTGTCATGTTTGATAGTTTAAGGATATTAAAATATTTTTTTAACTTCTTATTACTGAATTTTTCCATTAGCAAGAGTTTGATCCATTTAAAGGAGAGTTAGGGGGCACCTCGGTGGCTCAGTCAGTTAAGCAGCTGACTCTTGGTTTCAGCTAAAGTCATGATTTCACGATTTTGTGGGTTCAAGCCCCAACACAAGGACCCTGCTTAGGATTCTGTCTCCCTCTCTCTGCCCCTCCCCAACTCGCACTGTCTCTGTCATTCAAAATAAATAAACTTTAAAAATATACAAGAAAAGAAATTGAAAAAAAAAAATAAAGGAGAGTTTAGGTCCTAAATTAGAGAAACAACAAAATAAGAAGAAAATGAAAGATATCATTCAATGAGCTACATTAGCAATTATATAATTTACATAATATTTAAGTACACCTGGTTTTGTTTTGCAAGATAAGACAATGTGTGATCATTTACAAAGGCTGGTTTTGAGAGCTAGGTTTTATGCTAAAATGTTAAAAGCTATTTTTATTAAGTAAAGAGTTCAAGTCCCCTCCAGTAGAGAAGTTAGGGAGATAGACTGAGAAGAAACTGAAAAGATGATAAGGAACTCCCAGTTTCTAAAAACCATTATATTAAATTTGTTTTAGTTACTAAAAGAAGGGATAAAAATGTATTTCCTCTCTCCATCTTAGGTTCTCATGTGGATCTCTGTAACAAAGACATATTAACAGGAGAAAAGCATACATATGTATTTAATATAAGCTTACATGAGACAGAGCCTTCATAAGGAAATGAAGACCTAAAGTAATAAACAGTTAAATCTGAGTGTGTTTATAGGAGCTTGATAGAGAATGGGGAGTCATAGAAAATGTGATAGGACCGTAAGGGAAATGAGCTATGAGTAGTAACTAGGGTTAACTTGGCAATGCCTGTTCATTCAGATTCTCTTTGGTGCCCTTTCTCCTTTGAAAATAAGAATGCTCCTATGCTCCTGAGGCACCTGGGTGGCTCAGTCCATTGAGTGTCCATCTCTTGATTTCAGCTTAGGTCATGATCCCAGGGTCATGGGATCAAGCCCCGCATTGGGCTCTGGCCGAGCTTGGAGCCTGATTAAGATTTTCCCTCTTTATCCCTCTGCCCCTCTCCCATGCTCACACATGCTTGCTCTCTCTCTCTCTCTCTCTTTCCTCCCTCCCCACCCTCCAAAAAAAAAAAATAATAATTAAAAAATGCTCCTTTCCTCTGGATATACAGAGCCTCCCTCTCACATTAGGGTCTTATGACCTGCTTCAGGGAAAGATCAAAAGTCCCTCCTGGACCTGCCATTTCTCAAAGTCCTTGAGCCTACAATAATCAATATGCCCAGGTGCCATGTTTTGTGGTAATGGCAGTTTTAAACCCCACAACATTATGTAAAATAAGTCTTTTTATATATATAGTGTATGTTTGTATGTGTGCATATATACACACACATTCATGTGTATTCATGGGTATCTAGTTTCTAAAAGTCATTGTATAAAATTTGTTTTAGTTATGAAAAACCATTATGTAAAATCAGTCTATTTATTTATACTGTGTGTGTACAAACACACACATAGACACATAGGCATATGTATACATATTTATTATTTGTTTATTTTGATGTGGATTTTAAATGTATTAAACATAATCTATGTACTTGGGATTTAAGGGTTGGAAGCACAAGATTGAATAAAATGCTGGCTGGAGTCTCAAAGAACTCAAGAGGAAAGAAATCAATAAGAATTATCTGATGGATATATAATTGATCTGGCATATCATAAAATGGAATTTACAGCTGCCTTTCACTTCTCAAAGAAAGGGAAAGCAGAAATGCAAGTATGTAAACTAAGAAAGGGACTTTAAAACAAAAATAATTCATGTGGGCTTTCGAAAAATTGGGGGGAAAATGAGAGATTGTTCACTCTTCCCAGGAATATTTTTTCTCATATATGTTTACGAATCATACCTTCAAATTCTAAGTAATTATTCATCAAGTGTTCTTGTCTTTTTCTTATCCTTTTATCTTTTTTCTCCATGCTCTTATTTATGCAGTCTTTCAAGTGACTTAAGTATTTGAATATATCAAAACAGGTATTGTGATGTATAGCAGCTCTCTTCTCTGGTCAGGAGTGATTTCTAGATGGTTTTGTGCTCACAGAACCGGTGCTGCTCATAGATTACAAAAAGAAATGAACTCAGCAGGTGAAGAACATTATTGTAGAATATTTAAATAGTTGCCTTTACTACTGTGTGAAACAAAAAAATAAAGCACAGGATATAAGACAGACATGTAAAAAATGTTTTATCTGAAGTATAATCTGTTTAACTTACTTTAAAAGTAACAGTATTCTAGGAAGATCACAGTGATTTTTTAAATTCAGCTTTATACTCTCTTAATGGCCAAGAGTGTTTTTCAAATGAATTTTATCAAAATGACCTATGTTTATAAGTTGGGAAGTAAATCAATAATAAAATTAAAATTTAAATAAGATGCTTCCAAATCAGTCAAAAATTCATTCTATGTAATCCAAAACAGATAGACAGGTTGGAGATTTTCATTAAGTGTGAAATGGTGTTCAATTTTATATCCAATTTTCACTCATGTATTCATTCATTCAACAAAACTATATCTAGTACCCCCATTTAGCACTGCAGAGAGCAATCGTCCACTTTCAAGGAGATTATCTAGGGAAACATATTTTTGCAACTGATGGGATGCAAGTTGCAACACAGTGATAGTACATATGCAAAACACCCTATAAGAATAAACTTGAAGAGGGGCACCTGAGTGGCTTAGTCGGTTAAGCATCCGACTTTCGCTTAGGTCATGATCTCGTGGTTCGTGGGTTCCAGCCCCGTGTCGGGCTCTGTGCTGACTGCCACATCAGAGCCTGGAGCCTGTTTCAGTCTGTGACTCCCTCTCTTTCTGACACTCCCCTGCTCACGCTGTCTCTCTCTCTCCTAGAAATAAATAAAACATTTTTAAAAATGTTTAAAAAAAAGAATAAACTTGAAGAAAACAGCTCTTTTGGAAAGAAACCAGATCTTTTTTATGGGAGAACTAATATGAGCTTTACAGTAAAGAGTGAAAAATACTTTAACAAGGAAGATATATGGCTGCTGGGCAATGCATTAAAGCCAGAGGGGAGCATATGCCAGAGGCAAAGTCATGAGAGGGTGAGGATGAATGGCAGATAAAATCTTGTAATTATTATTTTTCTTGTATGTGAAATTTTGTGGCACTAATAAGTGGCATTCTAAACCATGTTATTTTCCCTCTCAAATGTAATACTGGGAAAGAGCATTAATAAGTAAGGAATTCTTAAGTGGACTCCCGATCTCTCCTAGAGAGAGCTTTTGTTCCCAAAGTTGTTGATCATTTTTGGAGGGACTGAGACTAGGATCTCCTACTGTGTCATTTGGTGATGTAGTAAGTAAGAAATCCCATACATAGTTCTTTTACTTCAAGGAATGAGAATTCCTAACATTACTCCAGTAGACTTCATCATGGATGTCAGTTATTCATAATGAATATAGTGAGTAGGTATACCACAATGGTGGCTTTCATCTGATAAAAATATAAAGATATTTTTATCCAAAATATTTTATAAACACATAAAATGCACATACACACAATAGACTCATTTAAATAATTCATTTATTACTCTAATGCCTATCTTTGGACTTTAATTCAACTTTTCCTGATTCAGAGCACATTACCAAATCACTTAGTAAAACATAAGAAAAGGAGAGAAGGAGGAAATGAATACTTATCTCAGGAAATGTGCTGGGGACTTTATCGGATCAATTTATTTAATCTCTTCAAAATCTGAATAAGAAAACTGAGTGATGGTTAGATTAGATGATGTTTTTTGAGATCACACAAGAAGTATAAGACAGAGCTCCTATATGAATCCTATTCTATTTATTCTAAAGCCCATGTTCTTCCCAATGCTACTAGCATGATTATTTTCAGAGGACTTTAGCAGTACAGTATCTTAAGTATTTTCTATTTAATAGATTAAAACTTCAGTTACAGAAAATTTAAGTCCTTAGTATCTGGTTGGAATTTAAAAATGACATGATGGTAAGTTTGTCTATATGGTTTACAAACAACCAGTTGAATTTTAATTATTTAAATTTCCATTTATATTTATCAAAATGAAAATTCTAATTTATTTGATGGATTGGAAACCTTATTCTTTCTCCAAATTCTTAAGTTTGTCAACACAATTAAACAAATATAAAACACAAAAGCAAAAAGAATAGGCAAAATATTTAGCATTATTTCTTTAAAATGTTGCCATATTTCCCAATCTACGTTGTCAAGGGATAGTTCTCTAGTTCTTTTTAATATAATTATTTAGATATTTCTATGAAGAAGAGCATAGATGCAGAGACCCACTATAGAGTCATCTAAGTACGTTTGTATATGTTTAACATAATTTTGAAAAATACCATTGATATACTTAAAAGTTCTTTTTGGCTAGTTATTAGAACTAAATTCTCAGTAGAGAAACTTCATCAAAAGTGAAGAGTGGAATTTTATATGTTCTCATGAAGATAGAAGCTTTTATTTTCTTTACAAACACTTTTTTTTTTTCTGGAATGATGTCACCAAGATGACAAGAGTAGCAGATGCCAGCCTTTGTCCCTCAAGACCAACAATCCAACAATTCTGTGAACAAAAACGGCTCCAGGAGAGCCCTGGAGTCCACTTAAGAAACTTTAAGCAAGACAGTGGAACAAAAAACTTGAGAATAACCACACGTAGAGGGAAGAAAGAATAGCTTCATTTTGCTGTATCATCCGAGCCCTCTGGCTGGCACTTCTCAGCACCAAGAGAGAACACATCTGGAGTTTCCCTCGCTGCGACAGGGAGAAGAAGGTGAGCAGCCAGCTCCCCCAGTGTTTCAGTGCAACTGTATGAAGGACCTGGGTTAGTGTCACCTCACCCAGAGACTGTCAAAGCTGAGATGTGTAGAGATAGCTAGGAACAAGAAAGAAAAGTGGGTTCACTGTATCAGGCAATCGTGCAGAGGGAGTGACAGTGATTCGCAGTGACCTGCTCTGCAGATGACCCCAGCAGCTTATGCCCTTGAAGAAGCCAACACCCAGCCCTGCTGCTATAGATCCCCTGAAGATTTTTCCAGCTTTCACCTGACAGGTATTAACTTCCCTGACAGCAACCACCTGAATTTCTTTCTATTCTTCCACCTCTCCTCCCTTGGGACCAGCACCAGCAGCCAGATGTACAAGAGCCAGATGCCAGCCTAGACCACCACAGGTGTCACTTTGGGCTAAACCCTCCAACTGTGCACTTGCATACCATTGGTCTGATGCTTGAAACTGACCATTGCTTCCTGTGCACCTACAGCAGTACCCTGCAGTCACAGAGGTGCACAATAGCCAAAACCACAAAAGTTGCTTATGGAGCTATACTAGCCCTATCTCCTGTCACTGGCCTGTACCACTAAGCTCATCTGCAACTAGTCCCCCTAACTATCCATCTGCCCTACACCTATCATTGGCCTCCACTGCCAGGTATCCAACTATGGGGAAGTGTGCAACCACAGGAATGCACACTGACTGCCAGGGCATCACTGCTGTTTGCCATCCTGGATCTGGCCCTATCTCCTGTCAATGGCCTACATCATTGAGATTACCTGAAGCTCCAACAGTGCATACCCCTACACACGCTTGGACTCACTCCCCAAATCAGTCTCCACTGCTGTGCACTTGTGGTGAGTACCAACAGACATGGTAGTACATGCTAACAGCCAAAAACCCTATAAGGACCAGTATCACCACAATTGGTCCCAACTTTTGCTTCTTGTCCTCATCCTTACCAGTACATGTGTGTATGCAACCACGTCCTGACATTGCACAGGCAACTGTAGCTAGATGTTGTAGTGAAATGTGAGCATACCACTGGCCGGCGACCATTGACACCTGCACTGGTATGTAGCTGCTGGGCTGGAAGTTACCACAGAGAATCCAAAGTAAAGAGAAAGAAATCAAGGTATATCATACCATTATGGAAAATCATTAGTAAATCAGAAAGAAAAGAAAAAAAAGAAAAAAGAAACTACATAAGAGCCATAAAACAATTAGCAAGATGGTAGTAGTTACTTTAAATATAAATGGATTAAATTATCCAATCCAAAAGCACAGAGTGGCTGAATGGACACAACAATATGCTATATATAAAGAGATACACTTCAGCTTCAAGACACACATAGGCTCAAAATAAAGGGGTAGAAGATATTCCATAGATTGGAAAACAAAAGAAGCAGAGGTAGCTATACTTACATCAGGCAAAACAGACTGATAAGGGGTCATTTTATCAAGAAGATATAACAATTGTAAGTATATCTGCAGCCAACATTGTAGCACCTAAATATATTAAGCAATAGCAGATATGAAAGGTAAATAAAAAATAATAAATAATAGTTTGGGACCTCAGTAGTAATGGGCTTTAATACCTCACTTTCAACAATGGACAGATAATCCAGACAGAAAATCAGTAAGGAAATCTTGGGCTCATACCATACCTTAGACCAAAAGAACCTAACAGAAATTTATAGACTATTCCATTGAGTAGTCCCAAAATACACATTCTTCTCAAGCATACATAGGACATTTTCTAATATAAGCCATACATATTAAATCAAAACAGTAGTTTTAGCAAAATTAAAAATATTTAAATTGCACCAAGTATCTTGGTGATATAAAACTATGAATCAATAGGAGGAAATTAGAAAATTCACTAGTATGTGGAAATTAAACAGCACACTCCTGAATAACCAGTGGGTCAGATAGAAAAATCAAAAGGGAAATTTAAAACAATTTTATAAAAAAAAAGAAATGGAAACAAAACACAACAAATTTTATGGTATGTAAAAAGCAGTTCTAAGAGGAAAGTTTATATAAATAAATGCCTATGTTACAGAAGAGAAAGATCTCAAATAAGCTAATTTATACTTAAAGGAAATAGAAAAGAACAAACTAACTCCTAAGTTAGCCAAAGGAGGAAATAATAAAAATTGGAGCAGAAACAAATGTTAATAGATAACAGAAAAGACCCATGAAAGGGAGTTAGTTTATTGAAAAGATAAACACAGTTGACAAACATTTAACCAGATTTACCAAGAAAAAAGAGACTAGATCTAAATAAATAAAATTATAAATGAAAGAATAGACATTATAAATGATATCATAGAAATACAGTTTTTTAAAATATTACTATGAACAAATATATGCTAACAAACTGTATAATGAAGAACTAGAAAATCTGAACAGGCTAATAAGAGTAAGAGGATTGAATCAGTAATCAAAAAGCTTCCAACAAAGAAACACTCAGAGCCAGATAGTGTCATGACTGAATTCTACCAAACATTTAAAAAAGAATTAATAACAATTCTTATCGAACTCTTCCAAAAAATTGAAGAGGAAGAAACACATCTAAACTCATTTTATGGGGCCAGGATTACCCTGATAACAAAGTCAGAGAAGGACACTACAAAACAAATCTATATAGGCCAATATCCTATAAATGCAAAAATTGAATATCAATGCAAAAATTCTTAACAAAATACTAGGAACCCAAATTCAATAGCGTGTTAAAAGGATCATATACCATGATTAATTTGGAAGTATCCCTGGGATTGAAGCATGGTTCAACATCTATGCAAAAATATGATACACCACATTAGTTGAATGAAAGACAAAATTTATAAGGTCATTTCAATGAGAAAGCATGCAGAAAAAGTATGTGACAAAATTTGACATATTTTCAAGATAAACTGTCAACAAATTAGGTATAAAAGTAATATACCTCAACATACTAAAGGCCGTGTTTGGAAAAACTCTCAGTTACCATCATAATGGTGAAATATTGAAACCTTTACCTCTAAGAGCGAGAATAAGAAAAAGAAGTCCACAGTATCGACTCTTATTGGAAGTCCTAGCCAGAGAAATAGGCAAGAGAAAGAAATAAAGGCATCCAAATCAGAAAGGAAATAGTAAACCTATCTCTGTTGCTGATGTGATCTTGTATGCAAAAAACCCTAAAGGCTCCACCAAATAATTATTAGACCTAATAAACAAATTCAGTAAAGTTTCATGACACATAATATATATAAATCAGTTTTGTTTCTATAAACTAACAGTGACTTATCTGAAAAATAAATTTAAATAAGTATCCTGATTATAGTAGCATCAAAAACAGCAGAATGTTTAGGAATAAACTTAACTAAAAAAGTGAATGATGTATACACTGAATGCTATGAGAATAAAGAAATAGATGCTATGTAAATAACATAATAAAAGAAATTGAAAGAGACACAAATAAATGGATAGATGGACACTGTAAAATTATCCATAAACCCAAAGCAATCTACAGGTTCAATGTAATCATTACCAAAACCCCAGTGACCTTATTCAAAGAAATAGAAAAGAAACTAAAATTTGCTTAGAACCAAATAAGATCCTGAATAGTCAAAGCAATCTGGGAAAAGAATGAAGCTGGAGGTTTCACACTTCCTGATTTCAAGCTATATTATAAAGGTACAGTAATCAAAACATTATTATACTGACATAAAAACAGACACATAGACCATTGAGACAGAATCAAGAGCACAGAAGTAAACCTACACATATATGGTGAAATAGTATTTGACTAGGGAACTATGAATATACAATGTAGAAAGGATAATCTTCAATAAATGGTATTGGGAAAACTGGAAAGCCACATGCAAAAGACTGAAATTGGGCTCTTATCTTACACTATTCAAGAAATTAACTTGAAATGGGTTAAGGACTTAAATGCATGACCTGAAACCATAAACTTTCTAGAAGAAAATATAGGCAAAAGTGTCTTCACATCAGTCTTGGCAACAATTTTTTGGATATGAGACTAAAAGCACAAGCAACAAAAGAAAATATACAAGTGGGACTACATACTAAACAGCTTCTGCACAGCAAAAGAAATAATCAAAAACATGAAGGGCAACTTATAAAATGGGAGAAAATATTTGTAAGCTATATATTCAATACGGGGTTACACTCAAAACATACTAAAAGTAACTCATACAACTCAACAGCATAAAAGATAATTTGATTAAAAAATGGGCAGAGAACTTGAATAGAGATTTTTTAAAAGGAAACATACAGATGGTCCACACATTCATGTAAAGGTCCTCAATGTCACAAAGTATCAGGGAAATGCAAATCAAAACCACAATGAATTATCACCTCTCATCTGTCATAATGGCTATTACTAAAAAATAAAAAAATAAAATAAAATAACAAAAATGGAAAGGATTTTGAGAAATGGGAACCCTGACACTTTATTGTTGGGAATATAAATTGGTAGAGCCACTATGAAAAACAGTGTAAAGTTTCCTCAAAAATTAAAAATAGAACTACCATATATATAACTCAGCAATCTTACTTCTAGGTTTATATCGGCAAGAAATGAAATCATTATCTTGAAGATATATCTGCAACCCCTATCCACTACAGTGTTATTTGCAGTAACTAAGAGATGAGCATGTAAGTGTCCATCAGTGAATGAATGGATAAAGAAAATGTGATACACACACAGACACACAAACACACACACACAATTGAATATTAATCAAACATTAAAAAATGGAAATCCATTAGGGATAAACTTTGAGGGTCTTATTTTAAGTGACATGAGCCAGACAGGAAAAGACAAATACTTTATGATCATACTTATATGTGTAATCTAAAAACATGCAATTAATAGAAGCAGAAGATAGATAGTTCTTAGGGGTCAAGGGGTGGAAGAAATGGAAATATAGTGGTCAGCAGGTACAAAGTATAAGCAATAATAAATTACAGGGATCTCATGTACAACATGGTGACTACAGTTGACAGTAAAGAATTGTATTTGTCAAGGTTGTTATGTGATTAGGGCTTTAAAGTTGTTACCACCACCACCACCACAACAAAACAGTAGTTATGTGACGTGAAGGATATGTTAACTAACTTTATTGCGGCAAACATTTTGCAGTGTATTTGTATACACGTGTCAAATCATTACACTGCACACCTTAAATTCACACAATGTCTCATGTCAATTGTGTCTCAATAAAGCTGATGAAACACATTTTTTTCTATTATTGGAAATACAGTCTAAAGAAGCTGGAAATGATTCCTATTTTTTCCTCATTTTTGGCCTTGTATGTCTATAGTAAATTCTCCTTAATCGATTATGAGTCCACAGTTGATTTATTGGCTCATCTTCCATATTTATGCATACATTATAAGAATATTCTTCAGATTAAACTTTGTGTAATAAGCATAATTAACAACATGTTTGCAGCATCTCCACTTCAACTATAAATTGCCCATCTAGCAATTTATTCATTTTACACAGAAGTAGAAATTCATGTACTTTACAAAATTTATTGAGTTATATATATGTACAGTTTATACACAGATTTTTAGCAGATACACAATAAGTAATGTAGAGGATCTAGATTAAATACGATCTGCATATATGTTTCCCATATTTCTCCATTTTTATTTGCATAAAGGGAAATACAAAATCATTTAGCAAAAATAGGGTTTTGCTCATGTGATGAAGAGCTTAGAAATGCAATTCAAAGTGGCACAAAAGACTTGAATAGAAAGTCTAGACTTTAAGAGTCTAGACTATCAGGAAACAACTACCACTATAACAGCATTAGTTCATAGCTAGGAAACTGAGAGAGCAAAGTTTAAGGATTGGCTGCAAGATCAATTTAAAGAACCATAAAAATTGGCTCAGAAATTTTATATTTATTCCTCTGAGTCTAGGGTTGCGATTGGTTTCAGAAATTAGAATCTACCAACCTGATTTCTGAGGGGGGCCAAGTAGGCCTAGCCTGAATACAGGAGGTGGGAGAAGCAGGGAACATAGGAGTCAATTACAATAGAGATGGTTACGGGGGATTCAACAAAGGTATTTTCTCCATTTATTGCATCCCTGCATCATCAAATAATCTGACCATGTAGCTATAGAGGGATGATTTATTACATAATCAGTCTTACTAATTTACTCTTACATTGTAATCATTTCGTGGCAACACTATTTGTAGTTACAGACCATATGACATAACAGAGTAGACTCTGGTCAGTATACTTGCTGCAAGTAAGTATAAGAAATATGAGTAATTA
Source organism: Proteles cristata cristata (assembly GCA_017311185.1). Taxonomy (NCBI): domain Eukaryota; kingdom Metazoa; phylum Chordata; class Mammalia; order Carnivora; family Hyaenidae; genus Proteles; species Proteles cristata. Next base: position 510,609 of record JAESUZ010003332.1, read on the forward strand.
TACTAGCTTAAATATGCATGATTATTCTAAATGTACATAGTTCTGTTTAAAAGAGAAAACTCTTGTTTAATAAAGAAAATTTCTGAGATTACATTTGTTTAAAAGTCTTCATTTAATAGCTTGAACATTCAAGATAATAGTTCTTCCTAGTTGATTCCTTTATCCCACACTTTAAACCACCAGACCACTAATGGATTCCTTTGAGCATTACGCTGTGAAGCTGGTAAGGCCAAGTTGGATTTCTGGAAAAAAAAAAAAAATCATAGCATCATGTTGATTGAGGTCATTTGCATTAACATTTCATCTTAATAAGTATTCCCTATTCCCCATGTAAACCTCAGTAGGGAGAGAGGATTCTGAATGCATTTCAATGTCTGTCACCATGATTTGCCTCAAAGCCTAAATGTACAGATTTATACCTGAGTTCTAGGGATTAAAAGTGCCACAGGTATAATTTTTCAAGGCAATTTTCTGTGTACAAGATTCATGAGATAGTTGGCATACAAAGAATCACAACTTCATTATCAAAGAAACAGTGTTTCACAAAATACAAAAAAGCATACAACTGATTACAATACAACTTCTCAGTGGCAACATGTGTAGAGCAGGAGGAGCCCCACAGTGCTGTACATGGTGTACATTTTGTAGTATTCTAGTATGAGTGATCTATTGACCATGTAATAAGGCTAGACTTTTATAAATACAGCCTGAGGTTTTTTCTGAAGAAGGCAGTTTTGAGTTTTGGAATGTTATACAGACCATCAATCAATCTAAGTGAAGGTGAATTTTCAGAGAGAAAGAGACTTTGGAAAGGAAAGAATGATCCTGTTTCCTTAGAAGCATGAAATTTTTTTTTAATTTTTTTTTTTTAATTTCTAGGAGAGAGAGAGAGACAGCGTGAGCAGGGGAGAGTCAGAGAGAGAGGGAGACACAGACTCCGAAATAGGCTCCAGGCTCTGAGCTGGCAGTCAGCACAGAGCCCGATGCGGGTCTCGAGCCCACTATCCGCGAGATCATGACCTAAGCGAAAGTCGGACGCTTAACCGACTAAGCCACCCAGGTGCCCCAAAAATGTTTTATTTATTTCTGAGAGAGAGAGAGAGAGAGAGAGAGAGAGAGAGAGAGACAGCGAGAGCAGGGGAGGGCCAGAGAGAGAGAGAGATACAGAATCTGAAGCAGGGCCCAGGCTCTGAGCTGGCTGTCAGCACACAGCCTGACATGGGGATCGAACCAATGGACCGTGAGATCATGACCTGAGCCGAAGTCAGGCGATTAACCAACTGAACCACTCAGGCACCCCTAGAAGCATATATTTCTTAATTGTACATTCCTGAGACAATAGCTGCATGGGTCTTGACTCCAAAAGTGATAAATGCACAGAACTTGTAGGGAAGCCAGAAGGTAGGATGAGACTCACAGAGTAAAACACATTATTTGAATCAGATTTCCTAGTTTTATGTTACCTTCTATATTTCTATACACTAACTTTTTGTTATTCTTTTTCCTCTAGTTATTGTTTAAATGATCTAGCAGTATTCCTCTGTACCATGGAGAATTATTGCAAGAATCATATCTTTACCTTTGAATACTAAAAGAGGAGCGACCCTACCTACTGTTGGCCACTGTAGTGGTAATAACAGAAATTTGTGATGGTTGAAAGGAGCCTTTTTTTTCCACATGGAAGGGTCTCCTTTATTACCTTACATAATAACACTTATTTTTCTTACATAATATTCTTACATATTATTATTATTCTTACATAATAACACTTGTTTTTGTTTTTTTTTTTTTATCATGGCAAAAAATAGATTCCTCTGGCAGAACAATTTAAAGGAATGGATGAGCTAAAGAGCTTGCCTTCAAAGTGCAATGACGGGTCAGGGTAATGATGTGCTGTATTTTATAACTCACTTCATTAAGGTGTGTGTGTGTGTGTGTGTGTGTGTGTGTGTGTGTGTGTGTGTGTGTGTGTTTCATTTTGCTTTTTTTTAGAGAGAGAGAGAAAGAGAATGCCAGGCAGGGAGAGGAGCAGAGGGAGAGAGATAGAAAATCTTTAGCAGGCTCTACACTCAGCCTGGAGCACAATGTGGGGCTCGATCCCGAGACCTAGACTCCATCCCACAATGTCTCATGACCTGAGCCTAAATCAAGAGTCAGACATTCAACCAACTGAGCCACACAAGCACCCTCACTTTATTAGGATTTTGAATGGACATTTGATAGAAATGTGTTTTTGTGTCCAGCTAGGAACAAAATCCAAGCACTATCAGAGCCTTGATCTGAAAGAATTATAGTCTAGTTCTACAAGGGATAGGTGAGTGTATGATCTTTGCTTTACCCACGGAAAGACGTAGTTAAGACTTCAAAAAAGAGGCTAAGCAAGATTGGTCAAATCACCAAGAAATTAGACAATGTAATTGTTAATTCTCAAAAGTTTAAGTCCATATAAAAAGAGCTAAAGCCTCCGTAAAAGAAGAAGCCCAGATATCTTAGACATGATTCAAACTATATGTATATGTATACACTTGAATGTCAGATAAACTTTACAGAATGATTTCAGGGATCTTTGTTTTGTCTCTGGTGCTTGTGTCAGGTTCTACTCTCACGAGGCCCTCCCTAACTTCAGAGCTGAACCCTCTCCTCCAAATGATTCAACTCTTCTCTCAACCTCATCCACATTTGAAACACTGCTCCTTGAAAGTATTGGGGGTTCAGGCAGAACTGTGATTCTGAGTAGTGTAGGTCTGATTTTCATTACTGCAGCCGTGTACGGTCTAGGTACAGGACTGTGGCAGTGCCTAGCTTGTCAGGTGGTTTTTATCACAGTATTCTATCTATGTAACTACATTGTAAGTACAATGTAGTTTTTGAGACAGGGCAGAAATGAATTATATTACAACAGCCATAAACATAGAAAGATATTGTGGTTACTTAACTCAGAAAGAAGGTTTTAAGACTACATCACATTAGTTATGAAGAAAAAAAAATTAACTGTCTCCATTCAACCCAGAAGTTGTGGTGTGGGAATTAAAGAAAGATAAATAATAATAAAGATATTACTTTATCAGTCAATAATGATATCTTTATAATGAAAGGGCAATACTGTACACAGAGATAATCTCTAGTATCTACTATTCTGTGCAATGTGTTGGTCATGAATATTAACTTAGGAAGCATAGGTGTGTGGAGCTGAAAGATATTCCAATTTTAAGGTATTTGCTTCTGTCAACATTGCTTATGGTACAACCTAATTTTCAACCCAAAGACTAAATGATTATATGCAACCATATATAAAATTCATATGTAGTGAATCTGAATGAAGGAAGTAACTCACAATCATTAAGTTTTCTACATGTGAATTTACATCAGAGTTTGGTACATCTAAGCTTCTCTCATTCAGAGTACATTCAGTAGAAACAAAATAAGCCATGTAAACTGCATAGAGAATTGGATTAACCTTTTCCTGTTATATATTTTTTCTATTCTCTTGTGTTTGTAATCATGACTAACAAGTTAACATAATGTTACTGAAAATAGGAAAAGATATGCAAAGCTCTGTCAGTATAAAGAAGTGAAAAAAACGGAAGAGTTTCCATTGAAGAAATTTTTAATTATCATGCTACCTGCTATAAATATGTGAAAATTTATTTTTTTAATGTTTTATTTATTTCTGAGAGAGAGAGAGAGAATGAGTAGTAGAGGGTCAGAGAGAGAGGGAGACACAGAATCTGAAACAGACTCCAGGCTCTGAGCTAGCTGTCAGCACAGAGCCCAATGCGGAGCTTGAACCCACGAACTGTGAGATCATGACCTGAGCTGAAGTCGGATGCTCAACCGACTGAGCCACCCAGGGGCCCCTGTGATAATTTAGTTTTTAAAAATCCTTATTAATTGGATTGTTCCTAAATTTTATTGCACATTATGGTTTCCACTGTCTTCCAATGATAAACTTAATTATGATATGTGATGATATATAAAAAACACGTTTAAAATAAATCACAGATGCTCCTGGGTGGCTCAGTCTAAGTGTTCAACTTCGGATCAGTTCATGATCTTGGAATTCATGGGTTCGAGCCCCATGTCAGGCTCTGTGCTAACAGCTCAGAGCCTGGATCCTGCTTCAGATTCTGTGTCTTCCTCTCTCTCTGGCCCTCCCCTACTCATGCTCTGTCTTTCTCTGTCTCTCAAAATAAAATGCTAAAAATTTCAAATAAATAACAAAATAAATAATGAGAAAAGTGAGATAATGTTTACAATGCTTTAGCTAGCACAGTATTAAGTGTAGGTATGTACTTAAAGAAATAAAAAAATCATAAAATCATAGCAAAAGCAAAACACAAAAAAGCACTTAAAACCATTCTTTGGGGGCGCCTGGGTGGCTTAGTCGGTTGGTTGTCCGACTTTCGCTTAGGTCATGATCTCTCGGTTCGTGGGTTCGAGCCCCGCGTCGGGCTCTGTGCTGACGCCAGCTCAGAGCCTGGAGCCTGTTTCAGTCTGTGACTCCCTCTCTCTCTGACTCTTCCCTGCTCACACTGTCTCTCTCTCTCTCTCTCTCCCCTAGAAATAAATTAAAAAATATATTTATAAAAAAAAACAAACAAACAAAAAAAACATTCTTTCTCAATATGCTACTGTTTTTCTAATCTGTTTCCAAAATCAATCCATTTAGTCTTCAACTACACGTATTAGTAGGATACAGACACAAAATATCGGATTCTATCTCTGCTATATGATAGGTGATATATGTATAGAGAGACAGTCAAATTTAGGGGCAAACATTAACTTTTTGAGATACTTTCCTTTTCATATTCACTTTGTCCATTTTGTCTTGCAAATTTTATTACCTCACTGAAACATGATTGTAACTTTATTATTATTTGCAGCAACACCAAAGTATTTGACAGAGTCCAGAACTCCAATAACTCAGAATTTGGGGAAGGTTGCCACATATAATAAATATAGAATTATATACATATACATAACATTATGCTGATATCTAAGACACCGGTATATCAGATACTTACATATTAGAATTATAATGATATCTAAGAGGGTAAAAGACAATCATGGGAAAGAGCTTCTCTTAAATAAAAGCTGATTGCTTCACATATCAGAAATTTCCCAGCGTGTTGGTTACAGATTCTTAGAACAATATATCATCAGTGCATCAGCAGTACAGAGTAGACACTGTGCTAAAAGTCACCAACCTCACTGATCTTAGAGCTTAATTGAAGTATAATGTTAAATAAGAGGCATTGACGAGTGTCATAGTGCTCAAAGGAAAAAAAAATAGATAAGAGTTGGAATTTTTAGACTGTTTTATAAAGATGATTAAACGTAAGAGTCTTTGAAAATAGGTCAGAATTTGCACAAGAGACTTGCAGATCACTGATATAAGTCCATCAGAAAGAAAGCATTAATTTCTTTCTGTAATGACTTCTGACAACAACTATCTGGAGGTTAGACCAAAGATCACAGATAAAAATCACAGTCCTCCAGAACACTGCCCTCACTTCAGACACTAGCTCCAAATTCAGGGGTCCTGACCATCCTCACTTAGACCAGCTGGCTACATGTTTGGGGGTTCCCAAGTGTTTAATAATTTTCTGGAACAACTCACAATATTCAGGAGATCATTGTACCTAAAGTGACAATTTTTATGATAGGAGGAAGAAGAAGTCGTAACCAAAGGGAGAGACACACAGAGTGATATATGAGATCCAAATGCAAAGTGTCTACTCTCCTACCCTAGTGGATTCAGAATGTATTACCCTTCTGGGACATTGATAGGTAACCGTATGTAGAGTATTGCCAACCTGGGAAGCGCACCTGAACTTTGGTGTCCATACTTTTTATTGGGACTTATTTATATAGACATGATTGAATTATTGGCCATGTGACTCAGTATCCAGTCCCCCTTCCATCACTGGAGTTCAGGTTAATATTACCATCATATTGTTCAAATCTCTACCTCTCTAATTATATATTGGTCTTTCTGGCTTGGCCAGCCTTATCCTGAGTCATTTTCTTAGCATAAATTATCTAAAAGGCCAAGCATGAGTCACTTGTTAGTATAAACTATCAAGTGTGGTGGTAGTGGAAGGAGAAGGGGCACCATGAATAACAAGAGTGTGCCTATCACTCAGAAAATTCTAAAGGTTTGCAAATGTGTCTCTCAGTAACTGGGGACAAAGGCCAGTCAAATATATATATTTATATATATTTTTTTAAATTTATATTTATATATATTTATTATATATATATATTTTTTTAAAATACATTCACTGTCTCTACTGTTTTCTGTTTCCTAGGTACTAGTTTTCAAAATTCACACTTCCATTAAAGACAGCTAGATTTTGGGGCACCTGAGTGGCTCAGTCACTTAAGCTTCTGATTTCAGCTCAGGTCATCATCTCAGGGTATATAAGTTGGAACCCCTTATCAGGCTCTGTGCTGACAGCTCAGAATAATTGTTCAAAAAAGGTTATTCTTTGTTCTTTTTAAAATTTAATTAAATTTAATTAATTAATTTACTTATTTTGCTGTTTAGAGGAAGTCCTCAGCTCAGCTATAATAATAGTGGCAGGAATCAGTTCTACCCACATCCCCCTATAAATGTCTCTTACATAGCTTTTTGTCTGAAATTTCTTTAATTAGAAATAAAGTCTAAGTAAAGAAAAATAAAAGAAGAAATAAAACCTTTTACTACAAAATGAAAGATAAAGTTTTCAAAAACCCAAACACTTGAAGTAGTTAAAATAAAATTAAAAAATGATATACTACTGTCAGTGCAAATAACTAAGCTAGATTAAAAAAAATATGCTAAGAACTGAAATATTCCAGGTAACTTATTGTTTTTAAAAAGTGATTAAAAACAGCTCCACTAAGAATGACATATCTGAGATATTACAAGTAATAATTTTGAAAATAAAGTCTTGCAAAAAATATTTTGCCTATGAAGCATTGTCAAAAATAAATCTCAGAGGTTTCCTAAACTAAGCAACATGCATGAATTTACTGAAATCACTGATTATTCTGAAATTATTTGATGGAGGTAGATCTTATATGAGATATTATTGCAAATTTCAAATAGTAAGGACAGAATATATCAAGATAGAAGGCCTACATAAAATTTATTCTGTTTAGATAATATATAGATAGTTTTAACTTGAAGGATAAGAAGAAATCTTTTTTTTTTGAGAGAGAGATAGAGAGGATGGGGGTGGGGGGCAGAAGGCCAGAGGGAAAGAGAGAAAGAATCTCAAGCAGCCTCCACACTCAGCCCAGAGCCTGATGTGGGGCTCGATCCCAGGACTTTGGTATGACCTGAACTGAAATGAAGAGTTGGTGACTCAACGGACTGAGTGATCCAGGAGCCCTGAGGATAATTTTAATTAGATAAAATTATTACTGACTTAGTTTAGTTAAAGATATAGTCAGTCATTGCTCTACACTGTACTGTGGTAACTGAAACTTCTGAATTTGGAACTGTATTCTCTCTTTGTACCATTATGATGCATACACATTTCTGTTAACGTGGTATCATGTCAAGTGAGGACTGACTCCATTATAACTAGTTTTAACAAAATATATTTACGTAGTTACTTTTTTCCCCACAAAGATCACACAGTTTACAATAACTTCTTTTTCAATTTTCTAAAAATGTTATACCTCTGATTTCTGGTGACTGAAGAAAGAGCTGTGTTTGAATTATAGAAAAATATGAGTTCTTTCAAAATATAATTTTTTATACTTTTTATTATATATTATTTGTCTAAGTGTTACTGGGCTTTCTGTTTTACCAAACAAGTAAGAATGTTTTAAAATCCAAAGTAAATAAATCTAGCCTGTGATTATATTAGAAGTATGTTCTTGATAGAACAAGGATACCTCCAAAGTAATTTTAAAAACTTTACTCTCTGAAAGCAGAGTACCCTGTACGTTGTAAATACATCTAAATGACAATGAATGATGTACCTGAGTATATCTATATCTCTTTATACTATATGCTTAGCAAATCTAATTTTTTCACAAGAAAACTTAGGCATCTAACCTACTACAACATATCAACAACTACATATGTACTCCAATAAGGATAAATTATACACAATTTGTGTACCTTTCTAATTTAACGTAGAAATTTCTAATGTTTACGTATCTAAGGATTATATACAAAACAGCGTTATTAAGGATGCAACTTTAAGAAACTGCACTTTAGATTAGTAATAGGTTAATTATAAAGTATTTATTAGGTTCCCATTATCTATTTGGGTAGTCAGAGTTGGCATACTCATAGATAATGGCAATGCTGCATTTAATATAAGTACAGAAAATAGAAGAAGAATGGATAGAAGGCATCAGCTTTATAATCAGGTACTTATTAATGTTACTGTTCTAATAACATGTTATATTTTCTTTTTCTTACAGTACCATTGATAATGTACAAGTGTCCCAGATATGAGTGATAACTGATAGGTTTTATTCAATACCCTCAACATATCTAAGTAGATTAAAACTGAATATAGATAAATATAAAACATGTAAGTATTATTTTGGGATGGGTGTGAGACAAATACTTTAGTTGTTGATTTTGTAAGAACATGATTATATACATGGTCAATACAATCACGTTTGTTGGTCTTAGTTACATTCTATAAGGCAGATCGAAATACTAATTCAGAGCATATTTGCTGGCCAGTAAAGACCAACTACACTCAATTTCTTTATAGCATTTGCAAAGACCATTCTTTCTTCATTCTCATTCTATTCTAGCTCCAAATATTCAACTACTGAGTTGTTTAGACTCAGATTATGCAATAGCTTAAGGAAAGATATGATCTATATCAATGTTTGGGACAGAAGGCAATCTATTCATGATCTTGCTGACTCATTAGATATATTACATATATTATACTAAGTATAAGAGAAAGTACAAATGAGTCTGTGTTAAGGACATATTGAGGCTCATTATAGGCCATAAAAATAAGAGAAAATCATGAGCATCAGATACATATATAGGAAGTCATCCAAGAATTTTCCCAAGAGTGAGTATGTTTTATTTCTGATAGAAATGTATTGAATTTGAATATTTACATTAAAGTCTTCTTAAAAGCAAAACAAAACAAACCAACAAAATTAAAAAAAAAAAAACAGAAACAAATACAAAAAAGAAAAGAGCTATTCTAAATACTTTTATGTGCTTTACCTATCAACAATGACAGCATTAACAATACTCACATATTTTGTTTTAAGAATTGGCCATGAGTGTAATAGTGAACAGAGAAGAACAAAGGAGACTACAGTGAATGCTGCAACTGATAGATTCTTGACAATATAGTTGATAGTCTAAGTGGTACATATCAATCTTTTGTTTCCTGCAGAGATGATGTATGTAGATCTTAATTGGTGTTTGCAAATTATTTGGCAATCCTTAGTTAAAACTCTCAAGTAATATCACATTATACCTGCTCAAAACATTTCTCAACAAATGATGTCGGTTGCTCTTCATTTTGCTGATCCTTGTGTCATTCTCTAATTGTCACTATCTGCTTCTATGTCCACAACTGGTCAACTCTCTTCTCAGTTTTGGAGCCAATATAGAATTCCGTGATGCTCTGCTTCTTAATAATGTGTTTCAGATTAAAGTAAAATTAAATTTTACTTGTTAAAATTTTACCTCTGTCATAAAAAAATTTACCTCTGTCATAAATTATTTATTGATTTATTTTAATTATCAGATAAATATCAGATTAATATCAGCATACACAAGTAACATTAGAATGCATTAGAAATGGCAAAATTTTCAGAAAAATGTCATGAAAATAAGGGTAAATAATCAGAGAAAAAATATACAAGTACATAAAATTAAAACTGAACTATGGACATACCATTAGAGTGACAGAACTAAATTTGGTAAGGATTGTAATGACCTCAATATTTTTGATTTCTTGTTATACCAATGCTTATTAAATCAAAGCTAGTAAGATAATACACAGCATCTCCAAAATATCTGGATTTTGGTCCAATATCTGTATTGGTCCTCAAACTTGGATACTAATTTCCCTAGTAGCACAGAAAGATACTCGGTGGAAAGACAGGAATAATTTTAAGAGAATCAATTTATAGATTCTTACCTTCTATCTGTATTGTATTCTATAGACTCTCTTAAATCTTTCAATGACCTTTTCAGTTTACAGAAGAAAGCCATACACCTTAACGTATGACAAATGTTCTTCTGGTGCATTGCCCTGAGGTGAAGATCACCAGAGCACAGGAGAAAGTGGAGCCTTCCTTAGAATTCTATCAACACACAATAAGCCCATAGCTACCTAAGTGTCCCTTTATTGTGCATAATTCTGTGAAGGATAAGTGTCCTCATAAAATGTATTATTTTGGCTCATGTTGGGACAACCTGGATTCATGGATATGGAGAACAATATTGGTTGAATACTGGAGCATTTTTTTTAATCACCTCTCACTGGAAAGACGACATATACTTTACTGGGACAGTTGTAGCTCACTTACTTTGCTATTTTAATTCACTTTAGACTCAAATAAAACCTGATTATTTCAGAAAGTTATTAAGATTTTTTCCCAGTTTGTAAATTTACAGGAAAGTTCTTTATAACATTGTTATTTCCAGTCAGTAGAGTTTTACCACCATATAAAAACAGAGATTAAAAGTTAGTTGACTGCTTAGTGAGGTTATAATTTTAATAATGTAGTGTCTAAAAGCTAATAGAGATGTCTGCTTATAATGAATGAGTGTATTTATGGATCATGTAGGTACCTCTTTCATCAGGGCCATAGCAGAGCAAAATACCACTGATGTTTTACTGTTTAATGGGTAACAATCGATTTAGCCTTCAAGTACTATTTATCTGCCTACTAATATCTGGTATGATTTCCAAAGGATACATTCATTTCTACTGGAGGTGTTATATCTATCTATATCTACTGCCATATCTTCAATTTAAATACATATATGAGAGTAATTTTTTAAGTCAAACACTTTTTTAAAAAAATGGAAGAAAACAGCATCAATGCCATCTAAATTGCATAGTTATATAACATCTGAATGGATACCATTGTAATTAGAAATACATTATAAAAGAAGATTAAAGTGGGGCTTATGGATAAGGAGTAGGTACAATATCTGTTATTCTTGGATTGAAAAGGGCCAAGCTTAACTTGCATCCTTATTACTCAGTACAAGAAAAATAAGACTTGAGTGCATATTGTAGTTGAGGACAGTAATAGAAATGTAGTAGCTAGCTTTTTACTTGTGGAATAAAGCTGTAAGTAATAATATGGGCAAACTTTCTCAAGCTACAATTCTAGATGTCAACTTACCACAGCTGCACCATTTGGTTTGTTCTTGGACAAGTTATATGACTTTTCATGTCTTTGTTTGCTCATCTATAATATTTAGATGATATTCCCTCCTTCAAAGACATTAGGCAATGAATGAATTGCTGAAGGCAATATTTTTGAAAGATAAAGCCAGTTAAAGTGGTACAGATAGATTTTACACAGTAATAACTGTCACAATTGGCAAGAAAACCCAGTTTAAACTAAACTCAACTTCAATTAGTGCAGTGGTAACTGAGTCTTTTATATGGAGAATGAAGGAAGAGAGTCAGGAAATTACACACAGGGCATGCACACAGTCAGGATAGTGGAAATTTACACAAAGTGAGATGGGGATTTGGTTAGTGTGTTTGGCCATCTGGATTTACTAATTGGCTCTCATCAAAGATAGACTCCTGTGCTTATATGGAAACTGGGAGATAAGGGGGCCCTATTTTGTTGGCATGGACAGACAATACATTCTTTCGAGGGCCTTGAGCTTTCTTGAACAGGAACTTAAGGGAACTGGAATCCTTGTTCTAGGATTATGACCTTGAGCTGTTAGAAACCATGCTAGTTTTATTCAAGTCTCTTAGCATGTGTTGGGGACAGATGCGGGGTGACAGTGGGCAAAAACATTTGTAGTGACAGTCTGCAGTTGAAGCCTAGTCAAGAAGAGGGCTCAGAGGAGCCTGGCCAGAGCTTGTTCAGGGGGATTGTCTTTGTCACACTATTATTGGCACAGAATAAGTATTACCATGGCTTGTTTTCATTATATTATTTAGTCAAAGACTAAATCAGAACACATGATAGAACAAGTTTAGAAATGTTTGTAGGAAAGTGAAATTTGGACACCAGACTCTTTTGGAAACCCTGGAATCTGTTTACCTATAGACTATGGATGGTAATTCTCTCCTGGATTTTATTTTATAAAACAGAGTGAATAAAGTCTTATTTTACACAGAAATACAGAACACTTAAGGTTGAAAAACTTGACTTTGTCTTTTCATCTGTGAATGTTGTTTTCAAAATAAACCTCAGGGCCTTTATTAGTAAAGAAGTAAGGGCTAACACTTTGGCCTCAAACTAGAATAAGAAAACATATCTTCTGACTTCTGATCCCTCCACACAGACACAGGAATAATTACAATTACAATCAGGGAATTAGAACTACAGACATAAAAAGCCAACAATAGCAATTAATATTACAAACGGGTTTCTTAAGTTTCAAATATAATAGCTATTGGAGATTATGAAGAAAAATTTCTTAAAGCAATATTTGTACTCATATTTTTTGGTCTCAAAATTTCATATATATTATTGACAATAGCAGAAGATGGCTGAAATCCTAGAAAACCAATGATAGCATCAATAGTTTATTTCTTATTCAATTAATGAAAAGAACTTTAACATATTCTCTGATTGTATATGGAAATAGTGCTTCTGTAAAAACACAAAAAACAAAAACTCACTTCCTTTAGGTTTCTAAGAAGAGTTTTTGATTTTTCAGTTTGTTCAATTTTTTACTTATTAGAGATATAATATATGCCATAGTAAAAACTAGCAGTCTATGTGCCTTTTTATAATAATTAAATTATGATATCCATTTTGTTTGGAAATGTACTTACCATTCAATAATATATTTTAAACTGAATTGGATTTCATCCATTTGGAAAAGCTAATAGATACTATGTATAGCAGTTGGTCGTCCAAAAGCTAATGGATAGAAATGCCATTTAAAATCTAAAATATGGCACTTATAGGGGCATTTATAGTCATATAAGTTCTGACTTTTGATTTCTGCTCAGGTCACAGTCTTACAGTTTGAGGGACAGAGCCCTGTGTTGGGTTCTGTGCTGATAGCACGGAACATGCTTGGAATCTCTCCCTCTTTCTGTCCCTCTCCTGTTCTCTCCCTCCCAAAACAAATAAATAAACTTAAAAAAATAAAATATGGCACTTCTATCAATGATAAATAATTGTATATGTGAAAAGTGAGGTTGTGATGATCAGAATGTCTTTCAAATCATTACTGGAGAGGTCCAATAGGCATTTCTCATGTTGAGATCTAGAAATATATCTTTAGACAAAAAAGCATCATTTTCATTTACAGGGCATATATATTTCTGAGTTGTTGGGATCTAGAAATATATTGTTAGATAAAAGTAAGAGCATCATTTTCATTTTCAGGGCATATATATTTCTGAGTAAAAGTATGAAAGAATAGCATAACAGGCTTAATAAAATCGATCCTGTTTTGCCAACACAAATCTACAACATGATACAAGCAACACCAACCTCAGAATTATTTGTTTTACCTTCTGATGCTTCTGTATCTTGTGTGAATCAGTCATTCTACCAGAACTTTTTGAGATATTGTTTTTAGAGTTCAACATACATCCATTGTCCATGTTTCAAGTGATAAGTAAACGCTTAACCATGAATCAAAAAGTAGAATAGTGTTTTAAAGGGTTGGTTGTTTTTCAACATTTATAAAGTCAAGAGGTTTTTGGTTGTTTCTCAGAGCATGAGATAGGCTAAAAATAAGCTGTAATCAAGTAGAGATCTAATTTTTAAATCCCTGAAATTAGCTGAAAATACCTGAAAAAAACATTTGTTTTGGGGCACAATGAAGGGCAGTTCAAAATCTATCTATTTAGTTTCCATTTATTCAGCCCTAGCACTAGCCCCTGCGCATCCCTCCCCCTTCCTCTTTACTTCTTTCTTATAGCCTCTTTCTTCTGCTTTTATACTCAGAGATGATCACTGGTATTGTTTAATCTCCAGAGAAAATAGGAAGAAGAAAAAAGACAACAATATTGTCTAAAAATATTCTTTAGCTCATGGAGGGAGTAGAAAAGCTAGAAACAATCATTTGTTACTACTTCTGATGATGTAGACAATTTAGTAGCAGAATGCACATATTAAGCTGCTAGAAATAGAGATGGAAACAGGTTTTTTTGGTAGTTTTATAATGACTTTCTGAAATGACATAGTTACCTATAAGTACTGTTAACAAATATTGTCTATTTTCAACAAATACAATGAATAATTTTATGACTCTTTCTAAATAAGAAATGCCCATGTGTCCTTATTTAAAAAAATCAGGCACTTAAATGTGCCAAATATCCATCAATCATTGTGGGATGAAACTTCACTTTAATTTGAAACTGGTAAGCTACTAGAAGAGTTCACATAATATACAAACTGGTATACCTCACTTAAAAAATTTTTTTTTTATTTTTAAGAGACAGAGAGTGAGCAGGGGAAGAACAGCGAAGAGGAGACACAGAATCATAAGCAGGCTCTAGGCTCTGAGCTGTTAGCACTGAGCCCGACGCGGGGCTAGAACCCATGAACCGCGGGATGGTGACCTGAGCTGAAGTCGCCGTGTAACCAACTGAGCCACCCAGGCACCCCAGTATATCTCACTTTTAAACAAAAAGACAGTAAATGCACGCCTGTCCAGTTTGGTTGATGCCTAGGGAATATTTTCAAATGAAAAAAAAACAAGGTTTTCTCCATATTAAAGTTTCATTTAACACTAGTGCATTAAAGTGCTTTTAGACAGTAGGCTCTCTTAAAAATGTGTGCTATTCAAAGAATTGGGTATTTTCTTTACAAGAAACACACAATTCAGCGCATGTAATAATCTGACTAAATGGTGTAAAAGAAAACAACAAAGTATAATTTATGTACATTTCATTTTGGCTTTCATCATCTGGTATCAATCTTTATAAAATAATTCTAATCATGAACATTATTAATCAGAATTTCAAAAGACATGTAATTTGTGGGTACTTAGGTAATAAAGTCTTACATTTTCTCATATTTTGAGGCTATACATCCTGTTAACAATATGACAAGGAGAAATGGCCTCCAGGATTGTATATAATGAGAGTGTGAATTTCAGATCTCTGATTGGCATTTTCAGCCACACAATCTTTTATTACTTTATTTGTATGTGAATAATTCATTTTGCTCATTTTTATGATAATTTTTTGAAAGCAGATATTTGCCAATGGCTCGTATGCTGCACCTTCTCAGGACACATCTTGAGGACGATGGAAGTGTTTTAGGACTAGTCATCCCAAAGCCAATGGTCATGTTGTTTGCACTCATTTTGCATTTGTCTGCTTCCGAACCTATTTTCCCAGTCTCGCGTCTATTCTGTGAAGGCTCACTATCTTTCAATAAATGTCTTTTTCTTAATTGGAATCAGCTTCTGTTGTTGGTAATCAAAGAGCCCTAACTAATGAAGGTCATTAGGAGACCAAATATTTTCAAAAGAAAAGAAATCCTGAAAAACAAAACAGATTGTTTCAAACCGTTGGAGGAAACCAATGTAATTTTAGATGAGATTGTTATAAAAAGTGAATGAATTCTGGGAAATGCCAAATTCTGAGGCAATAGATAAAAAAAGCTGTAGGGAGTTCTAATGACAACCATCTGGACATTCTTTGAGAAACTACATTTGGAGGATGTAATATAATGTAACAATTAAACTGAATAAGTTAATTCCTGAGTTTGTATGTGAAATGTAAAAATGCTTTATATATAGGCACACGAAGACATATAAATAGATCACACAAGGTCTGAAGGGGACTCACAGAAATGATATCCTTTGTTTATCTTGAAGAAGGGAGGTAGAATCAAAGCCATTGAGATAATGATACTGGGATTTTAGATTTACATGATATATTTGTATTTCTGATACTTTACAGTGTGAATGTGTTCATCTTTCTCTTGGATAATTCAAACTCCTTCCTTTAAAAATAAATTATTTTGATTATCTAATAAATAGACATAATAATTAGCCTAGAAGTATTTCTAGAAATAAGGTATTTAATAATTAGTGCCAATGCATGCTATCTTTTGATGTTTGGAGTCTTTTGATTTTTTTCTTGCCTTTTTTTTTTTGGTATTGCAATTGACCAATTCTTAGCTATATTAGTATTTGATTTTCTAAATGATTTTCTTCTGAGACTGTGATTTTCATAAAATTACATATGGAGGAGATGGCAAATGAAGGTTTAAATGCACAAGTAACTTTGATAGCCCATCTTTGAGAAATACTGCTTCTAACACTGTTTAGATAGGTATAGGTCTTGGTTATTCATTCCATGCAGATCTCACATGTGACAGGTAAAGTGATTACAGCTATTCCAGGCGTCTCTTGCCATTTACATTTTTTTTAATGTTTATTTATTTTTTAGAGAGAGAGACAGGCAGACAGACAGAGACAGAGCATTGAGTGGGGGGCGGGGGGCGGGGCAGAGACAGAGGGAGACACAGAATCTGAAGCAGGCTCCAGGCTCTGAGCTGTCAGCACAGAGCTCCATATAGGGCTTGAACTCAGAAACCACAAGATCATGACCTGAGCTGAAGTCAGATGTTTAACAACCGAGCAACTCAGGTGCCCCCGGCTCTTGCCGTTTAATTGACTCATAGAATGATTAAAAATTATATATATAAAAGTACTGACTTCCCTCTCTACTGTATTGCATGCTGGAAATATATAATGATGTCCTACTAATGTACTTACCCAACTCTCCATTCAGTGATGTCACACTGGTAGCTTGAAATCCTGGTCTGAAGGATTTACACCTCAGAAATTAGCAAGTACTGTGTATTAGAGCTTTTTTCACAGAGAGCCAGTTATAAACTCTTACCAGAATACCACTTATCCAGTCTCATCAAAACCCCTTCTTAATATTCCCTGGTCATTTTCCATTTCTCATAGCAGCAAGCCCTTGGCTCCACCTCTTTGCCCAACATATCCTCTCATTAATCACACATTACTTGAAGTTCTTTCAATTACATGTTACTTTACTTTGACACTCAAGTTGGGTTAATATCACCTATTAGACAATCTCATAACTCTGGATATTTTATACAAATTATATTGAAATTAAACATATATAAATTAATTTCAATAGAATTTTAACTGAGAACATTTTATTTATTATGCACTGTTCTTAATGCTGGGAATAAAGCAGTGAACAAAATCAACACTGTCTGTAAGTCATAAAGATTTCATAAGAGTGGAGGAAGTAAGAAGGTTTGTCTCTATCTATCTAAAGTATTGTGATAGAGATGACAAGAGAGTCCTTTGGTAGGGAGCAGCGCTAAAAAGAAAATTGAAGTCAAGTAAGGACATAAGACAAATAACAGATCTAGAGTATTTTGTCAAGAGAAAATGGAAATTCTTGATGTTGCAGTGTATTGAAAAAAGCTGGGGAGGAGAGAGGTAGCAGAAGGAAGGAGATAGAAATGAGACAGCAAGATAGGATCACATGATGTGGCCTTTGTAAGGTGTGATTAGGAATCTTTAGATTTCATTCAAAATAAGAATGGGAGGGGATGGATTATGAGAGATTCAGGGAGGGGATGGATTCCCTTTGGAGGGGATGGATTATGGGAGATTCTGGGCATTCAGAAAGTTTGCTCACTGTTGCACTTCCAGTGTATAAAGCGGCGCCTGGCATATTGCTCAATAAATAGATATTAAAGAAATATAACTAGAGCATATATTCATAGAATTTAGAGAGTGTGGAGTTTACTTTCAGATAATTATCAAATCACCAAATTCCACAAATAACTGTTTACATTTTGGTTTGTTCTGCTTTTAGGATTTCATAAGAATTCGCTGTGCTGCAATACACATCAATAACCTATTAGCAATAGTAAGAACTCATATGCACAGCAGATAGGGACTTGGTTGGATTGCAGCATCCTGAGCATCTGATAACCTAGTTCATTAGGAACTTTGATTCACACTTACTGTCTATATGGACACCATGCCTATCAGAAATTATAGAATATGAAAATTCCAACTAGAAAATATTCGCACACATAGAGTTATTTGTCTCTTTGAAATATCCCCAAGTGTTGGTAATGTATTTTATATTTAAAAGTAAGTGTATGAATATATTTTCCTTTTTGAAAATGCACAAAAGAATGAGAATTAGGGGCACCGGGGTGGCTCAGTCAGTTAAGCCTCAGACTTCGGCTCAGATCATCATCTCATGTTTATGAGTTCAAGTCCTCCATTGGGTTCTGTACTAACAGCTAGGAGCCTGGAGCCTGCTATGGATTCTGTGTCTCCCTCTTTGCCCCTCCTCTTCTCATCTCTGTCTCTCTCTCAAAAATAAATAAACACTTAAAAAAAAGAATGTGAATTATTTTAAGATTTTTTTTTTAATGATCTCTGTACCCAACATGAGGCTTAAACTTCCAACCCCGAAATCAAGAGTTGCATGCTTGAGTGAGCCAGCCAGGTGCCCCAAGAATAAGAATTATTTTAAAATTTCCTTTCTAATTTCAATTCACTTCAAACATCTCCAGGTAATCCTTATAAGCTACAAAGTAGCCAACACATGGATTAGCCAACACATTTTAGCCTTGTTTCCAACAAGTACTTCTCCATTTTCTACTCCATTTAATAGTACACTCATTTTATAAACCACATTCAGATTTACCTTCCCAAAATCTCTGGAATCCACTTAAAGAACTTGGTTATTTTTTAAGGTCAGGATTCTAGCTATTGCACAGTTTTCCCCCATCAGTTTATGTATAGACATAAAAAATAAATAAGATTCAATATATAATTCGTTCAAAATGTATTCATTCCAAAGCACTATCACTAATATCATAATATGGATAAAACATTTGAAATCAACCTTAGACTGTACTCAGAACAAAACTCTAGACTGAAAATTGACATTCTTTTGAATTTAATCAATAGCCACAGATGATTTTCTAAATTACTGTTCTTAACTGATTGTTATTTATATCATCCATGCTAAAAAAATAAACTGGGGGAAAGACACCTAAGGTACGGTTACTTATATTATTTAAAGCTCTCTTTGCAAGATTATTCACAATTTCACACAGTTTTATGATATCGTATTTATTGTCATGGCCATTTGATTTGGGAATAATATAAGAGTTAAGGAAGCTTTTATCATGTGCTGCTAA
Source organism: Proteles cristata cristata (assembly GCA_017311185.1). Taxonomy (NCBI): domain Eukaryota; kingdom Metazoa; phylum Chordata; class Mammalia; order Carnivora; family Hyaenidae; genus Proteles; species Proteles cristata. Next base: position 529,938 of record JAESUZ010003332.1, read on the forward strand.
AAAGGCTCAGTCTCCAGGTTAGATTAGATGATATTCTAACTTCTGAAGATGGTAGTTTTACTATAATTTGTATATGGGATAAAAGACGCGGTACTTATAAATGACAGGTTGTTAAGAAGCACATCACTCTGGTATAAAGAAAACTACTTTTTACTCTGACTCTCTGAGACTCTCACTGCCCCCCAGCTGTATCAGTATCTCTCTCTACACATGCACACACACGTACACACATGCACATGCATGGCCCATGCATTCTTTCTCTTTCTCTCTATTTCATAATTTGCTTTTATATCCCCATACCCATTTTTTCATTCAGACAAAATTAGGACGGTTTTTATGACAAAAATATGAATTTTCAATATAATACTTTAAATATATGTAAATGATACATATGCTTTCACATACCTACTGGGATTAGATAATAATTACAAATCCATGTCTTGTATTATTTACTAGCTTAGGAAAGTTTTTATTTTATTTACTTAAAAAATTTTTTTTAATTGCTGAGAGAGAGAGAGAGACAGTGTGAGCAGGGGAGGGTCAGAGAGAGGGATACACAGAATCTGAAGCAGGCCCCAGGCTCTGAGCTAGCCGTCAGCACAGAGCATAACTTGGGGCTCAAATCCACGAACTGTGAGATCATGACCTGAGCCAAAGTCAGACACTTAATCGACTGAGCCACTCAGGTGCCCCTTAGGAAAATCTTAAAACAAAAACAAAAACAAGCATAACACAACTAAAAATATGCAACTGCTATTAAAGCAGAATAAAATAAAGTTTATTCATTCCCAGTTTGTCATTATAAGGTAATTTTAACTCACATAGTAGTGAGTCTTCACTACTCACATAGTTTTGAGTCTTCATAGTTGAAAAAATGCTTTCATAGATTGTGAAGAAACCCTTCAGAGAATTAACAACAAAATTCATTCCACAGTTGTGACATGTATTATTTTTGTCTCATCCCGAACTACTGTATTCTAACTTTGATTAGCTGCTTCAAATTACTTTGGTCATAAAATAAAACAATGAAAAACTGCATCGATCAAAGCAAACACTTTAGCATTGAAAAATGAGTAACATAATGCTATCAAACGATTCAAATGTTTCTGAAAACATGAATTCCAATTTCATTTCTGCTAAGAAAGGAGCCATGCAAGAGGTAACCAGCTAGCTGCATAAACCACTTGAAATGTACATAACCTGCATGGCTATAGAAAGCCTATTTGTACAATGAGGGAATGTTATTAGATAATGAAAGGAACTTTTCATTTCTACTTGTCTATAAAAATGCAACTTAATTTTTTTCTTGTATCTTACTATATATAATTTCCTGTCTAGAAATAATTTTTGGAATTGCCTTTCCATTCTTACTCTTAAAATAATTTTAAGCTAAATGTAGTTGTAGTCTTCTTAATGACTATGTTATCCAGTTTATTCACTTTCAAATTTCTTCTTTTTAAAAAATGCAACATTATATTGCTTTTCTTGTCTGCATTTTCATTAGGATTCAGTTAACTGAAAAAATGGATTAATTAATTTTTGCATTTTATATGTACCAGTCATACAATGGGTCATTACAATAATAATAGAAATTAAAATACTGTTTTTTAAAGGTGCTGATTATAATATTCATGGTAATTATTATCATACTGATGATGGGTCTTCAAGACGGTTACTTGCATAACCGTCTTCTGAAAAGGAAGGAAAGATGTACTATACTTTAAAATGATACCGTCCAAAGGAGTTAAAATTAAGAAAGTCTCTAAAAACTCAAAGCTGAGTTATGTGTAAATTAATTTGTTTTCACAGTGATATCCCCAGATAAATGAAGTACATGTTGCTGTCCATAACTAGTCATGTCATTTATACTGATGGACAGTCCCCCACTGTAATTCCTTTTTAAAAATCTTTTGTATTCTTATAAGTTGCCTTCAGGGCTTGAAAATCAGAAGAAATACATGGAAAATTTCCATTTATAAAGTCCCTACAGATAAAAATATATAGAAGTTTATATGTTTGTCCTCCCAACTAGTTTCAGAGTTATGTGTTAAGTGTTTTATTTTTTCTGAAAAGTCTTTTTTTTTTTTAATGTTTTATTTATTTCTGAGAGAGCATGAGCAGGGGAGGGTCAGAGACAGAGGGAGACACAGAATCTGAAGCAGGCTCCAGGCTCTGAGCTAGCTGTTAGCACAGAGCCTGAAGCGGGACTCAAACCCACGAACCATGAGATCATGATATGAGCCAAAGTTGGACGCTTAACCGACTGAGCCACGCAGGCGCCCCTGAAAAGTCTTTTTCTTAGCTAGTTTTTAAAAACAAACTGTAGAGCTTATATAAGTACATTTAAATAAATAGTGTATTATACACTGAAAATGAAGAAGTTTTTACTGCTTAGTTTCTAATATTTATTTTTCCACCAGTGAAATTCTGTTATTGCATTGAGTGTTTAGGAATCTAGCTTTGATACATACTTATTCCAAAAAACTGATTTTAGATGGAAAGTACACCATAGGGAAGACAGCTGATAATATTGTAATAATGTTGGAAGGTGACAGATGGGGACTATACTTAACTGTGATGAGCAGTGAGTAATGTATGGAATTATTGAATCACTATGTTGTGCACCTGAAACTAATATAACATTGTATGTGGACTACATTTCAAAAAGAAAAAAATACTTTCTGGGACGTCTGGGTAGTTCAGTTGGTTAAGCGTCTGACTTCGGATCAGGTCTTGATCTCACAGTCCATGAGTTGAGCCCCATGTCAGGCTCTGTGTCGACTGTTCAGAGCCTGGAGCCTGCTTTGGATGGCCTCCTTCTCTCTCTGCCCCGCCCTCACTCTGTCTCTCTTTCAAAATAAAAAAAAAATTAAACATATTTTAAAAAAAGGAAAAAGTTCTAAGTATTTTTTAGTGATAAGCATGCTATGTTAAGATATTTGATGGGGCACCTGCATGGCTCAGTCGACTAAGCATCCGGCTTCAGCCTAGACCATGATCTTGCAGCTTGTCAGCCTCTGTGCTGACAGCTCAGAATCTGTTTCACATTCTGTATCTTCTTCTCTCTCTGTTCCAACACCCCCCCACCTCCTGTCACTCTCTCTCTCTCAAAAATAAAGATTGAAAAAATTAAAGATATTTGAAAATATTTGAAAAATAAATTATTATATTAATGCCTCATAGGAATCCATAGATATAAATGAAAAAAAAGTTCTTTAAAGGATGACTTGCAACTATCATATAAATATAAATGTAATAACATATAAAAGGTTATCTTTGCTTTTCTAACGATTTAATGGAATTAATATCCAGAGGTATGGAAGGTTCAGGGTTTCATTCTATAACAAAAAACTAAAAGTTTCAGTAACTGCAAAATCATTGTAATAATTTTAATTATCTAGAAAATGTTTCATTTCCAAACTGTACACTTGAAAAAGACAGGAGAGCTGAATAGAAAGAGCAATGACACAAGGTATGGATTTGAATTAAACATAGTTAATTTTAAGAGCAACTTCATCTTCACTTTCAATGTAATCTTTTTGGCAGTTTCTCCCTGAGTGAATGCTATGGGTCTGGTTAATGGAGACTGTTGTACACGGGGATCGACATTAGGTGATCTCAGAATGGATTTGTAGGTGGACAGGAGATTGAGACCAGGTTTTTAAAGTGATGACTGGCTCCATAAAGGAGAAAATGCACTGATCTTACAGGACATGAGGACTGTCCCCTCCCAGATCACCTCTGCATCAGGCTGTTAGTGACTGTGGCAACTGTCAGCCTCTAGGCCGAGATGGAAAAATGGCTCCAGTATATTGATTCTGGGGACCCAAGAGAGCACTATTTTTCTGAAATAGCAAATTGCTGGCCTCACAAAACTTGCCCCTATGAAAAAGAGCTCACAAGACTGTCCGTTTCCTGCCAACTATTTGACAGCACTGGATATCAATTCACCTTTATGTCAAGCCATACAGTGTACTTGAAACCACACTGACGCAATGAGGCACTTCCTCATACCAAAGGCTGACCTGCTTAGACCTCACCATCAAGGACCTTTCAGTGCTGTTTGCTGTTCAATGTACCAGATTACAGCTGTTGATCTCCACCTCATAAATCTATGATGGACTCTACTCCTTTTGTCACTCCCACTACCAGCACCTCCTTAATATCTGAAAAGCTATCTCCTCTCCTCTCCATATCTAACCTGTAAGCCCCTCTCTATTGCATAGCACAACTCTGCCGTACATCACCAAATGGACCAGATCTGACATGACAAATGGATTCATACAAACTTCTGAGGTAGCATCCCAGGCCTTGCAAGTAAAATGATGTTGGATTTGTCACTATGCAAGGCCAGACCTACAGCCTCATGCCATAATCTATCCCTCAGCTCTTTCTAGTGATCAGCCCTTTATACCAATTTCCTCCAAAAGACCATGGACCTCATTTGGGTTGACCAAACCTCAGTCTAGAACCCAAACAGAGGAGCTTGTGAGTGAATATCAAAAAAGCTATCTCCCACTATACCTCCAGTGGGAAGTACTTCCCAGCTACACCTGTCTTCATCCTGTAAACTCATTGCCCCTTAATGAGGAATAATGTCTCATTCAGAATCTATTGTGGACCTGAGGAGAGGGTCCTCTTGACTCAGTCATGTCTGCAAGCTCTCCATGCAGATGACCTCTATTATTGCAACATTGTTTCTTTAATATTCCAGTCTAAACTTCACCCTTCCAGCCCCTCTATGCAAGAGATGTCCTGCTTATGTGCCAAAAGAGCTATTTTGATCCCTGTTATTGAGACTGACATCCTCTCTGCACTCTGCCTTGATCCCACCTTGTGGCCTCTAGTAGGCCAGTGAGTAATAAACGCCTCTATTTCAAATCCTCCTGCAATCTGTTGTTGAATGATGGTTCACCATCTGGCAACTTGTGTTCCATTTAATAAATGTTAATTTAACAAATTCATAACAGAGGGCTTGCACTTTCATCCTTTGTCTCTATTTCCAGTGTCATTTCCCCCATCACAGTGCTTATTTTCTCACAACTATTTTTACATGTCAAAAGGAAGTTTTTATTTCTTGCATTAGAATATATTTCTGGTTTCTTTTATTTAGTCTGCCATAGTCTGTCATAAACCCAGGTATTTAAAAGGAAGGAAGGCAATTGCCCTTTTGTAATATTTAGAGGTAGAGTTGATCCAGAGAAAAATACCAACACCTTTAAATTTGTCAAAGATATTTTTTTTTAAGTCCAAACTGTCAAGAGACTTGTGGTAACTCATCTGCTCCTTTCAGACATCTTAAAGATCAATACTTATTTCAGGTGCTGGTGATCATGTAGTTATCTGCATCAATCACTAAGATGGTCACAAGGAGCAAATCAAACACCTGGGAGCTATTTCATTTTTCCTGTGATTTCAACTGAATTCTGATGCACATCAATCATCGCATCCATGCCAAATGCTGCCATTACAAGCACAAGTAGGATTGTAATAATATTAAATATAGTTTTAAATCATTATCATCTAATCCCGAAATATCCAGATTAACCTAAGTTAATAACCCATAGGTAACTATGACGATAATTAAAATAAAATATTTTGTCCAAAGCCAGAGAGAAGCCAGTGATAGGAAAAGGAAATAAAAAATCCCGATACACATTCTCAAATATTATTTGTAGGTATCTAGAAGCATTTACTAAAACATATCTAAGGTTCTCACATGCTAAAATGTTAAGTAATGTCATCTATCACAAACATCTTCAGGGGAAAGGGGAGAAACACTGTGGTGAAATCATGCCCATTCACACCTTATCTGGACAACTTTTATTTTAGGTGCTAAACTCATCCTTTAATAAAGTCATTCTGAACATTTTATCCAGATCCCCATAAGATGGATGGCATCCATGTATTCATACGGGGCACACATTCATGGGTGTCTGTGAGTTATGTACAATTCTTGAGCTTTCATATATTCCTCAAATTACATATCAGCATGAAAGTGGGAGAGAAGGCCATCTTATTTTTTAATTTTGTTTAAAAATTTATGTATTTATTTTGAAAGAGGCAGAGACAGCATGTGTAGGGGAAGGGCAAATTGAGAGAGAAAATCCCAAACAGGCTCTGCACTGTCAGGGCAGAGCCCAATGTGGGGCTTGAGCTCACTGAACTGTGAGATCATGACCTCAGCCAAAACTGAGAGTCCGACATTTAACCAACTGAGCCACCCAGGTACCCCACAATATTATTTTTCGAAATAAAGTTAGTATTTAACCGAGTATAACAAAAATTCTTATAATTTTTGTCAAAGTGAGATTTCATTAGATGGAATTGAAAAAACAATGTTTGCTTTTTTTTTAGAGAGACAGAGAGAGATGGAGCAGGGAGGGGCAGAAGAGAAAGGGAGACAGAGGATCAGATGCAGGCTCTGTGCTGAAAGCAGAGAGCTTCATGCAGGGCTCAAATTCATGAACCACGAGATCATGACTGAGCTACAAGAACTCCTGAAATTGAAAATTTTAATTCTGTATTTTAAATGATCTGATTTTAAATGATCTGTCAGAGTTTCTAATTTTTATTCCCATTTTGGATGTGCTAGAGTAGGAAAATGTAGGTGAGCAATGAATTAGCAAGGATTATCTTGTCAATCCCTGTAGACACATAACTAGAGTGGAAAAGACACTAGAATGTTAAAAGTTACTTCTGTGAGATATTGGAGACAGAAAAAGCAGAGAGCAGCAACATATACTACAACTCTGTGACAAGTATCGTCCCAGGAGCTCACTTTAGCATTTATTTCAAGATACTGTGGAGAAGGTCCAATAGGTATTGTAGTGGGGGAACATGAAGGCAGCCCATTTGGAGAAGAGAGAGCAACTCAGATGCCGATAAGAACATACCATTAAAGTGAAATCAGGCTATTTGATACATTTTCAGCTGCAGCATATTTATAACATATTACCTATTTAGCTTTTTATAGTGTGAAAATGCAGATCACAACAGTTTAAGGTTTACTGTTTTTCAATTATTGTTACTGTTTCTTATTTTTAGCACTTTTTCCTCTTGGTTGGGTCATTTGTGCACAATTTGGAAAGTCACACCCACACATCAAAGAATCATTCTTATTTTCCTCTTCCCCAGATGACATAGACTTCTGACTCATATCTGCAAATGTAATGACCAAAAATAAGGGAGAAGTGTTAAAAGAACGTAGGTGTAAGCTTTTCACAAACAAGTTGCTGAGAATCTGGCATGTGTTTTCCCACACTGAAAAATGTAATTCTTTTCATTACGTTGAAAACAAGAAGGATAACGCACCATTCTTTTACACTTGTTGAAAATAAAGTCTACTACTTCCCAAAGCAATGATTTGAAGCTCTGTGGACAGTACCATCAAATTGCAACAAAGAGTGTTTGTTTAACAAGGCCTGGATAAAAGAAGCTTCAGCCATTTCTTTTGGCTTTGAGCATAGTGTAATCTAAAAGGATGAATGAATCTCTTACTATCTTTATTTTTTTATATATATTTTTTATTTATTTCTAGGAGAGAGAGAGAGAGACAGCGTGAGCAGGGGAGGGTCACAGAGAGAGGGAGACACAGACTCTGAAACAGGCTCCAGGCTCTGAGCTGGCAGTCAGCACAGAGCCCAACGCGGGGCTCGAACCCACGAACCGCGAGATCATGACCTAAGCGAAAGTCGGACGCTTAATCGACTAAGCCACCCAGGTGCCCCTCTTACTATCTTTAAAATAATTTCATCTAATATTAATAATCTCATTTTCTGCCTGGACTACCAGGGACAAATTCCAGTGGAACTCTGCTCCCTACAGGCTTACTTACCCCAGGTAGCTACTGTCTACCTACTAGAACTACTAAAGACTAATGCCACCTTTCAGGTGAATCCTTAGATCTGTTTCTTCTCCTTTTCAACTCCCTCCACAGTACACACACACACACTCACACACACACACACACACTCCAATCACAAAAAGAAAAATACTTACTGAATGAATGAATAAATGGATAAATGAATTAAGACCTAGTTTCTCTCATTATCTGTCTGTCATATATATGACAACAATTAGCAGATTTTAACAAATCAGGAGGTATGATCTGGTGGAAGGTGAGCCAAGGAGAAAGGAGAACCCAAAAAGAAGGAACAAGGAAGATAAAAGTGAAATGAAAGAAATGCCCTGAAGACCTCTGTCCCTGTTGTAAACAAATTTTGAAGAGCTGAGAGAATTTGCCAAGTAAACTCCCTTGGGGTGTTCTTTTAGGTTAGATCACTGTTTAAATTTCTTTTGGAATCATTGAAATACTCAGATATAACCTCGAGGTAATTTTTATGTGGTTTAACGTATTAAAATTCATCTATTTCATCTTTATTTTCAAATGCTTGACAGAGTTTTATTTCATATTATTATAATTTGTTTTTTTCCTTCATTACATTGTTTAATCCCTGCTCCCATTCCACTCATTTTATATTTGTATCATATCTTTTTCTTGATTAAAATTTGCCAAACAAGGGTTTAGTTTATTGATTTTTTCAAAGAAAAAAGCTTTGGTTTTAGTAATGAAATCTGAACTTTGTTCTGTTTTCTATTTTTTCCTAATTACTTATTTTTACTTTTATCAACTTCCTTTTTAATTTTTAAGTTTATTTTTATCTTGTTTCTTAATTTCAATTTTAGTTATTTTACTTGAATATTTGGTTTTATTATGATAGGCATTTTCATTTTTTTATCAAAACATTTGCATATTAATACTTATATATTAAACATTTAACAATGAAGAGGAACTTCTCTGTATTTTTCCCAACCTAATTCTATTGTCTAGAGAAAAAAAATCTCACTGGTGTTTTTTTTTAGCTGTTTCTTCTCACATTTTCCATGGACCTATCTTTATTTTTCAAATTGTACTAGCTAATATCTCATAAGCATAAGTAGTTTTTTCTAGATGCTAATAATATAACATAATTACGAGATATTATAACAGACCTATATGATAGTATAATATTATAACACATAACATAATCTTATATCTATAATTCTGTTTCCTTTTTGTTTCTTGGAGTTCTCTTTCCTGGAGTTCTCTGTCCTGGAGTTCTCTGTCATCCTGTTTCAACCTGGGGTATTTACCTCCTTTTGCTTTATGGCAGCACATCCACAGCAGCTTCATCAAAATGGGTTAAAAGGAAATAGAAATAGTCCACAAAATACTGAAAATATTTGTATTCTGCCTTCACTTGGCTTGGCTCTACTTGAATGCAAAATTATATCCAATACTTTTTTTTCAAAGTCTTTAAAACATTGTTTGTTTTAAAATATTTGTTGATTTTTTTATTTTTAAAAAATGTTTTATTTATTTTTGAGAGAGAGATAGAGACAGCATGTAAAGGGAGGGTCAGAGAGAGAGAGAGAGAGACGCAGAATCTGAAGACAGGCTCCAGGCTCTGAGCTAGCTGTGTGCACACAGTATGACACGGGGCTCGAACCCACAAACCATGAGATCATGACCTGAGGCCAAGTCGGACTCTTAACCGATTGAATCACTTGGGCGCCCCAAAACATTTGTCGTTTTAAATGTGATGCCATTTAATTCCTACCTCTCTGTATGTGATCTCCTTTATTATCCCATCTCTTCCACAGCCTTTCAGGATCATTCTATGTTTTTCAAATCCACACCATTTTGTTGTATTTTTAAAAAATTCTTTAAATGTTTATTCATTTTTGAGAGAGAGATAGAATGAACAGGGGAGGGGCAGAGAGAGAAGGAGACACAGAATCTGAAGCAGGCTCCAGGGTCTGAGCTATCAGCACTGAGCCAAATGCGGGACTTGAACTCATAAACCTGAGATCATGATCTGAGTCAAGATCAGGCACTTAACCGCATGAGCCACCCAGGTGCCCCTCAAATCCAAACCATTTTGAAAGTTGAAAATGTTTGGCCTTATCAGCGTGAGTCTTCCCTCATTGGTATTGAGGGAAATTTTGTGGCAACTTTGAATCAGACAATTCAAACCAGGATTTACCATTTTCTCTAATATTTTCTATTTTGTCTTCTGTAAATTTAAGATTTGCTTGACCTTATCTTCCAATCTTTATACTTGTTTTATCTATCATATATATATTTTTAATTTCCAAGAAACTTTTGTTATTCTCTGACTTTTTCATCATATCATGTTCTTGTTTTGTGGCAAGTTCAGTGTTTCTTATTTGGGACATTAATAAGGATTTTGTTTTCTTCTAATATCTAAATTACCTTCAAACCCTCTTTCTTATTTCCTTTTCTGCCTGATGTAGTCTGTATCTGTTATCTTGAAGTCTTTCTTCAATGTACTGGTGAAGTTTATCTCTTCATTATTCACAGTTAAGAATGAGACATTAAGGGCTGATCATTACTCTATGATTGTGCAGGCCGCTTGCTGCCTGAGAAGCTTCTTTTGGGGTAATCACTGGGTTCACAAGCTGTTTAATCAGTGATGGTGTCTCAAATGCCAGCCTCTGGAAGATATTTTTTCTTTAAGTCCCTTAAGCTTGTTTACAGAAGTTTCTGCCATTATCTCATTGTAGATGTACACGGGGCAGCATGATTGATGGGAATAGAGAAGGTAAACTGGTCAGCTTATATTATAGTACTATGTCAGGGAAAGGTCTTGGGGTTTCCCTAAATTCAATATGCAGTTTTATCGTGCTCTTGAAATAGTGATTCAAAGGTGTCTGAATCACTATTTTAATTCAGATACCTCCTCTTGCCTTCTGCTGAAGCACCTGTATATTCAAGTCCATAAGTGTTACATTCAGTATCTCCTGATGATAAACCTCAAACCTCTTGCCTGGAGATTGGGAGAAAGTTTAGGTCTAGAATTTAGGAACAAGGGGGAGAGCTCAATGCTCAAACCACTTCCTACACATTTTAAGCCCCTCTTTCTATTCTCAGTTTTACACTCTACCCACATTTTCCATAATATGTGTGCACCAACACTTGAATATACCCGGGGACCTGTGGGAAAATTCCATTTATTTCTAACTAGAATTGCCCTCGGGGGCATTGAGAGTTCCTATTTCTTTCATTCTGATAAGTAAGATAATAATCCCCCTTTTAATGTATATTTTCAAAAGAGTATAGCATATTAATTTTACAGACTAAAAATTGCCTCCAATTCCAGACTTTGAGATATCCCTTGTGGGTGTGGGAGCAACCAGTATTGTTTGATAATTTTTATTTACATAGAGATAAGGTGATCCCAAAGAGACATAAGCAAATGGCTATGTGAGCAATATCCTTGAATGATGCTAACTTGGTTTTGAAGTGGGTATATTATCAGAGAGCAGATAAAACTGCATGATAAGCCAATTTATCTTTAATGCTCAATGACTTTTCAGACATTTCCCTTCCCTTTTAAAAACTCTCTTATTGATCATATGCTCTTAGTTCTTTCCTGGGAGGGATGACCATGCATAATAGTACCTTGTACAGTTGAAACAACTCTTCATGACCTAGGATTCTGGCTTCCTTTTTCCTATGCCCATAATCCCCACGCAGAAAAATCAAATAAGGGGCGCCTGGGAGGCTTAGTTGGTTAAGCGTCCAACTTTCGCTTAGGTCATGATATCGCGGTTCGTGGATTTGAGCCCCGCGTCAGGCTCTGTGCTGATTGCCAGCTCAGAGCCTGGAGCCTGTTTCAGAGTCTATGTCTCCCTCTCTCTGTGACCCTCCCCTGCTCACGCTGTCTCTCTCTCTCTCACTCCTAGAAATAATATATATATATATAATTAAAAAAAAGAAAAATCAAATAAAACACACAAATGACTAATAGAAAAAAAAAGTTACACACACTATTTCATAATACAATAATTGTTTCTGCTAACTAATAAGAGGTTGATTAATCAGACAAATGAGTCCCTTACACTAATGCTAGATAGATAATGAATTATTCTTGTTCAGGAAAGCAAAGAACTGACTTTGTTATAAAGAATGATGTTTCATATTTTATACTGTATTGTGTATAATGTATTTTACTTGTTTTTTAGTTTATTTTATTATTTTAGTTTATTTTATTATTATGGTAAGAATACAACATGGTATCTACTTTCTTAACAAATTTGTAAGTGCACGATATAGTATTGTTAATTATAGGCACCATGTTGTACCACAGATCTCTAGAACTTATTTACCTTCTGTAATAGAAACTTTATACCTGCTGAACAACAACTCTCCTTTCTCCTCTTCCTCAGTCTCTGGCAACCACCATTCTACACACTGTTTCCATAACTTTGACTATATTACATATGTCATAAGTAGAACCATGCAATATTTGCCCTTCTGTGTCTGGCTTATTCCATTTAGCATAATGCCTCTAAGCTCATTCATGCTGTCCACATGTATCAAAATATTCTTCTTTTTAAAGGGTGATTAATATTCCTTTGTATGTATATACCACATTTACTTTGTCCATTCATTTCTTATTGGTTATATCCAGGTCTTTGCTATTTTGCCTGATGATGCAATGAGCATGGAAGAGCATATGTCTCTTTGGGATCATGGATTGCTGGGGCAACCTGGGTGACTCAGTTGGTTAAGCATCTGACTCTTGATTTCTGCTCAGGTCATGATCTCACAGTTTGTGAGATAGAGCCCTGCACTGGGCTCCATGTTGAGCATGCAACCTGCTTGGGATTTTCTCTCTCCCTCACTCTTCCCCTCACCTGCTCACATGCTCATGTATGTGCGTGTTCTCTCTCTCAAAAATAAATACACATTTTTTTTAAAAAAAGAAATAGGATTGCTGGATCATATGGAAATTGTATTTTGTGTGTGTGTGTGTGTGTGTGTGTGTGTGTGTGTGTATGTGTGTGTAATTGCCATACTTTATTTCATAGTGGCTGCACCATTTTAACATTCCCACCAACAGTGTACAAAGGATCCTGTTTCCCCACATCCTTGCCAACATTTGCTGTTTTTTGTTTGTTTTCGCTGTATTTTTACAAAAGCCATCCTAACAAGCATGAAGTGATATGTCATTGTGGTTTTCATTTGCATTTCCCTGATGATTATTAGGGGTTTTTTTCCATATATGTGCTGGAGATTTGTATGTCTTAGGAGAAATGACTGTGACATCATTTGCCACATTTTTGGCCTATTTTTTTTTTTATTTGCTGTTGAGTTATAGGAACTCCTAATAATTTTTGGATTTTAATCCTTTTCCAAGTACATGGTTTCCAATTTTTTTTTTTGGTAGATTTCCTTTTTATTCTGTTTACTGTTTCCTTAAATGTGCAGAAGCTTTTTATTTTATGTAGCCCAACTTGTCTAATATTGCTTTCCTCCTTATGCTTTTGGTGTCATCTTCAAGAAATCACTGTCAAGCCCAAAGCCATGAAGATTAGCCTTGTATTTTCTTAAGAGATTTTACATTCCAAGTCATATGCTTAAATCTTTAGTCCATTTTGGGTTGATTTATTTATATGGTATAAGATAAGTAACCAATTTCATTCTTTGAAATGTGGATATTCAGTTTTCCCAACTCCATTTGTTGAAGAGACTGCCCTTTCCCCATTGTTAATTTTTGGCAACCTTCTCTAAGATCAGTAGATTTATTTCTGGGCTCTTGATTCTGTTCTACTTGCCTATATATCTGATTTTATGCCAGGGCTATACTGTTTTGATTACTATAGCTTAGTAATGTATTTTGAAATCAGGAAGTATGATGCCTTCAGCTTGATTTTTCTTTCTTAAGACTTCCATGGCTATTTGGAGTCTTTTATGTTTCCATATAAATTTTAGGAATTTTTCCCTATTTCTGTTAAAAACATTTATGCAGTTTTGGTTGGGATTGCACTGAATCTGTAGATTATGTGGGGTAGTATGGATATTTCTACAATATTAAAGCTTCCAATCTATCAACACAAGATGTCTATTAATTTGTGGCTTCTTTATTTTTTGTCATCAATGTTTTATAGTTTTCATTATATAAGTCTTTCACCTCCTTGACTACACTAATCCATACACTGATTCTTAAACATTTTATTCTTTCAAAGGCATTTCATATAGAATTGTTTTCTTACTTCCCTTTTTAAATAGTTTCTTCATAGATTATGGCAATGCAACTCGTTTATTTTTTTCTGTTCAATTTGTGTCTGTTGTATTTTGTAATAACTGAATTCGTTTATTCTAACAGTCTTTGTGGAATTTAGGATGTTTTACATGTAAGATTATGTCATGTGCAACAGAGATAGTTTTGTCTCTTCCTTTCCAATTTGTATGCCTTTTATTTCTTTTTCTTGCTTAATTGCTCTAGGTAGGAATTTCAGTACTCTGTTGAGTAGACATGTTGAGAGTGGGAATCCTTGCTTTGTTCCTAACCTTAGAGGAAAAGTTTTCCATTTTTACCACTGAGGATAATGATAGCTCTGGTCTTTTCAAACATGACCTTTCTTGTGTTGAGGAAAACTCCTTCTGTACCTAATTTTTTTGAAATTTTTAACCACAAAAGTGTGTTGAATTTTATCAAATCGCTTTTTTTTTTTTTGGTATCTACTAAGATGGTCATGTGATTTTTACCCTTCATTCTGTTAATGTTGCTTATCATATTAATTGATGTGCATATTTTGAAATATCCTTGCATCCCATGGATAAATCTTATTTGGCCATGGTTTATGATAGTTTCAATGTGTTACTGAATTTTATGCACTCATATTTTGTCAAGAGTTTTTCATCGATATTCATCAGGAATATTGGCCTTAGTTTTCTTTACACGTAGTTTCTCTGCTTGGTTTTGGTACTGGGTTAATGCTAGCCTGATAAAAAGAGTTTGGAAAAGTTGCTTCATCTTCACATTTTTAGGAGATTTTAAGAAGGATTGGTGTTCAAAAAAACAAACAGTTCAATTTAAAAAATGGGCAGAGGACCTGAATAGACATTTTTCCAAAGAAAACATAAAGATGGCCAACAGACATATGAAAAGGTGTTCAACATCACTAATCATCAATAGAAATGCAAATTTAAACTAAAATAAAATATGATCTTACATCCACCAGGATGGCTAAAATCAAAAAGACAATAAATAACAAGTGCTTGTGAAGATGTGGCAAAAAAGGAATCCTTATATACTGGTAGTGGAAATATAAATTGGTACAGCCACTGTGGATAACAATATGAAGATTCCTCAAAAAATTAAAAATAAAAATGCCACATGATCCAGTAATTCTACTATGTGTATTTATCTAAAGAAAATAAAAACATTAAGGTGAAAAGATATATGAATCTCTATGCTTACTGCAGCATTATTTACAATAGGAAGATATGGAAGCAACCTGTGTCCATCTATAGACGAATAAAGAAGATATGGTAGATGTATACATACACACAATGGAATATTATGCAGCAATAAACAAGATGAGACTGTGTTATTTAGGAAACATGGATGGACATAGACGGTATTACTCTTAGTGAAATAAGACAGAGAGACAAATACCTTAATGATTCCATTTGTATGTAGGAACTAAAAAAAAAAAGAATAACCAAAAAGGAGGATCAGACCTATATACACAGGAAACAAAAGGATAGTTTCCAGAGGGGACATCAAGGGTAGGGTGATAGGCAAAATGAATGAAGATGGGGGTGGTTATTGTGGAATGAGCAAGTCAGAGGAATAAAATAAGGAATATGCTGATGATTTTGTAATAGGGTTATATGATGACAGATGGCAGCTATATTTATGTGGTGAGCATAGCATGAAACACAGAGAAGTTGAATCACTATATTGTGCACCTGAAACTAATGCAACACTATATGTCAACTATACTAAAAAAATAAAAGAAGAATTGTATTAAACCTTTAAATGTTTGTTAGAATTTACAAGTGAAACCACCAGAATCTGGATTTTTGTTTGTTGAGAGATTTTTTGAGTACTAATTCAATACACTTACCCATTTTTGGTCTGTTCAAATTTTCTATTTCCTCATGACTTATTCTTAGCGGGTTCTGTGTTTTTAGGAATTCATCCATTTTGCTAGGCTACCCAATTAGCTGGTGTGCATTTATTCATAGCAATCTCATGATTTCTCCCCTTGTGGCATGACTTGTGATGTCCTTTCTTTCATTCTGATTTATTTATCAGAGTTTTCTCTATTTTTGCTTAGTCTAGGTGAGGGTTTGTCCATTTTTTCATCTTTTGTAAAAAACAAAAACAACAACCCTTTATTCCTTTGATTTTTTCTATGCTTTTCTACTTTTTAAAAATTTCTGCTCTAATCTTTGTTATTATCTTCCTTCTGCTAAATTTGTACTTAATTTGTTCTTCTTTTCCAAGCTCTAGGTAAAAAAGCTGGTTAGGCATTTTTTGTTGGAGATCTCTATTTTTTTTTTAACATAGATGTTTACTGCTATAAACTTCCCAGTTTACTACTGCTTTTGCTACATCCCTTAAGTTTTGGTATATTGTGTTTTCATTTTCACTTACCTTGAGACGTTTTCTAATTTCCCTTTTGAGTTATTCTTGACTCAATGACTATTTAAGAGTGTGTTGTTTAATGTCCATATATTTATGAATTTTCAAGTTTTCCGCTGTTACTGATTTTTCTCCTTTCATTCCATTGTGGTCAGAAAAGATACTTGGTATGATAGAAATCTTCTTAAATTTCTTGAAACTTGTTCTGTGACCTAATATGTGATCTATCCTGACAGATGTTTCATATCTGCTTGAAAAGAACATATATTCTGCTGCTGTTGGATGCAATGTTCTATATATGTCCATTAGGTCCTTTTGTTCTATACTGTTCAAGTCTGTTTCCTATTGATTTTCTGTGTGCATGTTCCATCCATTATTGAAATTGGGTATTAATAAGGAACTGAAGTCTCCTATTATTCTTGCATTGCTGTCTGTCATCCAGGTCTGTCAATGATTGCTTTATATATTTAAGTGTTCTGATGTTATATCTGTCTGATGAATTACCCCTTTAATCATCATATAATGACTTTCTTTGTCTCTAGTGGCAGTTTCTTTTTTCTTGTGCTAGTTTTTGACTTAAAGTATAGTTTGTCTGAGTACAGCCACCTCTACTGTCTGTTCTTTTCTTTCCCATCACTTTCAACCTAGGTGTGTATTTTATTCTAAGGTGAATCTTTTGTAAATAGCATTTAATTGATCTGCCCCCCATCCCTATTCAGCTATTGTAACTTTTAATTGGAGATTTTAATCCATTTGCTCTTAAAGTTACTACTAATAAGTAAGGATTAATAAGAATTTATTGTTGCCATTTTGTTTTATGTTTCTTTTTAGTTCTTTGCCCATCTTTTCCTTTCTTGCTATCTTATTTTGTGATTCTTTCCTTTTTATAACTTTGATTCCTTTCTCTTTTTCTCTTATGTATCTACCACAGGTATTTTCTTCATGGTTACCATGAGACTTTCATAAAACATTATATGACATAAGTCTATTTGAAGTTGATAACAATTTAACTTCAATTGAATATAAAACCTCTGCATTTTACTTCCCTTCCCCCACTTTAAGTTATTCGTATCACAATTTACAATCACTCGAATTGTGTATCTTATAACTTTTTTTAGTTATACTTATTTTTCATACCTTTATCTTTAATGTTTTATACTATAATTAAAAGTAATTCAGCCACTACCATCACAGTATTCTGCATTTGTGTATATATTTACTTCTGCTGATGAATTTCCTACTTTCATATGCTTTTGTGTTTCCATTTCACATCTTTTCTTTTCAAGTTAAAGAACTCCCTTTAGCATTTCTTGTAAAGTATGTCTGTGGTGGATGAACTTCCTCAGCTTTTGTTTGCCTTTGAAAGTGTTTATATCTCCTTTTTCTGAAGGATAATTTTGCCAGCAGTAGTGTTCTTGGTTGGTGGTTTCGTTGCTCCCACACCAGGCCTCTCCAGCACTTTAAGTATATCATCCTCCTCTTTCTTCACTTGCAAAGTGTCTGTTGAGAAATCTGCTGAGAGTCTAATGGATGATCACTTGTGCTTGATGAATCATTTTTCACTTGCTGCTTTCAAAGTCCTTTTTCCTTAAATTTTGACAATTGGTTATAGTGTGACCTAGTGTAGATTTCTGCGATTCAACGTATTTGGAATTTTTGGAGGGCTTCATGGTCTTCATGGTCTGGTCTTCTCAGTTTTATTAAGTTTTCAACCATTATATCTTTAAGCTTTCTGCCTCCTTTCTCTCTCTTTTCTTTCCGGTGCTCCCATAATGTTTCTATTGATTCTCTTGACGTGTCTTGTAAGTCCCTTACTTAGGGTTTCTTCATTTTTTCTCAAATTCCCCCTCAGTATTCCTCTGACTAAATTTCAATTGGGTAGTTTGCTGTTGAAATCCCTGTAGTTATTTTTTTTAATTTCAGTTATTTACTCTTCAGGTCCAGAATTTGTTTGATTCTTCTTTATTGTTCTATCTCTTTCATAATGTTCTCATTTGTTTTTCAATGTATTGTCTTTCTAATTTCATTTAGTTATCTATTGGTGTTCTCTAGTAACTCACTGATCTGCTGTAAAGCAATTATTTTGAATTATTGGTCTGACAATTGATAAATACATATTTCTTTAGTGTCAGTTATTAGAGGTTTATTTTGTTCTTTTGACCATATTTCCATGATTTTATGACTTCTGTAATTCTTCATGTTCTTTTTAGCTTTGTGATGATGATGTGTGCACTTCTAAAGAACTAGCACCCTCTTCCCAATTTTATGGACTGTCTTTAACCAGGAAAGAACTTCATCAGTGAGCTTGGCTAGAGATTCTGAGCTTCAGTTCTTTTCTGAAGCAGATGTCCATTTTTATTTTATTTTGTTTTGTTTTGTTTTGTTTTGTTATTTTGGTATGGCTTTTTTCCAGTAGCTCATAATCTCTTGCTCCCTCTGGTGACTGACCATGTCAGTTCTGTCATCACTCTCTATGACATGAGATAGAAACCAGCCCCTCAGATGGTACACTGAAAGACCACAGACATTGGTGGTTTCTTTACCTTTCTGTGGGAAGCAGGGCAGAAACCAGCACCTCAGGCGGCCCGCTGAAATGGCCAGGACATCGGAGTCACAATAAACCGCTCTCTTCTTCCAGGAGGAGAGGCCTCAGTTCTGTACCTTTTTCAAGCCTCGTAAGTGTTGCTGGCCACAGGAATGTGTTTATCCTCATAAATGCCCTCAGCTTCCAGACTATTCCAATTCTTTCAACACTCAGTGTGAAAAGAGACAGAAAGCCACTCTTCAGGGATCCCACTGAAAGGCTGGGAACTTTGGATGTTGACCCCTACTTTTCCTTCTGCAGCAAGGAGGTGTTGCAATCTTGCTGTGCTGTGCTAGCTTATGCATAGCTAGCATAAGGGGCTGATGCCGTAAAAGTTAAATTGTTCTGTTCCATTTCAGTATAGCTGATGTCAATTTTGTGTTTATCTGGGGTACTGTAAATTCTTAACTGGTTTCTGGTTTCCTCATAAAGGTTTTTGTTTGTTTGTTTGTTTTACTTAAGTCATTGTCAACTCTTTTTTTCTGGGGCTAGGACTTCCTATTCCTACATCTTCCTAATACCACTCTCTTTATTGATTTATCCATAGTAAGAATATATTTATGTACTGCTTGCGTAGTTCATTTTTAAAATAAGAACAAGTATTATAGATTTTGTAAAACTAATGTAAAATATCTCCTCAATTGCCTGATTCAAATACATATATTTTATATGAGTATTTTTTCATGTATGTGACATATTTCATACATCTTAATATTTTGAAGCTATGTTAAACATAATCAAACTCTCCATGAAGGATCATTTATTTCTACTTTCAAGGAAGACCTACTATGAATACTAAATATTATATTAATTAAATGAATTTAATTCTCTGAGATCTGGAATAAAGCCAGAGATAGAAAGACATGATTATATTAATCCTACGTTTGGAAAGACTCAAAGACAAACGATGAATATAAAGTGTGTAATCTCCCTTGCATCCCAAACTGTTCTTAATAGAGAGAAGCAAGGACATGGATAGGTAGTTCAAAAAGGTTAGATGAATTATGGGAAAAATTATGTACTTAAAATATTTTTTGATGAATATACTAGTATACCTGATGAATAAATTCTTCATCGAATTTCAGAATTTCATTAAAAAATGTTTAATGTTTATTTATCTTTTGAGAGAGAGAGACAGAATGCAAGAAGGGGAGGGGCAGAGAGAGAGGGAGACACAGAATCTGAAGCAGGCTTCAGGCTCTGAGCTGTCCACACAGAACCCTACACCAGGCTTGAACTTATGAGCCTTTGAGCTGTGAGATCATGACGTGAGCCGAAATCAGCTGTTTAACAAATGAGCCACCCAGGTGCCCCAAATTTCATAATTTCTAAAGTTAGTGTCATGTCCATAAAAAAGCTGAACTAAGACCTATTTTCATGTTTCTTGTTCATTCATCTCCTGTAATCAGCCCGAACCACGGCTTCCTAAAGCTCAGTCATATTTCAAGCTGAAATTGTTCCATCTTTTAATCTCCAATCTATTTATGTCATGTTCAATCCCACACTCCTATCCTTCTATCTTAAGTAACTATTGCCATCTTAAGGACATCGCATTGGTCCCTCTGTTTTTCCCTATCCCTTCATATTATGCTATATATATTTCATTTCCCAATCATTTTAGAACATGGGTCATGACCTTAATTCATCTTTTGCCAAAACTTTGGAAACTCAAACAGAACCAACCCTGGACAGGTCTGAATCTTCATCTTCTCAGTGCTTGAATCTTGATCCCTGAGCCAAGTGTAGAAAACAACTCAAAAAGGCAGATTGATTAACCCTTAATTCCTAGTCACTAATGGCCACAGATCTCAATGCTCAGCCCTGAAATGTAG
The DNA here is from genome assembly GCA_017311185.1 of Proteles cristata cristata. Classification (NCBI taxonomy): domain Eukaryota; kingdom Metazoa; phylum Chordata; class Mammalia; order Carnivora; family Hyaenidae; genus Proteles; species Proteles cristata. Next base: position 550,802 of record JAESUZ010003332.1, read on the forward strand.
TATTTCTTAATTCAATAGCCATCTCCTGATGTGGCTATTTCGGAGTTTCCTGATTATATCTCATTACTTGGAGCTTCTCGCAGTCCATGCTCTTACCCCTGCCTTACACGTTACAGTGACAGCAGAAACCACAAAACCAAACTACATCAATTAAAAAAAAATCAGCCAAATTTCTGACATTTGCACTCATTCCTTTCCCTATCCCTCTTTTTTAAAAAGAAAGTCCTCCCTCCCAATAACCAGCTCTGTTACTTGTAACTCTTTTGTCTTGGATTCAGTGCCTTCTTACCTTCTCAAGAAGCATACTCCAAATCTTGAACCTCTTCTTGTCTTCTGGTCCTTCATTCTTAACATTTAAATATTCTAAATTTTCTTTTGCCTTAGACTATATTCCCTCTTCCTGAAGTCGCATTGTTGCTCTGAGCTATGAATCATTCTTCTGGTACATTCCTTTCTCTCTTCACTTATCAACACCAAACATATAAAAAAGTTAACTACACTTGTCTTGATTTAATCATCTCTAAATCTAGTTATTTTAAAAATCTACTTCAAAAGGGATTTTGCTCCCAATAGTCTAATTGAAATTCTGCTCCTGCTAAGGTTGTAAGAACTCTATGCCACTAAGAGACATGTTCTGTCCTTATCCTACTTGATCTCCCAGCAGGATTTAGCACAGCTTTTCACTACTTTTTTTTCTAGGAGTTCTTCTCCTCTCAGTTTCCTAAATATTCTGTTTTATTCTCTTTTTATCCTTCTTCTCTGATCAATTGGTGCATTTTAGATTTAGCTTACTTATTTCGGGGAAATCAGAGAAAATATATGTTCTATGATATTCAATATCAGATTAAGAACAATAATGAGTTCTATATTAGTGATCTATTTCACATGATTTCTTAAAATATTAAAATCAATACTATTTTAAATTGTAAATTATAGTATGGTCACTTATATTTAGATAAGGTTTGTTGTTGTTGTTTTTTTTAATTTATTTATTTCTAGTAGAGAGACAGCGTGAGCAGGGGAGGGTCAGAGAGAGAGGGAGTCACAGACTGAAACAGGCTCCAGGCTCTGAGCTGGCAGTCAGCACAAAGCCCGACGCGGGACTCAAACTCACGAACCGCGAGATCATGACCTAAGCGAAAGTCGGACGCTTAACCGACTAAGCCACCCGGGCGCCCTTAGATAAGGTTTTTAAATGACTCAGCTTTCACGTAGACAGTTATTGGTTAGAAGCCATGAAAACATAAAATGTTATTTTATTTGTAAATGATGATATTTAGTGTTTAGGATGGCCTTGGGAAAACATTAGCATAATCTCTAATAATATCTTAGTATTAATATGAGGAATATATTTAATATTTATTTCTCCAGTCTATACTATCATTTTATTCATTTGAAAACGAGCTATAATATAATATACATGTGTGTGCATTATATATAAAATATTATATAATATACGTTTCTAAAGTGGATTTTATCAAGCAAGGAAAATAATGTTCCTTCATTCCCCTCACATATATAAGTGTGGAGAATAATTTTATACCACCAGTTCTAAACTAGATAAACTGGTATATGGAGAACTTAATAAAAAAAAAAAAGTAACAGACCTACAGTAGGAAATATTGAGCCTGCCAATATACATTACCACGCAAGATTTTAATCTTTAATGATAAACCACTGTTTAAGCTCAGTGTGGGAAATGCAGAATATAAATGGAGAGCATATTTGAAATGGGAATCTTTTACACATTCACACACACACACACACACACACACACACACACACGCACGCACACATTTTATGTCCAAATGTGACAAGCATTCTATTTTTTAATGTTTTTTAAAATTTATTTCTGAGAGAGAGAGAGAGATAGCATGAGCAGGGGAGTGTCAGAGAGAGAGGGAGATACAGAATCTGAAACAGGCTCCAGGCTCTGAACTTGCTGTCAGCACAGAGCCCAACGCAGGGCTCGAACCCATGAACTGTGAGATCATGACCTGGCTGAAGTCGGACGCTCAAATGACTGAGCCACCCAGGCACCCCATGTAACATGCGTTCTAAATAAGGCAATACTTCTTCTACACAAAGTTTTATAAGTAAAATTTTCAAATTTTTTGGTATTTTAGAAATAAAATAGATATGTATTTGCTATCAAACACCCAGCATTTTTAGATTTACTTTTCTTTTTATGTAAATTTAATGGTCATTTGTAAGCCCAAAACCTATGGGAGTCTAGCTCACAAAATTAGCTTAGGAAATCTATGAGATAATTTTCAGAATTGGTTTTTAGATATGTTTGCAGAATCTTTGTTGGGATTGGGGCACATGTAGAGGTTTGAGGGGTATTTAAAAATACCCCTCCATCCAGATTTGGACTGGATGAAGTGACTTCTGTATAAGACCTCGGAAATTATTTCTCTCTCTCTCTACACAGACACACACACACACACACACACACACACACACATATAATCTCTATCTACATATATATGTATCTATATACATATATATCATCTCTCTATATATATATATATATATAAGAAGAAGAATAAAGAATAAGAAGAATAATAAAATGCAAGCCAATTTCCCTTCCCCCAAAAAAAACGAGTGCAGGTAAAAATGTGACACTGGAAAGTGACAGAATGCCCACTTCCCTACAGGAATCAATTTATTGCAAATGATTTATAGTATTTGGCAGAATCTTATTTACCACCCCAGACTCAATGGCTCCTCCTATTATCTGTCTTCTAGACGTAGGATAAAATAGAGCAACACTAAATAGTCCATCTACTAAGTTAATTCAGGACTTAATTGTGATGGAGAGGAGGAGGGGAGACTTTATAAGAAACATCCACCAGGAAAAATATAAATTTCTGTGAGGAGTCTTGCCATATGGAAGATAATATTTCTTATATTTTAATATAATACACACTTCACTAAAGAACAAGAACAATTTCCCAAAAGGAAAAACTGATGGCATACTGAGCCAATTCTAGAGATTTGAATTTTACCTCAATATCCATATCTCCACATGAAGCTGGAAACAAGATAATGCATATAATAAATTTACTCAAAAATATATATAAAACAAAATCATACAATAGGAGAAACAGATAAATTTACAATGATAATTATAACTTTTCATTTTAATTTTTCATGTTTCTTTTTTTCCCCAGGTTTTTATTTAAATTCTAGTTAGTTAACATACACTGTAATGTTAGTTTCAGGTGTAGAATTTAATGATTCATCAGTTACATGCAATAGCAAGTGGTCATCACAGTGTCCTCTCTAATACCCATCACCCATCTAGCCCATCTCCCAATCACCTTCCTCCATCAACCCTCAGTTTGTCCTCTATCTTTATGAGTCAATTGTGATTTGCTTCCCTCTCTTCTCTTCACCCCTCCCTGCTTCCCATGTGTTCACTTGTTTTTGTTTCTTGAGTTCCACATATGAGTAAAATAATATGTATAACACCTCCTCTTTATCCATTATCAGTAAGTGGACACTGGGCCTTTCCCATAATATAGCTATTGTTGATAATGCTGCTATAAATATCATAGTGCATGTGTCCCTTCAAATTAGTATTTTGGTAACCTTTGGATAAATACCTAGTAGTTCAGTTACTGGACCGTGGTAACTATGATTCACTATTTTTATCTTTTTGAGGAATCTCCATACTGTTTTCCAGAGTGGTTGCACCAGTTTGCACTCCCACCAACACTTTTAAAGGGTTCCTTTTTATTTGTATCCTCATCAGCACCTATTGTTTTCTTTATTGTTAATTTTAGTCATTCTGACTGGTGTGAAATACTATCTCATTGTAGTTTGATTTGTATTTCCTAGATGATGGGTGGTTGAGCATCTTTTCATGTGTTTATTAGCCATATGGTTGTCGTCTTTGGAAAAATGTCTATTCATGCCTTCTGCCCATTTCTTTTTTTTTTTATTTTTTTATTTTATTTCTAGGATAGAGAGAGACAGCGTGAACAGGGGAGGGTCAGAGAGAGAGGGAGACACAGACTCTGAAACAGGCTCCAGGCTCTGAGCTGGCAGTCAGCACAGAGCCCGACACGGGGCTCGAACCCACGAACCACGAGATCATGACCTAAGCGAAAGTCGGACGCTTAACCGACTAAGCCACCCAGGCGCCCCTCTGCCCATTTCTTAACTGAGTTATCTGTTCTGTGGGTGTTGAGTTTGATAAGTTTGTTATATATTTTGGATACTAACCCTTTATCAGATATATCATTTGCAAATATCTTCTTTTATTCTGTAGTCTGCCTTTTAGTTTTATTGATTGTTTCCTTCACTGTGCAGAAGACTTTTATCTTAATGAAGTCCCAACAGTTCATTTTTGCTTTTGTTACTCTTACCTCAGGAGACATATCAAGTAAGAAGTTGCTATGGCTGATGTCAAAGAGGTTATTGTCTGTGTTCTCTAGGGTGTTGGTTTCCTATCTTACATTTAAGTCTTTAATCAATTTTGAATTTATTTTTGTGTATGTTGTAAGGAAGTGGCTCAGTATCATTCTTTTGCATGTAACTATCCAGTGTTACCAACACCATTTGTTGAAGACTGTCTTTTTCCATGAGATATTCTTTTCCTGCTTTGTTAAAGATTAGTTGACCATATAGTTGCAGGTTCATTTCTGGTTTTAATATTTTGTTCCATTGATCTATATTTGTTTTTGTGTCAGTACCATACTGACTACAGCTTTATAATACAACTTATATTTGTGATGTCTCCAGCTTTGCTTTTCTTTTTCAAGATTGCTTCAGCTTTTTGGAGTCTTCAAAGATTCCATACAGATTTTAGGACTGTTTGTTCTAGCTCTCTCAAAAATGCTGGTGGTATTTTCATAGGGATTGCATTAAGTGTGTAGATTGCTTTGGGTAATACAGACGTTTTAATAGTGTTTGTTTTTCCAAGCCATGAGAGTGGAATGCTTTTACCATTTCTTTGAGTCATCTTAAGTTTCCTTCATCAGTGTTTTAGTTTTCAGATTTCAGATCTTTTACTTATATGATTAGATAGATTCCTAAGTATCTTTGAGAACTATAGGAAAATATCCCTGATCAACATGGATACGCAAATTCTCAACAAAATACTAGCAAATTGAATCAATAGTACATTAAAAGAGTCATTTACCAAGATCAAGTGGGATTTATTTCTGGGCTGCAAGGATGGTTCAATACTGGCAAATCAATTGATGTGGTACACCACATTACTAAAAGAAAGTATAAGAACCATATTATCCTTTTAATAATTAAAGAAAGAGCATTTGACAAAGTACAACATCCATTCATGATAAAAGCCCTCAATGAAATAAATAGAGTTAGAAAGAACATACCTCAACATAATAAAGGCCATATGTGAAAATCTCAAAGCTAATATCGTCTTTGATGGGGAAAAACTGAGAGCTTTTCTTCTATGGTCAAGAACAGGCAGGAATGTCCACTCTCATCCTTGTTATTTACCATACTACTGAAAACCCTAGCCTCAGTAATCAGACAACAAAAAGAAATACAGGACATCCAAATTAGCAAGGAAGAAGTCAAACTTTCACTATTTGTAGATGACATGATACTCTATATAGAAAACCTGAAAGACTCCACCATAAAAATGGCTAGAATTGGTATATAAATTCAATAAAGTCACAGGATACAAAATCAACATACCATAAATCTGTTGCATTTCTATACACCAATAGTGAAGCAGCAGAAAGAGAAATCAAAGAATCAATACCATTTACAATTGTACCAAAAAATCTAAGATCCTTAGGAATAAACATTACCAAAGAAATAAAAGATCTCTCTTCTTATACAAAGCAAATAAATCATTATCTAAGGTTGTGGTGGGGAGACTTAACTGCAAAGAGGTAACGGGGAATTATTTGAGGGTGAGGGAATTGTTTCATAACTGATTGTGACAATGATAATATTTCTAAAAACTCATTGGTCTGTATAACTAAACTGGGTACATTTTATTATATGTAAATTATACTTCAATACAGTTGATTAAGAGCAAAGACAAAAAATAGTAAGAGACATAATATTATTCACCATTTGAAGAATTATTTTCTTTATTTTAAAAGTGAACATGATCTTCTGGGGATGTATTTCAAGGATCAGTTGTTGTGGTTCTATTACCAATATCCAATTAACTTGGGTTGTGACCTGTACAAAATCACTTAACTACTTTTTTTCTAAAGACAAAATCACTTTGGTCTTAAAAATAGACTGATAATTTTGTAGCAATTTAAGTCACATGCACTGTAATGTCAGTTTATTCCTTATTGCATCCCAAACATATTTGGGAAATGCACTTGATAAAATAATTTTCCTTGTATGTACTTAAGGAAGCCAAACTACAATTAAAATATAGATTAGTTGGAGGAAGTTGAAAGAGATTTAGGCTTCATCACATATCTCTTTTTGTCCCTTAAACTATATTCTCAATGATAACCCCTTCTTGCTTAGTGTGTTTTGTTTGCAGATAGAACAAATGTCATTGCTAACCTTTAACACATGCAACAACCCTTACAACTTTTGCTCTACATCCTAAATTTGGGTGCATTTAATGTACACAATTTTTTTTGTAATGGAAGTATTAATAAGCCAGGCACTTTGGGTAAATCATTGGCATTTGAAAGAAGGGAAGGTAGAAACTAGTCATTTGATTTTAATATCCTCTTACATGGAAAGGTAGCACATTCATACATTTTTGAAATTATGAAGATAACTGAATCCAAACAACTCAACCTATGACATTTTAGAATTTTAATCTGAAATTCTTTTGAGAGATATTAGCTGTATTTTCTGATTAAACAGGTGAAATAATGCTTTTGCACTGTACCTACACCATCCTTGCTGCTGTCACATACAAAGCTCTCTTCCTCACTAGCTTAGATTACTTCAATCACTGCTTACCTTTTTACTTGATTTCACATTTGCTCCTCCTTCTAAGCCATTCCAGGCAGCTGCAAGAAAGATAATTTTTACATGTGAACCAGTTCATGAAAAAAAAAAAAATACTGATTATGATGTCTCAGCAGAGTGCTTAGAATATAATCTAAACCTAACACTTTTGGTCAAATGATCTGTTCCTTGCTTCCATTTTGGAACTTATCTTGTAACTATGTCTTCCGGGTTCACTGTTCAAATCACATTTGCTTGTTCCCACCTCAGGGCCTTTGCACTTTCTGTCCTACCTACCTGGATGAATCTTGCATCAAATATTGTTTTGGCATTTATGGTCATTTAGATAACAGCTTACATGTCACTTGCATCCATTATCTACTTTTAACTCATGTAGAGTATTTGTTACCATCTAAAACTATAGTTTTTTCTTAGGTATTGCTTATGGCACCTAAGTTTTTCAGAACAAAGTTTGTATCACCTTTATTACTGCTGCTTCCTTCTGAATTCTTCCTTAATTTTACACTGGTTCCCCAATATTTTTTAACAAAAGTTTATATAGTTTTATTATTTTTGCTTTTTTTTTTTGAAATTGACTAATATAATTTCAAACAACTTCAAAAATATTTATCAATTTTTAGGGAAATCTAATATAAATTTGTAGGACCATTCAGAAAGTTAAAATTCTCCATCTAAAATTGAAAAATTCCATACAGACCATATACAAAACATTCTTTGTGATTCAGTTCATTCTACATCGAATTCAGAACTTGATTTTGCATGTTTAACATAGTGTTTTCAGAACAATTTGAGATATTTAAATGACTAGCTTCATAATTTTTGATGCTGGTATCATTTGAATTTAAATTTTAGTTAGCTATTGATGTGATAATATTGTGCAGAACATCTCACAAAGAGCAAACAGCTGGCACAAAATGGAAACTAAAAAATTAAAATTATGAGATGATTCAACTATATTTTCCACTTGTTTAATTTAATTCAATTTACTCTATCATATTGTAGTTTATTGCCTCAAGAAGATAAAACTAACCAGACGAATTTTATATTACAATTTAAATCACAGCATATGTTATAATTAAAAATGTAAATGCAGAAATGTAATTTTTTCAAGATCTTAGTGCCAAAAGTACTCCATCAGTACAACATTTAGTTATATAAATTTTAATATTATTATATAGCTTACTTAGTTGAAGGAAAATACATAGGCATAGTGCTTAGAGACACAGACAAAATCCATGCCCTGATGTGTGTACAAATCTTTTTTAAACTATGTGGCCCCTTGTCCTTAAAGTACTTAGGATTTATAGCATGAAATTCTGGTCCAGTATTTTTTGTTAATGCTTGGAATCTGGAAAATAGAATCAAGTTAAAAATATCAAAGATCTTTTCCATTTTTACCCTCCACTGAAATATATAAAGTACTCCTATCACTCTATTTTCCTAAACATTTTTCAGGGAATTATTTTCATGGAGTATTTTCAAGTATATGCCAGAATTTTGGGGTCTTTATGAAATGTTGGAGAAATGCTCTTTGAACATACTAGATCAAAGAGTAAAGTTACAGGCCGTATCTGAATAGAGAAAATTCTTGGTGAAATTATCTGGTTAACAAATCTATTCATTTAACTCACAACCGTCCCCAAAGAAGGCTTCCGTGTACTGACATTGGTGCCTGGCTTTGGGTTACATGGCCTTCCAGCTCTCTCATAACTCCACACGATGCATCATGTGTTGACTATGATATTCTTTTGGAAACCATAAAGTACATTGTGTTTGGGAGAGGACAGAGGGTGCTGGCAAGACATAATGGAGACAGAGCTAACCTGGTCTAGGAATCAAGCACAGGGTCCTAAAACAATGGAAATTTAAGCTGAGCCCTGAACAACAGGAATGAGTATGACAAATGAAAAGAAGAAAGTTTTGGAACATAGAGTTGTTCACAACTTTTATTTATTCATTAGTCTTTTAACATTCTTGGGAAAAGTTGTAATGGTCCAACTTTGCCTTTTAGTAACAGCAATTTGTGTTCTCTCCCTCTCTCTCTCTGATTAGCCTGGGCTAGCGTTTTTTTAGTTTTATTATTTTATTGATCTTTAAAGAGAATTAGCTTTAGGTTTCATTGATTTTCCCCTTTATTTTTTACATATATGTTTATAAATTATAATCAGATAATTTACAATCAATAAAATGTATCCACTTCAAACATTTTGACAAATTTTAACAGAGTGTACACATGGGTACCATCAACACAATCAAAGTATAGGACATTTCCATCCTCAAAAAGTTTTCTCATGTCCCTTTGTAATTAATCCTCCCCACACCCTCAGGCCTAGACCACCAGGTCCACCAGTGATTTTTTTCTGTCGCTATGGTTAGATTTGTCTATTCTAGAATTTCATATAAATGAAGTCATTCATTTTATACTATTTGGAATCTGACTCCTTTCCCTTGGCATATTTTTATTTTGAGATTTATTCATGGTTTTACATGTATCAATAGTTTATCAATTTTCTTTGTTAAATAATAACCAATAGTATATACCTAAAAAATTTTATCCCTTCAAATGTTGAATATTTTTAATTTTTCCAGTTCTGGGATATATAAATAATGCTGCTATGGACATTTTCCTATAACTCTTATGTAGACATTTGTTTTCACATTTTTGAAAAAAATACCTAGAAATGAAATTACCATGTTAGTTTGTATGTTTAGGTTTCATAATTGGCATTGCATTATATATTTCTTTCTGTTTCTTGCTTTTTGTTCATTCAGCACTAAGCTTGTAAAATATATGTTGCTGTGTGTATATCTGGTCTAATGCTTATAATTCTTGCCTAGTGCTCCATGTTGTAAACCCAGCAGATATTATCAAGTAACTGTCTATGTGTTGAAAATTGCCTCTAACCCATTCCACCACATATTTCTACTAGACTTACAAGTTTGTAACAAGTTTTCTATTCTGTAGTGTCCATTCTATATTAAGAGAAGATATTAGTGTTTTCACTCAATTCTAAGATTTTTATCTACCTTAGTTTAAAGACAGTGAACCTTTTATTGGATAATCTATGCAAACGTATCTCTAAAATAAAGACTGATCAGCTAATGCTATGTGAAAATGTAAATGTGATCATTTATTTGTAGGAAAAAAGTTTCAGAAAGAGTGGGGACATCAAATAATATTGTAAGATGAATTATAGTACAACTTGTAATTAAGATAAACCATGAAACTTATCAGATAATTGATTATATTTATACCTGGTGATAAAGTGATTATAAGTGTAATGAATGTATATAATTATCTAAGTAATATAATGTAGCTTACAGAGTAATTAATATTTTTAAAATTCAGATATAATTGACATATAACATTGTATAAATATAAGGTATACAGCGTCGTGATTTGATACACATATATAGTGAAATGATTACCACAATTAGGCTAATTAACATACCAATCGCCTCAACATAAATATTTTTTATGTGTGTGTGTGGCTAGCACATGTAAGGTCTACTCTCTTAGCAAATGTCAAATATAGTAAAGTGTTTATTGGAGTCACCATGCTGTACATCAGAGCCCAGAATTTATTCATTTTATATCTGGGCCTTCGTATCCTTTGACAAATGTCTTCTTATTTCCCCTAACACTCAGCTCCTGACAACCACCAGTCTACTTTGTTTCTTTGAGATCCGTCTTTTTAGATTCTACATACAAATGAGATCATACAGTATATGATTTGCATTTCCCTAATCACTAGTGATGTTGACCACCTTTTCATGTGCCTGTTGGCCATGACATGCCTTCTTTGGAAAAATATCCATTCAGTTACTTTGCCCATTTTTTAATAAGATGGTTTGCTTTTTTCTATTGAATCATATGGGTGCCTTATGTATTTTGAATTTGAACCTTTTATCACATATATGGTATGCAAATATTTTCTCCCATTCCATTGGTTGCCTTTCATTTAGTTGATGATTTTTTTTGCTGTGCAGAAGCCTTTCAGTTTAATGTAGTTCCACTTCTTCTTTATTTTTGCTTTTGTTGCTTGTCTTTTGGTGTCATATCCAATAAATAATCTCCAAGACCATTGTCAAGGAATTTTTTCCCTAGAAATTTTACAATTTGAGATCTTAAGTCCTTAATGCATTTTACGTTAATATTTGTGAGTTTTGTAAGATAAGGATACAATTTATTCTTTTGCCTGTCAATATCCAATTTTCCTAACCCTGTTTATTGAAGAAGCTATCCTTTCCCCAAGGAGTATTTTTGGTTCCCTTGTCAATTACTGGTTGATGGTATATTTATGGCTTTATTTCTGGGCTCTTGATTCATGTCTCTTCAATTTACTTGCCCTTTGATCTCAATTCTTTTTTTTTAAACATAGTATTTTTTTTATTTAAACAATTTTTAATATTTTATTTATTTCTGAGAGAGAGAGACAGCATGAGCAAGGGAGGGTCAGAGAGAGAGAGTGAGACACAAAATCCCAAGCAGGCTCCAAGCTCTGAGCTGTCAGCACAGAGCCCGACTTGGGGCTCGAACCCACAACCATGAGATCATGACCTGAGCAGAAGTCAGACACTCAACCGACTGAGACACCCAGGAACCCCTGATCTCAATTCTCAAATGGATCAAGGAAGATTCATTTTCTTCTATTTATTGATTTTTTTCTTGTTATGGAGATGAGAGTGATGACTTCTAACCTCTTTATGTGTTTGGCTGGAAACAAAGCCATATATACATATTAAAAGTTATTTATTTATTGAAAGAGAGAGAGAGAGGGAGAGAGAGAGAGAGAGAGAATGAGCAGGGGAGGGGCAGTAAGAGAGGGAGAGAGAGAGAACCCCAAACAGGCTCTACACTGTCAGGATAGAGCCTGACACCAGCCTTGAACCCATAAACCATGAGATCATGACCTGAGTCAAAAATCAAGAGTTGGACACTGAACTAACTGAAACACCCTGGTTCCCCAAAACCATATATTTTTTAAAAATTTTTTAATGTTTTATTTATATTTGAGAGAGAGATAGAGGCAGCCTGAGCAGGGGAAGGTCAGAGAGAGAGGGAGACACAGAATCCGAAGACAGGCTCCAGGCTCTGAGCTAGGTGTCAGCACAGAGCCCGATGCGGAGCGCGAACCCACAAACCGTGAGATCATGACCTGAGCCAAAGTAAGAGGCTTAACTGACTGAGCCACCCAGGCGCCCCTTAAAGCCATATTTTTAATGCAGAAATCTTTTTAAACAAAACATTTCCTCACTATAATAGTAATTATTCAATCTAAAATTTTGGTATACAGAAAAATGAAAAACAAAAGTAAAAATTCTTCCATCACCATACTGCACTAATAGAAAACACAATTACTACTGTGTACAGTTTCTTTTTGTCTTTTTCTTTATGTACTTGTCTGATTACATGGCAATCATCTTTTGTAAATGTTACTTTTCATTTAACCTCATTAAGTATACCTTGTACTTCTAAAACATGGCTTTTAATGACTACATGTTAATCTCTCATATTTCTATCACAAAATTTGCTAACAAAAACCTATGATTGAGTCTTTGCAGTGTTCCATTTTTTTTTTTTACTAATGATTGGTAATCGACAGATTTATAAATGCTTTGACATTCTGATTAATTCATTACAATAAATTCCCAGGAAAAAATAATTCCTGGATTAAAGGAAAGAATACTTTAAAACTTCCTTTGATTTAATCTTAGTTAAATGTAGAATTCTTTTTTTCTTTTAATTTTAATCCCAGTATTGTCAACATACAGTGTTTTTTAGTTTCAGTTGCACAATATAAGATTCAACAATTCTATACGTTATTCAGTGCTCAACATGATAAGGAAATAATACTTTTAAAGCTTTTGATTCTCTTTGCTAAATCATTTCCAGTTACATTTTGCTATTTATATGCTCTCACTATCAATTTGAAAAGAAGGGATATAAACTGTGACTGTAAATATCAATTTGGTTGCAAATTAGACCTGAAGCTAGTCAAGGAGGCCAAATGTATTGAATTTCCAGATAGTGAATTTGGTTAGAGAAAATAGATTGGATATCTCCTTCTCCTGTATGCCCTATTTAATTGTCCATCAGATACTTTTTGAAGAGAAGTCTGATGAAAATATGATGAAGTACTGAAATACTTTATATATATGCCTGCTCCTTGAAGTACAGAACCATGTCTTATTCATGCCGTTTATTTAAATGAATGAGTGACTAAAAAAGTGATCAACTTCATGGAAAAGTGGCTATAATGGATGACCTCTCTTCTTCTCCCCTTCCCCCTTGCATACATAGTCCCCAAACTAGGCATGTCCTGGGGATTTTGCAGGCTACTCCCACTGCTATCAATGGTTGGTGTCTTACACTAACCAACCTACATTAGCATAAGCAACAAGGACATATGCTATCACATGGAACAGAAAGCCCAGCAGAGAGGCAGCTGCAGAATTTAATTCCAGAATTAGTTAAATGATGCCTTTAAGGATCTGAGGTCTCTACATCTTTCTGGTGTTGCAGTCCTCAGTGTGTTGGCTTTTCCCTTAGGCTTGCTTATCCCAAGAATATGGACATAGCAGTTCTAGACTAATTATCTGTACAAGAAAATAGCTAGAAACAGGAAAAATATCAAAATTTAAAAAAGTCTTTTTCTTAGAGTATCCCTTCAAGGATGAGGAATCTTTCTTTAGAGGTTTAGCAGCAGACATGTATTTCATTAGCCATACTTGTGATAAAGCTCCTGCCTAAACTGATTTTCAGAAGGGGAATAAGATCATCTTAGATCTTCCTTCACGGATATACATGAGGTCAGCTTCCTCTAAAGCATATGGACATGCAAAGGAAGATGAGTGGCTACACAGGACTAGCATTTGAAATGAACAAGAAAGGATGTGTGTGAAGTGGCAACATTTACCTGCTTTAACCTATTCATCAATTTTGCCAGTTAGTTCTTTGTCAGTTTCTTTTTGTTCTTGTCTTCCAGTAGTGGTGAAATTGATCACTGATAATTGAGTGCAGCTTTTATGCTTTTGAGCAGGAATCCCCCCCTCCATGTGGATGAGTTGTGAAACGTATTCAGGATTTACAAATTCGTTCTCACATAAATAAGAAAGGATTCAAAGTAACCCAAATAACACCATCATTCCTTTATATTTTAATTGTGAAAGCATGGTTGTCAAATATCTATTGTACAATCATTGTTGCAAATACACATACTTGAAACTTTTATGAATTGTTTGTAAGATAATTTACTTTTATTCTAGCATCCATTTTTATTAAAAACATGGTTGTTTCTGTGGAAAGGTCTCCTATAAGTTTGACAGATTCCATCCTGTGTTAAAAAGAAAACTGAGACTCACAACTGGAGAGAAACAGCAATTACTGCAATTGTGAGCAATGGAATTACAGTCAGCTTCTCTTTGCAACTTTTTTCATTGCTCTGTTTTCTTAATTTTGATTCACATTTTACTGGGTCTAGGGGATTTTAAAAACTTCAGAAAACACTGTGTCATCTTAAATTCGAACTGCTATAAAACTTTAATGGTGCTGACCCTTTTATTTCACCTCTCAAAAAATAAAACAAAACAAAAAAATAGTGCAATGAAATGACTTTACTTAGCATACACTTTTATCTCATTTAATTTTATGGCAATTTTTTAAACCCTCTACAGTTTATAGAGCAATTAAACTATGTTCTCAGTCAGGAAAACACACACACACAAACACACACACATACACACACACACACACACACACACCCATAAAAGAGCAACAAGCTAAATAGTAATTTCCAGATACCAGGCTCATTTTCACTGCTACTTATTCAAGTTGAATGAGTATTTGTTATGTAAAATGAGTAGTATCTGCTGCTAATGAAATTTTATTTTTGTTTCTCAAAGACATGTTCATATTTTCATTATGAGAGAGAATCATAGAACAGCTTTATCAGATATATCAATGAACTAAATTAATTGCAAATTTAAATGTACTTTTTCTAGTGTTCCTCATTTAAGTTGCTGATTTTGCAACATGGAACGCTGAATTAGACAGAATAAACTACACTGATATTAACATGATCTTCTAATGATAATGTAGCATTACTTAGGGAACCTAATCAAACATTGAATGTATTGAAATTGGTTTTGTTTTGGGATGTACTTGAGAGCATCCTTCGAGATTATTAAGTGCATGAAAATATTTGGAAATTGTTTCAATCTCTCAATTGCACATAAAAGTCTAGACTATATAAATATACAGATAGACATTTATATGAAACCTGCACATTCTCTGTAACTTTTATCAAAAATTCAACAAAACTGCAGAAATTATAAATAAAAATATATGTATTTGTTTATAGAAATAGTTAAAGCAAGGTTAAAATCATGATCAACATAAAAATTCAAATCTCCTTGAAAGTCAATGAGAGTTATATCATTATGAATGTTCCCTGGAAATATATTTTCAAAGTGTGTGTTTGCAGCTGGATGAAAGGAAACTAGTGAAGCTTTTCTATATACATTTAGGATAACTATATAAGGACCTATTTTGTGGGCCTTTTCCCCAAAATTTCAATTCATACATGAAGTACAATCAACAGAATATAAGAACTTTTTATGATCAAAAGCAAATACTGTAATGTCTATAAACAGATTGATACAATTATGTATAATATGTGATAAATATTAAGTGTACTTTGTCTCAAATAAGTTGTACTTGGAAAATACCTAATATAAGTTTTCTCCAAAGATATTTATCTATTTTCCAAGATAATAGAGAAAGAATTGTTGTGTGTATTTGAGTGACATTTCTAGTCTTATTTAAAAAAAACATTTCTGATATTATTATTGCAATAAGGTAACAAAATTTAACAAGTGTCAAAGTGACAAATGAAATATATTTTTCCTTGAAAACCTTAGTTGCATTACTCTATAAGCCTCACTCTTCAAGCTCTCTGTACCTGAGTATTTCCATTTATATTCCTGTGGATGATTAACTCCATAATTATAAATAATAAATGTATACTATTTGCTTACCAACTTAAATATTTATTTGTTCTCTGCTACAAAAGAAAAAAAATAGATAAGGATCTTAACCTTTTTGTCCCCTTCCAATTATATGCTGTTTTTAAAGTCTTATATTAGCTTTAGACATAAACCACTGTTTCTTTTCCACATTTCCCTAAATTTATTCTAACTTCTTTAAATGGAAAACTTCACACTTGCTTTTTTCTCCCTCTCTACTTCTAGTGGTTACCAGTAACTATAGAATTTTTACATGTTAATGACCATAATATTTGAAATCCTACAGGTTTTCCTATTTTTTCTAGTTGTTTTTAGGAATATCTTAAAAACATAAAGTATCAGAAAGTATCAGAAAAACAAGCTTAACAAGTGTTGGTGAAGATGTGGTGAAAAAGGAACCCTTGTGCATTGTTGGTGAGAATATAAACTGATACAGTCATTGTAGAAAACAGGATGAAACTTTCTCAAAAAATTAAAAATATTAAATACCGTATGACCCAGTAATTCACTACTGGGTATTTACCCAAAGAAAATGAAAACACCTTTTTTCAGAAGATGCACTCCTGTGTTTATCGTGACATTATTTATGATTGTCAATATATGGCACAACCCAAGTGTCCACTGACAGATGAATGGATAAAGAAGAAGTGGTATATAGATCTGATGGAATATTACTCAGCCACAAAAAGAATGAAACCTTGCTATCTGTGATAACATGGATAGATCTCAAGAGTATTATGTTAAGTAAATCAAAGAAAGATAATACCATACACTTTACTTATTATGGAAACTGAAAAACAGAAGAAAACAAAAGCAGAAACAGCATCACAAAAAACAGAGATCAACCTGGTGTTTGCCAGAGGAGCAGGGGCAAGGGGGAGACACAAAAGGGTGAAAGGGAGTGGGAGATACAGCTTTCAGTTGTGAAATAAATAAGTCACAGGGATAAAAGACACAGCACAGGGAAAATAGTCAGGGATGTCGTAATAGTGTTCTACGGTGACAGTGGCTACACTGTGGTGAGCACAACATAATGTTGTAATAGAGCTGTTGAATCATAACGTGCACTGGAAACTAATGTACGGCTATAGGGGCGCCTGGGTGGCTCAGTCTGTTAAGCCTCTGACTTCGGCTCAGGTCATGATCTCACAGCTTGTGGGTTCCAGCCTCGCGCAGAGCTCTGTGCTGATACCTCAGAGCCTGGAGCCTAATTCAGATTCTGTGTCTCCTCCTCTCTCCCTGCCCCTTCCCCACTCGCACTCTGTCTCTCTGTCTCTTGAAAATAAATAAATAATTTAAAAAATTTAAAAAAAGAAGCTTATGTACCACTATATATCAACTATACTTCAGTACAAAAAAGTATATAATATAATAAAATATACTATAATAAAATATATAATATAATTTAATTTAATTTAATAATGTATATAATATAAATGTAGTAGAGCCATCATTCCAACTCCAGATACTTAGAGTGCCTGTTTTCCACCACTCACCATGTGGTCTTTCATCCTTCATGTACACTTAACCTCTTTAACCTTTTTAATCTCTTTTTATTTAAAGCTCCAGGACAGATGAATACAGTATTAAATAATTTTAATTTGTACATACTTAGGAATTACAGAGTCCGTAAGTGGTCTCAAAGTCACAACTCTGTGTTTGAGAAGCTCAGGTAATACATATTTGCCCCAAAAGCCAGACATTAGTAGGTGGTTATAAAATTCACCTATTAAAATCTATTTATTACAACCTAATAACATATACATATGAAGAAAGTATATGACTTTTAAGTAACTGTAAGTTTTTATTTGGTGATTTTACCAAGGTTTTGTTTTCATTTTTATTACTTACAAGCCCTTATGAGACACATGAAAAACATTTTTCATGTTCCATAAAATTAACATGGAATGGCAACAGAAGGTTTTTTCTTGGGGGGAGGAAACTTTCTCATGAAGAAAGATATAGAACACAAATGTGGAAGAAAAAATTCACATATCTTAATCTGTGATTGTTTTATCAAAAAAACCCAACAAAACAAAAAACAAAGAAAATTTATAATTTTACTTAGCTAAATATTATCCATTACAGTAACAGTTAGTCTTACTGTACCTATATGGAGGAAATAAAATTATGACATATATTCCTCCAAATCAAAACAGAATTGAAAAAGAGGAAGACCAATCTTTCAAGAAATAGTGCTAAGAACCCTGCAAAACATTGGAAAGACATTTCAAGATTACCAGTAAGCAGAATTCCTCACTTGATTAAATTGTTCTTTTTTGTAATGCACATATTTCTTCCATCAACATAAATGATTAAAAAATTTTAGAAAAATCTCTTAAAATTTTTTTATGTTTATTTATTTTTGAAAGACAGAGACAGAGCATGAGTAGAGGAGGGGCAGAGAAAGAGAAAGACACAGAATCTGAAGCAGTCTCCAGGTTCTGGGTTGTCAGCACAGAGCCTGAGGCCAGGCTCAAACCCATGAACAGTGAGATCATGACCTGAGCTGAAGTAGGATGTTCAACCAACCGACTGAGCCACCCAGATGCCCCTAGAAAATTCACTTTTAAGAAAAATAAGAATTTGTATAATATAGCCATTCTCCAAAGGAGAGCAAGTATAATGCACTATTACAATTTGGAGACTCTAAGAAATTCACGTTAGGATGTAACAACCCTTTATTAAATAGTTACTACATTCTAAAGAAAAGATTATTCACTTTTTCCAAAGACTCTTTCATGACTTATTAGCAATTTTGTTCTCTGTAACCTGATTTCTGCAGTGTAAACCCAATGTGATATAACATCTTTCTGTAGGTCTTTGCTCATGTTTCTCTTACTCATTCATTAAATTTTTTTATAAAATGCAAACGAGATTTCCTTATTATAAAAATACATTGTTGTTTTACAAATAATTCTTAGTATATTTTAGTTAAAATATGTCACAAATTTTCTTAAACTTTAATATTTGCCTCAAAACCAATTTAAGCCAAAAGCATGTTAGAAAATTTTATTTGAAGCCTATCATTCTGTTTGAATTAGTTAACATTCTTTATAAATATATAACATTTTCTATGCTAAATAATGTCCTGTTTCATTGATTAAATCAAAGATTAAATTTGAGAAGAGAACACAATTGCCAATTAGTATCTCTTGCTTGCTCAGATTAAACTTTGCTATGATACTCATACAAGTAAACAAATCATAAAATATTTGGTGGGTTTTATGTATAGCATATGTGTACTCAACTCTTAGGAATTTGGTTTACCAACATCATTAAGGGTAGAATGTGCACAATATAACCCAGAAATGACAGTTTCAAATGAATTATAACACTGTGGAGGAGATAAAATACAGTTTGAAATATACAGATCACAAATAAATAAAACTATTCAGTTGAGAGAAATTACATTTTATACATTCAGTAACTGGCTTTGTTATACAGCATGTCTGATTTTGAAAAACCAAAGGGGAAAATAATCTTAAAATAAATATATACAAAGTTCAATTAATTTTGCTTATTAAAGGGAAAATAAACCATGATTTTTAGTGGATATTGGATTTTGATTTTTTTGAATTTTAAAGTTTTCCATAAATATCTAATGAAGTGTTGATTTATTGTACTCTAAGTTAATCAAGTATATAACGTAAAAATTTGCTTAAGATGACTCAACTTGCCTCCCAAACGGTGTGACCTATCTAGTTTTATATTCAAATATTTATACATCTCTATGTTTATACATTTATAGTCCTCCATATATATGTTACATATATATATAACTTTATATACCTATTTCTCTATCTAAATATAGATATTTATTATATATAATCTGCTGGAGGCCGAATCCGGCAGGTCCAGGGGTCCCTGAAGGATGGACTGTATCGGCGAGAGACAGTGAGAGAGCCCCAGAGATTCTTTCTGATCACCAGGCAGGCATTTCTGCTCTGTCTGGGGCTCCACTTTATTTTAAGTGTTTTGGAGATGGCACAGAAGTGGCATTTGCCTAGACAATGATTTCTGACAACAAACTTCTTTGATATGTAAGAATTTCCCAGAACATAGATTTGTAGAAGACTCATGCATAACCTTTATCAATAGCCATTGAGGTAGGGGATTTAGATGCTTGTCTTATGGGGAAGGAAGGCTTCTTTAGCATACCAGAAAATGTTTTTAGCATAAGAGGGTGAAGTTACTTCTCTGTGAGCAGGGGTCAAAAATAGGTCTTTCATGAGATACCTTTGCTCTCATAATCACAAAAAGAAGAAGTTCCTCAATAGGTTCCTTCACAGGGAGTAGTCAGCATATACAAGGCCAGAAAATGCTCCAGGCAGAAACAAATGGGTGGGGGTAGATATTTGCCCTTAACTCTAAATTAGGCTCTTTGCCTCAGGGCCAGACTCAAGCCCCCTTTATTATGTAAGTCTTGGATCTGCAAGACCCTTAGGAAGAGCCTTTTGACAATCTTTGGAAAGGCAAGGACAAGCCTTTCCTTATGATCAATCTGTGTGGAGAATATCGGTCTGATATGGAATATTATGAGGCCTGGTCAATACCAGCAGCCTCATTTACAACATGAGCCAGTAGTAGCAGAAGGAGATACCAGTTTCCTTGCTATGACTGCCATGCAGAGAGGCTGGTGCGGCTCCCTGGAATAATCTATATCACTAAGCTATATATATCCACAAGCCCCATCTCTATCTCTATCTCTGTTTTTTATAGTAGCTTATTTTCCCCAAGACATAGTTACTTGAAGACATATATCAGGTGAAATAATGATGATGAATCAAATCTTTATTTCCCTAGCTCTAACTGTATCCACCCTACAAAAACCCTAGCTTCCTCAAGTTCTCTCAATTAGTTCAGGGATCCCTCAGGGAGTGTATTCTATTTACACAAAAAACGCACCTTTGATGACAGTGGCATTTGTGATTATCTTCATCTTGCAGAGGTATAGAAAAATATATCTCTTATGCCTGTTGACACTTTAATTTTTTATTTAAAATTTTTTTTTACATTTATTTATTTATTTTGAAGGAGAGAGAGCACGCATGCACAAGTTGAGGAGGGTCAGAGAGAAGGAGAGACAGAATCCCAGCCAGACTCCCAGCACAGAGACCGATGTGGGGGTTGAATTTACGAACCAGGAGATCATGACCTGAGCTGAGATCAAGAGTTGGATACTTGACTGGGCCATCCAGGTGCCCCATGTTTTGTGACATTTTAAAGCTGTAAACACAACCGTTTAAAAATCTGATGCCATTGCTCACTCTTATTTTTCCACTTTGAATATAGGCAACATAAGCCACTGTGAGATCACTCACTATCTTTTGTAGAATTTGTAGTTGTCCTACACAAATCATAAATAAAGAATAAATGTTCTGTTTCCCACTCAGGGAATGCTGATTAATGTACAAAGCATTTACCCTAGTGTTCATTTTGCAATACTTAAAAAATTATAAACTAACTTTATTAAGGTATAATTTGCATTCAGTAAAAGCTTCCCATCCTAAATATGGTTTGATGATTTCTGGTAGATGTATAAACCCATGTGTTTTAGTCTGCTAAGTCTGCCATTAGAAAATACCACAGATTGGATGGTTTAAACAACAGAAAATTATTTCTTCTAGTACTGGAGGCTAGAAGTCCAAGATCAAGGTGTCCACAGGCTTTATTTCTCCTGAAGCCTCTCTCCTTGGTTTGCTATGGCCACCTTCTTTTTGTGTCCTCATGTAGCCATTTTTGTGTTCTTACATGGCCTCAGTCTCTGTATGTACCCGTGGAATCTCTTCTTTTTTACATAAGCACACTAGTCTTGTCCAATAACACCATAAAAAAACCATCATAATATACAGAACAGTCCTTATCAATTTCCTTACTGAGTTTCCATACTCAGATTTATAATTTCAACCAAGTATCCATTCAGCCATAGTCCCAAACAATCACTGCCATTTCTAGGATTTCATATGAAGAAATCACTGAGTACATATTCTTGTGGTCTTCGTTTCACAAACTTAATATGATTTATGATTTTGCAGTTTATCCACGTTTTTGCATGTATCAATCTTTATTGCTTTTTGAGGCTGAGTAGTATTACAATGTATATAATACAATTTATTTATCTGTTGACCTCTTGATAGATATTTGGGTATTATGTAGTTTTTGGCTAATATGAATACAGCTTCTATGAATATTTATGCATATGTCTTTAAATGGATATAGGTTTTTATGTCTATTGCATAAATACCTGGGATTTGTGGGAAATATGGTCAGCATATGTTTAATGTGTGATTGATGTGTATTGAGTGTATGATTAACACATGCTTAGATTTATAAATAAAAAAGATTGCCAAAATGTGATTTGAAAGCAATTGTACTACTTTGTCCTGTTTAAAAAAAAGAACAGCATCAATTAAAACAAAATAATTTTCACATTTGTTAAAAATCATTTGACTATACAGGTATATATGTGTCAATTTATTTATGGCTTATTTAGTTTTTAGATTGATCTATCTATTTATTTTTATACCAATACCACAATAGGTATTCATTTTTATAGAACATATTTTATGATAATATATATCTACATTTTTTACCCAAAATCATTTGACTATTATATATTATTTGTATCACATTGGAAAAGCTAGATGAGATTGTTAATTTAAAACAAATTTAACATTTATTTATTTTTTAGAAGACAGAGAGAAACAGAGTATGAGCATGGGAGGGGCAGAGAGGGAGACACAGAATCTGAAGCAGGCTCCAGGCTCAGAGCAATCATCAGTACAGAGCCCAATGAAAGGCTCAAACTCCCAAACTGAGAGATCATGACCTGAGCCAAAGTCGTATGCTCAACTGACTGAGCCACCCAGGCAGCCCTGAGATTGTCAAGTTCTATTTACAAGGTCTGATGACAATTTCTCTTGAAATCTTATTAAATATATAGATGAATTTTTGGGGGGACGGTAGAATTTATATGAAAAGAATATTGGGACTTCTAACCCAGGAAATGGCACCTTTTCATTTATTTAGTACTTTTAAAATTTCTCTCACAAAGAGGTAGTTGGAAATGAGAGGATTATTTTAATGTCCTTATCAGATAATTATGGTTATGTTTCTTTGATACTATACTAAAAGTGGGCAGGGTGTAGTTACTTAACGTTTAGTGGTGGTGTGTAACCTGAAAACACATAAATAAACCTTTTATACCTTGTTACATTAAAATCCATTGATGTACTTTGAGTAGATTTTTTAAAATCATGCATAATTGTGTAACAACACCTATTCCTCATTCAGAAAATGTTGGTTCACTGTGCAGTGAGGATTTTCCGAATTTTGACACGTTTTATCACACCGTACCTTTAAGAGGCAGCATGCCACAGACCTCTTGCACTTGTACACCCTATGCTGACTATGCAAAAATGTCAAGGCTGTGACCTAAAGTTCTATTTTGCAAGCCACTTCTCATGAGTTTTTATGCAGGTGAAAATAGAAGGGAGGGAATTAAAAACAAAAATCTGTCTCATAGTATCACACAATTTAGGGAATGTATTACAGTGAACTCTGTAGCCTGGTCTTTTTTTTGTGTGTGTGATGGATCTACACATCCTGTAGGAGTTAGAACACAAGGAACAAGTGTGACTATATTGTTATTTCTACTCCTCTCAGATCTGAGCCAACAGTTTCATGTCTTCCATCAACATCCATGAGGTCTGTGAGGCTAACTCACAAGCTTACATGGCTATTTTACTAGGAGGTCTCCTGCTTCTACCTCTCCTTTGTATTGTCAAACTGACTACAATAGGGTAAAGTCCAAATAGTCCTAGGAGTGAGGATACGGTGCTGACATAAACATGGCTTTCCGATAGAAGCAGGCATAGGGTACTACAGGCTGATTAGTAGAATTCAAAGGAAACCCCTGGGAATCAAAAGTAGCTATGTTGACCAAATGCTGTGGTCAAACTCTATGGCCAAACTTAGTGGTTGTAAATATTCATCCTCTTCGGGTTTTTTTGTGTTTTTTTTTTGTTTTTTGTTTTTTGCTTGTTATTGAGAAGCACCTGGGGGCATGGATATGAGACAAGTGCCAGGGGGTAGGCCCATAGACAACTGCCCAGGTTTGGACTACTGAAATGAAGAAAATATTCTAAATTATTTTCTATAATTTTTTTTCAATTTTAAGGCATATGAACCTGGGGTCAGTGGTCTCAGAGGAGATTTATGGATGAGCTACATGGACTATGAATCCTCAAAATCATATGCAAAATTGTTTAATGTTCCTGTTTTGATAAAATACAATCCATCAATTTTATGAGAAGAGCAAAAGGATCCATACTCCCAAGAAGATTCGATAGACCAGTTGGAGTTGACTATATGAAACATAAAATAATTTGCAGTATTTGTATAGATGTACTTCTAACTTGTTTAATTTTATTGAAGAGTATTGCCTTAACACGTAAAAACAAAAGTATATGCAAACACAAAAAAAGCCCTCTTCCTCCACTACTTCAACTGCTATGAGGTGGGAGAAGGGGAGAGAGATATTGATCAAAGTGTACAAACTTTCATTTATAAGATGAATAAGTTATGGAGACCAAATGTATGGCATGGTGACTATCTGTAATAATAATGATAATAATTGAAATAATAATAATAATATCTGAAAGTTGCTAAGAGAGTAGATCTTAAGTGCTCTTTTTTCCCCTCACTTTTATTTGAGAGAGAAAGAGAGAGAGTGCATAAGTGGACAAGAGGGGCAGAGAGAGAGAGAAAGAATCTTAAGCATACTCCATGCTCAGTGTAGAGCTGGACCCCATGACCCTGGGATCATGACCTGAGCCAAAATTGAAAGTTGGACACTCAGCTGACTAAGCCACCCAGGCGCCCTTCAAGTGTTCACACAACACACACACAGACACACACACACACACACACAGACACACACACACACACACACACACACACTGTATGAGATTGATGGGTACGTTAACTTGATAATGGTAATCATTTTACAATGAATACAAATATCAAACATCACTTTATACATCTTAAATGCATATAATTTTATCTGTTAATTATGCCTCTACAAAGTGGGGAAAAAATACTACCTTTTTATTTCATAAAAATCATTGGAAAATAAAAATTAAAAAGGACAGAGATCAATTGTACTACAGAGATCAATTGTACTACAGAGATCAATTGTACTAAATGGTAAAGAGTAGGAAAAGGAAATATGTGTACAACTTCAGGTGTGTTTATACTGACACATAAACAGAAGCTTAGATTGAAAATAATTTGAGATGTCTAAATTGATTTTTTTGAGATAAAAATACTGCACACGTTTCCATATGTTCCAAATGAAATTTCTGTTTGTGGATATTTGAATATGTGAGGAAAATATTCAAAGTACATTTTCATCAAGATTGTGAAGTGCCAACAGTTTGTGACTGAGCTCTGTGGATGTCATTTGGATCCCATCCAAATGTGTTTGTGGATCCAGTTGGCAGACCATTGCTCCCTGGATTTAGAGTGCAAATGCAATTGAACAAAGAATTAGCCCCTGTGCAAGGCAGAAGTCTGGTTTTTAAGTGAAAGATGAGAAAGCCATGTGAAATCTTTGTAGGGAGAGAACAATTAGTTGCCTGCTGCCATATGTGCTGTCATGGCAACCTCTCACCCGAGGTATACTTACTATTTTGAGAAACAGGAATTTCCCCTGGGGTATTGTAGCATTGCACAAGGCATATGAAAGAAGTCCTTTAATTTTATCCATGTGTTTTATAATGTCTGTACTAAAGTATTTTTATTGTTTTTCTTTTGATTTTGTCAGGTGTGATTTTAGAAAATGTAGCATGATTTTAAATGCTGGTTCCCGTGTTCTACCATTGGAATGTCCATCATTATTATCCCTCAAACCACTGGACTCAGATATTTTTTCCAGATCTGCAAGAAATTCCCCTCAATATATCAATAAAATATCTAACATTTTTATAGATTAAAACTGCCTTTTCATGCATAAAACATTTATCCATCAAAATACGCTGGCATGGGTATTAATCTAACAGAATATGTTACTTTGGCCTGAATAAAGCATGTTAATGTTAAATTAGAATTGCGCACATTGAAAATGACATCTTCTTGGCAGCTTCTTTAGACTCTCCACTAAAATACCTATAAAGATGTCAAATGTTCAAAATTCATAATGGTATAGAAAACTGTGATTTAGGGAACAAAATCAGCACTAGAATTGTGAGGATCTTTCAGTAATATAAAGTTGATGAAACAGAATTAGGAAGAACAATCTGGAAACCATCATATCATGGCCATAAATAAGCCCAACTTCCTGAAAGTGAGAAGAAAAGTCCAGTTGGATCACCCAAGGATCAGGCAAGGCAGAATGCTATCCTCTACTTACCTACCCTACCATATCCCAATCACTGATTTTTAAAAATGTTTCCTTTGCCATTTTGAGAACTAAATTCTTATTCATCATTTGACAAAATTAGCACCTTTTGAGTTGCATGCACTGTGATAATAAATTATGTTCAGGAGAAAAAGCTTTTTTTGCAATGCATTCAGGAGCATATAAAACTCCAAAGAACTGATGTGAGAGGTATGAAGTAGTGTGAGTTCTGCCTGCATGTGGGTTAGAGATTTTCAGGCCATCTATGGTCTAGCTCCAGCTAAGGAAATAGCAATGATTTAAAGAACAGTGGATTAATCTAGATGAAAGTTATTCTCCACTGGGCTTGGCGAGGAGCTGGGAATTTCATCCAGTATTTGAGATGATCTGAAAAGGCAATTATACTAGCATCTAAACTGGTATGGAGGAACCTGTGTTAGAAGAAACTGAAGTGATTTATCTACCTTAAACTCAGAAACACCATAGAAAAAAAATGAAAGCATGTAAAATATAAATTTATCAAGATACTTTCAGAGGAAAGTAGGTTTTAAAAAGTGTGTGTGTGTGTGTGTGTGTGTGTGTGTGTGTGTGTGTGTGCGCTTGAAAATTAAACCATAATTAAAATCCCATATTGCTAAATGTAGTTATTCCGGTTCATGTAATTTCTTTGGTTTTTAAATCCCTCCACATGATTATCTGTTTTTATCTGCATTTTAAGGTTTTAAAAATGTTAGTCTTGACTGAATTCTAGTTCTTTTACTTCTTAGCTCTGTGATCTTGAAAAAATTTATTTTATTTCATAGACAATTAATTAAGTAGCTATGTGTCTGGCTTTAGAAGCATTAACTAATCTAATCTTCATAAGAACCATTTGAAGTAGTATTATTCTAGTTTCCTATGAATAAATTGAGTCACAGAAATTTAGATATCTTGCCTAAAGTCACATAGATGGTGAGTAAAAGGGTGGACCCTGGCTCTAGACTCCAGGTTCTTGGCCATGATGTTACATTGCCTCTGATATCAGTAATACTAACCGGTCTCCCAGAGGACATGTAGGGATTGAAAGAGAACGAAGTTCGGGGTGTCTGAGGTAAGTGACTCTTGGTTTCGGCTCAGGACATGATTTCACAATTCATGGGTTCAAGTCCTGCATTGGGCTCCACGCTAACAGAGTCTGCTTGGGATTCTGTCTCTCTCCCTCTCTCTGCCCTATTCCCCTCTCTTTCCCTCAAGTTAAATAAATAAACATTAAAAAAAGGAAAGAGACAAAGTTTAAAAGTTCTTAGCAACATATCTTGTATAATGTAAATATGTGATAAATATTAGCCTTTAAATGAGTATATTTTAAAATAAAAACTAATATAAAAAGTCAGTATAATATCAGTCATAGAGTCAAATTTATTAAGTCCCATCTACAGCAAAAATAGTGAGATATGTTACAATTTACGTGTGGTAGGACTTTAGGTAAATACACATGGATATGCATTTGGTGAATATGTAATTTGTTTTCCTTCTAGATCTCTAACAATTTGAACAGTGAGATCTGGATTATTAAATGAAAGTAACCAATGAATAATGCACTTCACACTCAGTGTCTATATATGCTTTTCTGTGTATAATTAATTGAGATATTGCCTCAGGAGTTATTGCTTAGAATAGATTAAATAACACATGAGCTGAAACTTCTGCTCTGTTCTTTGACTGATTGATTGATGCCCTGAATGATAAAATAGCAGATCTAAAGACAAATCTTCAAAAAACAGTTGAAAACAAATTAAAAAAAAATAGAAAGATAGAAAATAGATAAATTAATGGGTAGATGAGTAGATAGATGAAAATCTATACACAGATGGAATTATAAGTTATAAAGTTGTGTGCCATATCCTAAGGAACATCTAAATAAATTGGAAGACTTTCAAATAATCAATTGCATTTCTTAAAATATAAAATTATTTTATAAGAGTAGTGCTTTATGGAGGGGATATTTAGCTTTGAAAGAGAAAGAGAGATCTTTTGAAAGACTTGATAACTATATTTAAACATTTAGAAATATTCATGAACTTTTCATGCAAAAGAATAAAAGGATGTTTGCAAAAGAAGTCAGTCAGATGGAAACTGGTGGCAGTGAGATTCTACCCATTATTTGGAAGATATTTGATTCCCTCATTACTAGGGATTTGGGCTTTCATCCAATGAATGACTTCTTGTCAGCAATATGGCAGAAGAGATTCAAACAACTGACAGAGACTTGTTCTGGATGAACTTTAAATTCCATTCAAATGTCATTCTCTGGTTCTGTAATGAAATGGAGAGAGTGAGAAAGCATGTTCTGGTGACTCCTGGATGCAGTGGTTGTATTATTTCACTTCATTATCCTTTACTACCATACTTAGGGAGGAATTCTAAAGTTACTTAGCTACAGACTTTTCCCAAACCTTACTTGGAATATGATTTAGAGATTATTCAACCTATCCACTTGATGCAAAAAAAAAAAAAAATAGCTTAGAGAAGGTAAATTTTATTGTCCAAGGTCAACTCATTAGTGACCAACTTGTGGTGGAAAACACATTTTCTATTTTGTGGCTGTTATTTTTACTCCTCCATGCTTCTGGAAAAAAAGTGAGCCTTGTTTCTGACTGTGTTTATGACATCTTCATGTGATGCAAAAGCTATCTTAGGACCTTAATAGTTTAACCTCAAAAGGCAAACCAACTTTTTGAGGTTGTCAGATTGGAATACGGGAAGAATGTACAACCTTCTTAATAATATAGAAACCATGATTTAACCAACATCTGACCTACCTGCTTTGTCAGGTAAGAAAGGGCTTAATGTTAAATCACTTTTAGAGAGATTTTCTTTCATCTAAAACCATCCTGACTCAGAGATAAGACAAATGTAATAGAACAGAAAAATAGGTAGAAGGTATTGGGCAGACTGTGAAAATATGTAACACATTTAGGATGTATACTATGTAATAGGGAACAAGTAGACGTAAGAAGGAAGTGGAATGTTTACATCTAAGTTTTATCTTATTGCTCCACTTCAGGGAAACATGAAGGAGCCTTTTATAGAGCATGGGAGGTTGGGGGAATTCAGGATTGGGGGATGAAGAGTAGGAGGATTTAGAAGGAGGTCCAATAAATATTTTAAGGATGGATCAGGATAGTCATTCTGGATGTGTTTCGTTTAAGATGTCCATGGAAAAATGCAAGCAGAGTTATCTTATTGCCATTTAAATAAATAATTTCGAAACTCATAGTGGAAAGCCAAACATGAAAGTAATAATTTGAGAACTGTAAACATCTAGATAATAGGCAAAATCATGGGTCCTACTTAGTGTGAGTATTTCAAAAAATAGTATGGAGGGAAGAGAAGAATGGACTGCTGTCTTTAGAGTCAGGAGGAAGAATTCCCCCCACTGCTTTTCCCCATACAGGGAGATCATCTAGCCTATAGCACACTTGCCCCCTTCTGTCTTCTAAACCCTTCTTTCATCAAAATTGGTGTCTTTGGAAGAAGTATGCATTCAAATCTAGGCTATGTTGGTCACTTCCTCTCTTTCTTTTGGATGCTAACCTATCTGAAGGACACATGCATGGGATGACAGAACCGTGACTATACAGGGGGTGTGTAATAATAAAAGCTGCATCTCATATTCTTAAATTTAACATAAATAAATAAGTAAATAAATAAGTGCGTTTTTTCTTACATCTTTATATTTAAATTTTTTCCAATAGTGTTATAACTTAGAGAAATTATACAAGGGTTACTTTTTTGGGCATCTCCAAACCTTTGATAAACAACAATGTATCAGGAGTAGACAGATGCAGTGTCCATGAAGCACATCAGAAAGTTGTTGTTCCAGGGGCCGGAGCTGAAGAATCCTCTTGCAATAGCAGAGTCTCTAGGAATTGAGAAGCAAGGAAACAGAGCAAACTCCCCCTCTTAGTCTCCAACAATCCTCTACTAAGAATGTTCTATCCTCAGTAGAGTCTCCTGTTCAGGACTTACATATTATAGCAATGGGTATGTTTTCTTTTTCTTTCTATTTTATTTCATATTTCTTTTTTGGGGGGGAGGGGGCTATGTTTCCTTAAAATGAGCAGCTACTTATTTCTGTGTGACATATACAGAATCCTGTTTAGTTCTGCAAATTACTAAGGAAGAAACCTCTTCATTTTGTGTCACTGTGCTTAGACAAATGCATCATAATTAACTGATTTAATAGAAGCTGATGCAGTGTACACAGCAGGCAATGTTCCAGGTATTCGATGCACCATGGTAGATTCTCCTTCATTCCACGTGGATAGGCAAGTAGCTATTTGATGTACTTACATCTATTCTTTCTGTTAGATCAATAAAGACTCTGTTACAATCTGTACTCCCAGGTGAAAAGAGAACGAGCTAGCAATTGACATCTTATATTGGATAGTCATTTATAATCTTAAGACAGCTATTATTTTTCCTTTCTGAAACTATTACACTACTAATATAGAAAAAGGTCAGGGTCCCATAATACACCTGAAATTATAATTCATTTTTATCTTAATATAATAATCTAAATGCCACTGTGCATACCCAAAGGTCAGTTTTAACACCTTTTCCCTTTGGGGTAAAGACAGAACTCTAATATATCTATTTTCTTACCTGAAAGTGAGGACAATGTGTTTTGATGGAGTAATTCCTACTTTAGAGCTTATTTCTTTCAGTAACAGTACAGTCCATGCATAGGAAAAAATATACAAGGTATATGCCACAAACACTAAACCCTAGAAACTCTGAAATGACTATAGTATTTTTTTTCAGGATAAGTTAATGCAGCATAATATTGAGGAAAATAATGTGCTTGAAATGGAAAAAGCATATTGATTATTTCATGTCTATATTAACAGCTCCCTTTTGAAGATTCCAGAATTTCACATTATCTTCCAAGTTTTTGCTTCTCTCAGAAAAGGTATACTTATCTTTTCATAGATGACAGATGACACAGATAGATGATAGATAGATAGATAGATAGATAGATAGATAGATAGATAGATAGAGTATAAGCACACTTATAACAAGAAAATGTTTGTTTCAATATGATTATCCCAGAAAAATCATATGCAGAAAAATTGTATGGACGAAAGAAAACAATGGACTGGAAACCTAGCATAAGGTCAATGCATATATGTGTGTGTGTGTGTGTGTGTGTGTGTGTGTGTAATTGACAAATACTAACCTGTACTGAGGTGATAAGTATTTGTAAAACATTAAAATTAGAAGGGCTACTATACTATGCCCTTTCAATTTCATGTCTTTTCATATTAGGGCAAAGAATGATTTTCCTTCTCCTCCAGTATCAATTCTAATGAATTTTGTCACAGTCTTTGAAATGTATGAATGCCAGACATGTGGTTGAAAAGATAATTCTGGGGTTCCTGAGTGGCTCAGTCAGTTAAGCATTGGACTTCGGCTCAGGTCATGATCTCATGGTTCGTGGGTTCTAGCCCCATGTGGGCTCTGTGCTAATGGCTAGCTCAGAGCCTGGAGCCTGCTTCAGATTCTGTGTCTCCCTCTCTTTCTGACTCTTTCCTGCTCACATTCTCTCTCTCTCTCTCTTTCTCAGAAATAAATAAAACATGAAAAGAAAAGAAAAGAAAAGACAATTCTCTTTCAGAGAATTCTTATTCATGTTCTGCATTAGACCATTCTATTGTGCCTCACTGGCCCCTACTCTATTAGCTTAACTTTGACAAACATTCTTTTGAATTGGCATATGGCAACATATGTCTATACTTAAAATGTTGAAATTATTTAGTATTTCTTCAGTCTAAATTCTCTTAATTTTGTGCATTTCTTTAGTGTGTGTGTATACACACTGTGTCATATCTTTAACTGTTAATTCCAAAGTTATGTTGCCTTTTATCAAAAGACCATTGATGGCTGTTCACACTGGATTTTCTATATTAAAGAAGGAGTTGGTTAAA
This sequence comes from Proteles cristata cristata, assembly GCA_017311185.1. NCBI lineage: Eukaryota > Metazoa > Chordata > Mammalia > Carnivora > Hyaenidae > Proteles > Proteles cristata. The sequence continues at coordinate 583,142 of JAESUZ010003332.1, forward strand.
TAATTAGACACTTTATTGAATCACTGCTCCAAAGGATATACATTAATATATCTAAATCTTAAGAGAATACTGGTGGCCAAGATGTTACAAATATTATGGCATTTAGTATAGTGACGTATAGATATAGAGCAAGAACATAATATTTGATACCACCAGTGAAAGATTTACCTGATCATAGCATTTTTATTATTTTCTTTAGAAAAAATGACAATTAACGTCAAGAAAAATATCCATGATTTTTGCCCTTCAGATACAAAGTAGTTTCCTTTTTTCTAATATGGAGCTACTCTCATCATTTCAATTTTCCAAGGCTAGATACACAGCTATCTTTAGGTAACTGTATTTGCCTCTCTAGACTAAGAGAAAGATCAGACCATTATAAAAGGGGAGCTATATATTTTCATCTTCAATATATGTCTGGCTTTCAGTTTTGAAGAAAAAATATTTATGAAAAAACTTTTTGGTATTTAATGTGAACAACTATTAATATTTCAGAGTAATTCTATAAGTTTAACTTGTTAAAATTTACTGTCTCTCTATTTTCTAACTAACTTTCATAAATATATTTCCAAGGTGTATAGATTATTCTAATTTTAAAAATTAAAATTATACTAAAAATACTGTTCAGTAAAAATATTACTATTAGATAAATTATACACAATATCCTGTATGGGTATAGGTATGTCTAGGTAATACTGATTTTATATGTTCCGCATACAAAATATTTTCCTATTTTTTCTTATTTTATTTTCTTATATTTATGTTACTATGGTTTATTTTCTTTCCTTGGATCATAAAGCTGGATGTGAGACTAAAACTGTGATGCTTGTAATATTTCACCTCCCTTATGAAGTGATTTGTCCAATAAGTAAGACTTCAATCCAAATTAGATTGATGAGCATTCTGCATTGAAATTTTTCACACTCAATCCAGAATTTAAAAAATCTGATTTTGTTCTAATTGTAAAATTTCAATTATGTGAAACAAAGAGTTCACTGTGAAAGAACAAAGCCATTATCAAGGGGACAAAATGGAGTGGAGATATAATAAAAGGAGAATTCTAAAGACATAAGAATCTGGTTCCAATTATTTGTGATAATGTCCTTAATCTCACCTTTCACACAGTTTGTCCAATTGAGTCAATAAAGTCAGCATTTCCAGAGTTTTGGTTACTTTCGACTGAATGGATCTTGAACAAAACATAGCTAAAGACAGGGAAGATGGAAAGAAAGTGATCAGAGGTTGGGCGGGTGGGGGGCGGGGAAATCTGTTCCAGAAAGCAAGACTTATTCCTTTCATACCCAGAAGGCTTGGAACCACCATTCATTGCCCAATTAAATGAATGTCTCATGTTTCTGGTTTGCCCAAAGCCCTAGATTACCTTTGGTTACTCCTTGCCTTCTCTTGCTCCTACTAGAGACTAGAGGAGAGTGAGCAGCATCTGAATATCATTCCCAGAGCTTGTTTCTGTCCTATCTCTTGTTCCTCAGACTCTAAACATGCTTTGACAGGTAGGACACTAAGGTTCCCCTTGTCCTTTTCTTCCTCATCATTTGGTAAAGCTTTTGCTAGAGAGTGTTAGGAAGTTTTCTCTCATCCCCTAGCCAAGCCTGCAAATGGTGCTTGTCCATCTATTCCAGAAAGCTACATGTCAAATGGCATCCTATCTTTGTTGCCAAAATCTGTCAAAAATTGTAAGGGTTTAAAATTTTGTTTTGTTTACAATCTAATAAATTAGGCTGCTGGCAGAACATACAAGATTCTTGGGTCAGAGGAAAGGGACTTATGTGTGCATTGGTTCCCCTGTCCTCAAGTCCCAGGAGGATGATACTAAGACAGGTCCAAGGAGATGCTGCACGCATGAGGGTCATCACAACTGAGAAACTCCAGTCGCTAAGTTTGTGTGTGCTTGATTTGGCACCAAGAGTAAACAGATACACTTGCAGCTTTGAGCTGGATATGGGGATAAAGCTTTATACTTCCCAGATGAGTTTGAACTCACTGGAAAGTTGTGAAATCTGCTGGACATTTGATGAAGGGATGGAAAACAGAGGGTTTGATCTATGACAAATAAGAGTAGTGTTTAGAGGTATTAAAAAGAATCTTCCATATTTATGCCTCAGTACATGGCATTTAACCAATTCATCATTTGTGATGGGAAAAATCAGAAACCTCACTGTGAACATGGATAAAAATAATAGGGTATATTCACAAAATATTTACTTGACAATAGTTAGAAACAAATGAGATATCTTTCTGTAAATCAATATTAATTATACTTGAAAATTCACATAAAAGAAGCACGTAGAGGGATAAATGAAATATGAAATTTGTACTTGTATCCAATTGTAAGGATATTTTAGAAGCAAAATGGAAATCTATTAAAATCTTTTGAACATAGTATGCCATTATGTGATTCATTTTCTAAAAGGATCACATCAGTGTGGAGAATTCATGATAGGAGGACAGGTGAGAGTAATCAGTAAACCACACAATGATCCAGCCAAGTGACTGGAGTGGTTTGTTCCAGGGTGGTAGCAGTGGAGGTGAAGAAATGTGCTTTATACTGAACAGACTGGGGAGGTAGAAATGATACAATTTATTCCTGCTTGGAAGGTGAGAAGTGAGAGAAAGAGAAGAACAAATGAATATTCCACATATTTTGGCCTGAGCACTGAAAAGGATAGAATTGTCATTCATTGTGATTGGGAAGACTATAGGAGCAGTAGGTACAGAGAATCTATTGTCTCATAACTCACTGTAGTTCTGTATCTTCGATTTATCCCTAATGGAACCTTGACTGATAAAGCAGTCACCAGTAAATAGATGATATTTGCATCAGCAAGGATGCAAGTTTAGATGAAGAAAAGTCCAACTACTGAGCCCAGGGAGGGCAGATGAAGCTTGTTAATCACTGACATGAGAAGGAGTGGGCAAACTGAGAAGTAGAAGCTGGTATGGCAGAAGTAAAGCCAAGTTGCAAAAGTGCACTGAAAGGCAAGTCAAGAAAATGCCTCTGGAAGAATGGAATGATCAAGTCTGTCAAATATTGTGGATAGGGTACATAAGATTCAATTTAGCAAGATGATTTTCAGTGATGAGCTTGTTCTGATACACTGGTGGGGACATTTTGTCTTGAATATGTTTTTAAAAAAAATTTTTTTAATTGTTTATTTTTGAGATAGAGACAGACCGTGAGCAGGGGAGGAGCAGAGAGAGACACACAGAATCTGAAACAGGTTCCAGGCTCTGATCTGTCAGCACAGAGCCTGACATGGGGCTCGAACCCACAAACTGTGGGATCATGACTTGAGCCAAACTCGGATACTTAACTGACTGGGCCACCCAGGTGCCCCTTGAATCTAAATGAGACAAGAGAAAGAAAATTATTTCAGACAGTGAGCATAGAAAATTAATTTAAATAATTTTGCTGTTAAGGATAAAAGAGAGACTAGCTGGAAGGAGATATTTAATCTAATTTTTTAAATAAATGAGATATTACAACATATTTAGAGTATGATAAGAATAATCCTGAAGAAAGGAAGAGATTGATAAGAAAGGAGAGAATGCAGAACTATAGAACCAATAAAAGCGAGGACATGAAAATAGATGGTGCATAGTTCAGAAGGGAAATGAGGGGCTACATCTGTGTGTGGTCTACAGACTGTTCATCCAGAATAAACAAGAGAAAGACAAAGTAGTCATGGATGGAGTGAGGTGAATTTATGTGCTATTGGGAGTATTTGAAAATTATTTTTCTTCTGTCAACAAAAGAAAGTAGGGCCTCAACTGAGAGTGAGGAAGGGAGATGAGGGGTTGGGTGTTAGTAAAAACAAGGCATGCAAAAGTCACCTAGGAAAGTTGGGAGGTAATGAAGTATGATTGTGCGGCCGCATTAAAAGCTCAATTAAGGTAAGTAATCATAAAGGTAAAATGAGACCTCTCAGCCTCATTCTGTTTTTCTTTGCTCTTTTTGTTCTGTTTTTTTTTTTTTTTTCCCTTCACCTACATCAAGCAATTCAGGTGAGGTATAAAGTAACTATAAAGTTGGATCTACCCAAGGTGGGATGATATTGTCTACTGATATTTTAAAAGGTGAAGGAAGCAAAGGAGTGGGTTGTGGAAAGTAAACTGGGAGAAAAAAAATGAGGGCATGAGAGACCAAGAAAAACCATGGTAGGATTAATTTCACTGTAGGACCTAAAAGAGAAGCTAGCTTGGAACACAAAGAACAGAGACAAACATGAGTCCAATGTGGATTTCGGTAATGATAGGGTTCTAAAATGAATGTGAATGTGGGTTAAACAGTTGGTGAGGTAAGGGGAAGGAAAAGATACTAATGGAAAGGAAGTCAAGAAGCTCAAAAGCCAGGATGGTGCAAGGATTACCAAAATCTCACTAGAGCTCTGACAGAATGGTCTGGGGTAATTTGCATCTTGGTTTAACTGGTAGAGTCTTACCTCAACAACTCATTTTTAACTCACAGGGATAATTCTTTCAAATTATATTATCCTAAGTATTACAGTGACCTCAAAAGTAACTTTACAAAGTACTTTTCCCAACAATCACAAGGGAGGTCTGGCTTGCCTTTTTTAAAAGAACATCATGAACTTTGGATATAATACTTATAATAAACATATTTCAAACTCTCATTATCATTCCAGTCATAATCTGGGGAGTAAATTGAATCTGTTTTTAGTCACTATGATCTGTAAAGGAGACATAATATTTTTCTGCATCATAAAAAGTGATTTCTCTGTCTTCAAAGATATTGAAGCCTGATGAAGTTTGAGCTGAAAATAAAACTAAAGGCCAATTTCATTCATAAATATTTTGTAATAATCTTAAACTGTTTGCAAACAGAATCCAAGAGCACATTTAAAAAACTGCTTCATACTGAATGGAATTTATTTCAGAAATGTAAAAAATGCTTCTATATTAGGAAACAATTCAATATAATTTATTATGTTGATTGTTCTAACTTTTTGGAATTTATTATTAATACTACAAATATTGAAGAGGTAACTAGCATAATTCAATACACATTCCTAGCAAAAGCACTCAAGAAAATGGATAATTCCATCATATCATTAATCTGTATGAACCAACATAAGAGTTAAAGTTACATTTAATGAGGCATTCTCACTAAAAGTAATAAAATAAGATTTTCTCTGCTACAGCCAGTATTTAAGACTGTATTGATGTATTAGCTATTGAGTCTGATATTTGATTTTATGCTACTTACTAGCTAATAAGTTATTCTGTCACTTCGTATGTGCAGGCAAAAGACACACAACTTCCTCATCAGGGACAAAGGACTTTATTACTATAGCACAGCAGACTGCATGATAAAATGTTTGCACCCATTCCCCTTTCCTGGGGTGGGAGGGAAGTGTGCAGCCTGGCCCACATAGACGTTTTGCATGTCATGGGTATGCTTAGGGAACCTGCTGCTTTATAGTAAATGATAAGCAAGCCTATGTTTTGTCCCAGAGAAAGGCATTATTATCTTATCTTCAAGGTTGCTTGCTGCTACATAACCCTAAGAAAAGGCTCAAGCAGTGATGAGTCAGGCTCTACACTTGTGCTATAACCAGTAAGATATATAGGAACTTGAGAGAGAGAGAGCAATATAGGAGCATTTCCCAACGTTAACCTATGGAATTAGACAGATGAAGCAATTACTTGCAGAAGATTTCGAAAGATGGAGATAAAATATCTATTTATAAATGATATATTTGTATCACAAAACACCAGGTAAACGAACAAATTCCTGCTGAAATAATGTATTTAATAGAAAGTTATAAAATTAATTTGCAGGACTAAAGGTCTCCATACAATGAGACAATAGATAGTTAGAAAACATATTGGAGGAGAATACTTCATTTATAAGAGAAATAAAAGCATTAAACACCCACTTAATAAGATATTTCTAAAATCTATGTAAAGAAAATATTAAAATTCTCAAAGACACAAAAGTGTTTTTGATTTTTATTTCCCTGATGATTAGTGGTATCGAGCATTGTTTCATGTGCCCATTGGCCATCTTAATTTCCTCTTTGGATAAATTACACTTTACACCTGTTAGAATGGCTGTCATTAAATAGATAAGAGATATCAGGTGCTAGAGAGGATGTGGTAAAAAAGGAACCTTTATACATTGTTGGTGGGAATGTAAATTGATCCAAGCAATGTGAAAAACAATATGAGCTTTCCTCAAAAAATTAAAAAATAGATCTACCACATGATCAAGCATTTCCACTCCTGCATATATATCCAAAGGGAATGGAAACAGGATTTCAATGAGATATATACACACTCAGGTTCATGGCAGTTCATGACAATAGCCATGATATGATGAAACAACAACCCATAAGTTCATCAACAAATGAATGGATAAAGAGGATGCAGTACAGGGGCACCTGGGTAGCTCAGTCAGCTAAGCATCTGACTTTGGCTCACATCATGATCTCACATTTCACGAGTTCTAGCCCTGCATCAGGCTTTGTGCTGACAGCTCAGAACCTGGAGCCTGCTTCAGATCTGTGCCTCCCTCTCTTTCTGCCCCTCCCCTTTTCATACTCTGTATCTCTCAAAAATAAATCAACATTAAGAATTTTTTGCAGCAGATATACACAATGGAATATTGTTCAGCTACAACAAACAAAAATATTTTCCCATTTGAGACAACAGTGATGGAGCTTGAGCACATTATGCTATGTGAAATAAGTCAGATAAAGCCATGTACTGTATGATATCACTTATATGTGTAATCTAAGAAGTTAAACCTATAAAAAAGAGTAAAATGGTGGTTACCAGGGGATACAGAGGGGAGGAAAAGAGTGATAGTATTTAAGGATATAAACTTGTAATAAATAGTAAATAAGTCATAGAGACCTAATATACACTATAATGAATATAGACAATTATAGTATGCTAAATTAGATAATGTGATAGATATTGCTACACAGACAATAATATTACAATATGTAAATGTATCAAAATTACATGCTGTGTACTTTAAACTTAAGTGTTACACGCCAAATTTATTCAAAATTGTGTCTTAAAAATAAGACACAAAAGTGAACTTGAAACAATTGAAAGACATACCATGTTCTATTCTATGAAGGCTGAATGATACACAGTATCCAAAAGTGGAGGGTTCTTATGAAACTTCACAAGTTGATATGGAATGGAGTGAAGAAACAATTACCATCAATTTATATGGAAATTCTTTGAACATTCCCACAGAGAAAAATTAATGTCTCTTAGAATTTTCTGATACCTTAAGACACATATTGCAAACAGATGCACAAAATAAATTGAGATAAAGCACAGATGCTCTCAGACACAGTTCAAAGCTATGGCGGCGGCTTAATACTGAGATGCTGAGTGTAGCTCCAAGGGAGGGGGCTTAGCAAGGTCACCCTCAATGGCAGTGTGCCCACTATCACTACAATGGCTCCCTGTAAAACAAACACTGAACACTATTTTTGCTTCCCCCTCACATTTTTCATAAAAGCAGAAATCCTGTTCACATTGCCTTTGGTTGGCAAAAACAGGTACTAATGTTAAGTCTTTTGTAAAAGCAAATAGCCATAGCATGAAGTTTTGAAAAGCAAGGATTACCTGTATAGATGACAATGCTCTGGAAGTAATTTATAAATCTAATATTACTTCCTTCAGTAAAAATACCAACATGTTTTTCCTAAAGCTATATACTACTTGATTCTAAAAGCAAATATCGTGGGAGTTAGGTACTAAACTAGGAAAACATTAAACTAAGACACAATTAAGTTTTTGGTTTATAAATATATAATGTAAAGGAACAGAAAATGAAAAAAAGAGAATCCACATGTATATTAATGGTTATAATAAAAGAAACATCTCACATAAGTAGGAAAAAAATGACCTGTAATATTCTAATAGGGAAAACTAGACATCCATTTTTGGATAAAAATATAATTGTATTCATTCCTCATATCATTTACAAAATAAATGAAAAAATGTACAAGAAATACAAATATAAAATATAAAATAATAAATTATAGGAAAAAGCATATATTATTTTTTATAGCCCAGAAGTTGAAAAATAGTTTCTAAAATAAAGTATTAAAATACAAGTTAAAATACAAGAATGGAAAACTAAAATTTTAGTAAATTCCACTGAACACAGTTTTAAAAAAGTGAAGTTAATGAGAAAAAAACCAAACCGATTATAGATAATAGAATGTCATGTCACAGAAAACGGACAAGCGTGTCATGTAAAGAAATGAGAAGAAAAAAGACAAACCTGGTGTGTAAAAATGGTGCAAAATGAAATTACAAGAATCACAGAAAAAGACACCAAATGACTCTTAAATATAAGAAAATAAGTCCAAATTAACTTTATTATTAACTACAGTTTATTATTAACTAACAAGAGAAATGCACCTTCAACTTAAGGTAAAATTTAAGCAAAATACAGCTGTAGTTTAACTATGCATTATGTTTGTAAGACTCTTCCTTGGATATTACTACCAAAGTAGTCACAGTAATCATTCATAGATAAATGTTCCTAAAGTTTCCTTCATCTCCTGCTCCTCCCTTCACCTTCTTTCAGACTTATTTAAACTGTTGAAAACTGTTCTGATTCCCTGCCCCACCTAAAGAGTACTTGGGTTTAATTTACTTTTAAAAGTAACTTAACATTGGGGCGCCTGGGTGGCTTAGTCGGTTAAGCGTCCGACTTTCGCTTAGGTCATGATCTCGTAGTTCGTGGGTTCGAGCCCCGCGTGGGGCTCTGTGCTGACTGCCAGCTCAGAACCTGGAGCCTGCTTCAGTCTGTGACTCCCTCTCTCTGACCCTCCTGCTCACGCTGTTTCTCTCTCTCTCTCTCTCTCTCTCTCTCCTGGAAATAAATAAAACTTAACGTCTTATTTTAATTTATTTAAATTAAAAAAAAATTTAAAAGTAACCTAGCATATAAAACTGGTGGGTTTTTTTAAGTCTTTTAAAAAAATACTTATTTATTTTGAGAGACTGAGAGAGAGACAAAGAGAGAGAGAGAGAGAGAGGGAGCATGAGAGAGAGAAATTGGGAGAGAGAGATGGTACTATCAAAACAGAGCCCCCGCCTGGGGCTCCATTTCACCAACCGGGAGATCATGACTTGAGCCAAAATCAATAGTTTAATGCTTAACTGATTGAGCCACCCAGGTGACCTAGGTTTTTATTTTTTATTTTTATTTTTTTCATTCTGAAGTATCAATCTATGTATGCAATACTTTTAACGCCAAGAGTAAAGGAGCCTAAGAAATTTCCAAACCTTCAAGTAAGTTTATCCATGACATTGAGTGTGAAGTCAGACTCTGCTGATTTTATAGGTATAGCTCGTTGAGAGAAATTTAAGAAAATCAATCTTGAGAACAACAAATAACTTCATTTTCTTAGAAGTGTTTAAATAGATAGTGAAGAACTCATCAAGACATACTTGTTTTCTACTTAGAAAGTGACTTGATTGTTTGCAAATGTGGGTGTTTGATTCTTTCAGCCACAAGATTTGTGGATAATATGGCTGTGTTTTGCATAATAAAAGTCAAAATACTTGTCTACAATTTATTCAAGTGAGTAAATCTAAGTAAATATTGCGTACAGATAAATAAGCACTGTTATAAGATAAATCTCTACTCTTAACACTTTGAAGAAGTATATGGAGCATATTAGGGAAAAAACAATTTTGGAAAGTTTGAAAAATAGTATCTAAAGCACATATTATTGGGCCAAAGATTACCTATGTAGCTTTTTATGATAGTTCCCTCACCCATGATCCATATTTTGTGCTTTGAAGTCTCATTTTTTAAATTTTAAAATTTTTATTTTATTTTTTAAATGTTTTTATTTCTGAGAGAGAAAGAGAGAGAGAGAGAGAGAGAGAGAGAAACTGACAGTTGAGCAGGGGAGGGTAAGGGAGACACAGAATCTGAAGCAGGCTCCAGGCTCTGAGCTTGGTGTCAGCACAGAGCCAAATGTGGCTTGAACCCATGAACCGTGAGATCATGACCTAAGCCAAAGCCTGGCGATCAACCGACTGAGCCACTCAGGCACCCTATGATGTCTCATTTTTATAATTTTTGCTTATTCTGACAAATTTGAAGTCAACCTTTTTATAAAATAAAAACATTTAATAAACACAAATGTTAATGTTCCTTCAAATCTTGTATGAGAAATGGACTAAGTTAAATAAAATTTAAAACTACTGCTCCTTTGAGAACTCTTCTTACCTACCTCATAAGATGTTACAAAGTTCAAATCATTTTCTCTCTCTCTACCTCTCTCTCTTTCTCTTGATAGATAGATAAACAGATAGATATCCTGTTTAAAATAGTGCTGATGCAAAATAATCCCTTTTTAAACATTACCTACTATTAGCTTCAATGTCAAAGTAATTAATTTCTACATTTCATGTTAGTTTATTCCCTATGCAAATACAAATATGCTAGCTGCTTGTCTCAGTAGCTTATAGTATAGCTGTCCTCTCTGGGTTCCTGTATGTATCCTATTCAGAATAGATTCTCAAAACCTGAAAGTATAAATAATGTTGAAAGACAAAAAAGGTAATTAATAGATACTAATGTTCAAAGATTTTGGTACTAAGTGAAGTCACTTTCTCTTTTTTTAAATAAACTTTATTCTTTTAGATCAATTTTAGGTTTACTGCAATATGGAACAGACAATACAGGTATTTCCCATCTACTCCTTGTCTCTGAACATGTAAAGCCTTCCTCGTTAACATTTTCCACTGAGAAGTATATTTGTTATAATTGAACTCACACTGATACACCATTATCGTCTACAATCCTAGTTTACAGTGGAGTTTACTTTTGGTATTGTACATTCTATGGATGTGAAAAACTGTATAAGACCTTGTATCCACAGTTATTATATCATACAGATTATTTTCAATGCCTTAAAAATCTCCATGCTCTACTCCTTCATCCCTTCTTCCTTTTAATCCATGGTGACACTTATCTTTTTACTGTCTCCATTGTTTTTGTTTTTTTCCAGATTGTCATATTGTTGCACTCATACAGTAAATAGCTTTTTTGGATTGGCTTTCATCACTTTATAACATAAACTTAAGTTTCCTCCCTATTTTTTCATGTTTTGATAGCTCCCTTCCTTTTAGTGCTAATATTAGTGCTAATGTATTGTTTGGATGTACCACAGCTTATTTATTCATTTATCTACTAAAGGACATTTTGATTGCTTTCAAGTTTTGTCAATTACGAAAAAAAAAATCTACTATAAATTTGAATGTGCAGATTTTATGTGGACCTAAGTTTTCAATTCCTTTGGGTAAACCACCAGAGAATGCAGTTGTTTTCAGGGCACCTGGTGACTCAATCAGTTGAGCATCTGACTGTTGATTTTGACTCAGGTCATTATCTCCTGGTCATGGGATTGACCCTTGCTTTGAGCTCTCAGCTAGTGCATGGAGCCTACATGGGATTCTCTCTTTCCCTCCCTCTCTCTCTCTCTGTTTCTCTCCCATTTACACTCTCTCTCAAAATAAATAAACTTAAAAAAAAAAAGAATGCAATTGTTTTCCATTGGGCTGTATCAATTTACATTCCCACCAACAGTACACAAATGTTCCTTTCTCTTCACATTCTCACTGATATTTGTTCTCTTGTCTTTGTGATAATAGCCATTCAAACAGATGTGAGGTAGTTATCTCACTAGTGATATTGAACATCTATTTTTTAAGTTTTCCTTTAAATTCCAGTTAGTTAACATACATTATAATATTAGTTTCAGGTGTACAATATAGTGATTCAATACTTCTATACAACATCTTGTGATATTGACCATCTTTTGATGTACCTGTTGGTCATTGTATATTTTCTTTGAAAAAATGTCTATTCAGTTCTTCTATTTTGTTTAAAGTGTATTTATTTATTTTGAGAGAGCTTGAGAGAGCACACAATTTTTTTTTCGGTGGAAAAAAGAGGGAGAAAGAACATTCCAAGCAGGCTATGCACTGTCAGTGCAGAGCCAGATGTGGGGCTGGAACTCAAAAACTGTGAGATCGTGACCTAAGCCCAAGGCAGATGCTTAACTGACTGGGCCACCCAGGCGTCTCTCTTCTATTTCTTAATTGAAGGAGTCAAAGAAGAAATCAAAAGATAAATAAAAATATATTGAAACAAATGAAAATGGAAATACAACAATAAAAATCTATGAGATGCAGTAAAAATGGTTATAAGAGAACCATTTATAGTGATAAATGCTTACATTAAGAAAAAAAGAATGATCTTAAAAAAGCAACATAACTAAGTCCAAAAGTTAGCAGAAGGAAAGGAATGACAAAGATTAGAGAAGAAATAAATGAAATGGAGACTAGCAAAAGAACATAAAAGATCAAGAATTCTAATAACTATTTTTGGGGAAAAATAAATGAACTTGGGAAAACTTTAGCTAAGAAAAAAAAGAAAAGACTCAAATAAATTAAATCATAAATGAAAGAGGAGACATTAAAACTGATGTCCTAAAAATACAAAAGATCATTATTATGGACAGTTAGGCACCAATAAAATTGGATACCCTAAAAGACATGGATAAATTTCTAGAACCATACATCCTACTAAGACAGAATCATGAAGACTTAATGAGTGAAAAAATTGAACTAGTAATAAAAAATCTCTCATGAAAGAAAAGATCAGGAACAGGGGGGTTCACCGATGAATTTTTTCAAATACTTAAACAACAAGAATTAATGCCATATTTTCTCAAACCCTTCCAAAAAATTGAACAAGAGGAAATGGTCCCAAATTCATTTTACAGAGCCAGCACTATCCTGATATCAAACGCAGGTAAGAACACTATAAAAAAGAAAATTATAGGCTGATATCCTTGATACATATAGACACAAAAGTTATCAATAAAATATTAGCACACCAAATTGAACAGCATAGTAGACAGATTTCATATACCACAAGCATGTTGGATTTATACCTGGGATGAAAGGATAATTTGACATATGCAAATCAATAAATGTGATACATCACATTAACTGGATAAAAGACTAAAATCATAAGATTATCTTAATAGATACAGAAAAATCACTTGAAAAAAGGCAATATTTTTTTCAGGTAAAAGTTCTCAACAAATTGGGTATAAAGAGAACATACTTTAAAATCCATATATGACAATCTCATTAACATCATACTCAAGAGTAAATGGTGCAAGCTTTTCCTCTACGATCAGGAGAAAGATAAGGGTACTCATTTTTGCTAATGCTATTCAACATAGTACTGGAAGCCCTAACCAGAGCAATTGGGCAAGAAAAAGAAATAAAAAGCATCCAAGTTGGAAAAGAAGAAGTAAAATGATCTTTGCAGATGATATTTTCTTATATGTAGAAATTCTAACCCCCTACCACAAAACTGTTAGAGATAATTAATGAATTCAATAGAGTTTCAAGATATAAAATCAACATAAAGAAATATTTGTAGGTTTTATCAAATTGAAGAATTTCTGAATTTCTTGTCTAGTTTACTAAGAGGTTTTTTCTTCATGAATGAATATAAGATTTTGTCACTTTTCTTCTTCATCTATTGATACATTCTTTTATTTTTTTAGTATATTTATGTGTTGGATTATATTAATTGATATTTGAATGATAAATCAGCCTTGAATACTATGGATAAATCCTACTTGGTTGTGGTTTATAGTCTTTATTTTAAATATTTAATTATGGTTGAGAGAGAAGGGGAGAGAGAGAAAGAGAGCGCACAAATAGGGAAGGAGCAGAGAGAGTGAGATACAGTATCCAAAGCAGACTCCAGGCTCTGAGTTGTCAGCACAGAGCCAGACATGAGGCTCAAACCCACGAATGGTGAGATCATGGCCTACTCTGAAGTTGGACGCTTAACTGACTGAGCCATTCAGATTCACCAATAGTTCTTTTTATACATTGTTAAGCTGGATTTGCTAACATTTTGTTGAAGACTTTTTTCTTCCATGTTCATGAGTGACATTGGTTTGCAGTTTGCTTTTCTTATAATATCTTTGTCTCGCTTTGATATTAGTGTAATGCTGGCCTCATTGAATAAATTTGGAAGTAGCGCCCTCCTTCTACCTTCTGAAAGAGATTGTACAAAATTAGAACAATATCTTCCTTAAATGATTGATAGAATTCACCAGTGAAACCATCTGAGTCTAGTGCTTTCTATTTTGGAAGGTTATTAATTATTGATTCACTTTATTTAATAGATATGGACCTATTCACATTGTCTATTTCTTCTTGTGTGAATTTTGGTAGATTGTATATTCCAAGGAATTGGTCCATAACATCTAGGTCATCAAATTTGTGGGCACAGAGTTATCGTTTTAATGCCCATATTCCCAATAGTCTTTTCCCCCTTTTCATTTTTATATTAGTAATTTTTGTACATTTTCTTTTTTTCATAGTTAGCTCAACTAGAGGCTTATTGATTTTTTAAAAAATCTTTTCAAAGAAACATCTTTTGGTCTCATTGATTTTTCTACTTATTCTGTTTCATTCATTAATTTCTGCTCTATTATTTATTTTCCTCTGCTTACTTTGTATTTTATTTGTCTTCTTTTTCTAGTTTCCTAAGATGGAAACTAGAACATTGATTTCAAATCAGTTTTTTTTTCTTTTTTTCTTTTTAAGTTTATTTAGGGGCACCTGGGTGGCTCAGTCGGCTAAGCATCCAACTTCAGCTCAGAAAGAGGGAGAAAGGGCAGAAAGAGGGAGAGAGAGAGTCCCAAATATTCTCCATGCTGTCAGCACAGAGCCCAACACAGGGCTCAGTCTCATGAACCATGAGATCATGACCGAAAGCCACTGCTCAACGAACTAAGCCTAGACACCCTTTTTTTTCTTTCCTAATACATTCAGTTATCTAAATTTCTCACTAAGCCCTTTTGCTTCATCCCACAGATTTTGATTTTCTCATTTCATTTAGTTCAAGATACTTTTTTCTCTTAAAATTTATTCTTGGACCCGTGTGTCATTTTATTTTTATTTTTTTAATTTAAAGTTTAGTTATTTAACATACAGTGCAATATTGGTTTCAGGAGTAGAATGCAGTGATGCATCACTTACACTGAAAGCCCAGTGGACATCCCAATAACTGCCCTCCTTAATACCCATCACCCATCCGAAGTCCCTCCATCAACCTTCAGTTTGTTCTCTATGTTAAGTGTCTCTTGTGCTTTATTTCCCTCTCTTTTCTTTGTTCTTCCCTTCCCATATGTTCATCTGTTTTGTTTCTTTTTTTTAATACTTTTAAAAAATATTTTATTTATTTCTGAGAGAGAGAGAGAGAGAGACAGTGAGAGCAGGGGAAGGTCAGGGAGAGGGAGACACAGAATCTGAAGCAGGCTCCACACTCTGAGCTAGCTGTCAGCACAGAGCCCGACCTGGGGCTCATACCCACGAATAATGAGATCATGACCTGAGCCAAAGTCGAATGCTTAACCAACTGAGCCACCCAGGCGCCCCTGTTTTTTTTCTTAAATTGCACATATGAGTGAAATCCTATAGTATTTGTCTTTCTACGGTTGACTTATTTTGATTAGCACGATATATTCTAGCTCCATCCATGGTATTTTTTTAAGCTTTTTTTTTTTTTAACATTTATTTATTATTGAGAAACAAAGACAGAGCATGAGCAGGGGAGGGGCAGAGAGAAGGGGAGACACAGGATCTGAATCAAGCTCCAGGTTCTGAGCTGTCAGAGCAGAGCCTGATGCGGGCTCACAACCACAAATTGCAAGATCATGACCTGAGCTGAAGTCGGACACTTAATCGACTGAGCCACCCAGGTGCCCCACCATCCATGCTATTGTAAATGACAAGATTTCATTCTTTTTAATGACTGAGTAATATCGCTTCCATCAAACTAAAACTTTAACTAGCCTATGTTCCAACATTGCACCATTTGATACTTACTGAAAGGATACAAAATACAGTTTTGAATGGGTACATGCACACCAATGTTTATAGCAAGATTATCAACAATGGCCAAACAATGGAGAGGGCCCATGTGTTAAAGTAGGTTTTGTAATTTCTAAGTCTTTTGGAATTTTGAATCTATCTTCCTGTTATTGATATCTAGTTTAATTCCACTGTGGTCTAAGAGCAGTTAATATAGGGTTTCTATTATTAAAAAATTTTTAAGATGTATTTTAAGGCTCAGAATGTGATCCATCTTGGTGAATGTTCCATGTGAACTTTAGGAGAATATCGATTCTTCTGTTTTATGGATTATTTACAGATGTTCATTACATTCAGTTGACTGATGGTGTTGCTAAGTTTTAGCCATGTTCTTATGAGTTTTTGCCTGCTGTATCTGCCCATTTCTGAGAGATGATTAAATTCCCAACTATACTTATAGATTCATCAATTTTTCCTTATAATTCTATCAGTTTTTCCTCACATAGTTGCATGTTCTGTTGTTAGCCACATACACGTTAAGAATTATGATGTTTTCTTGGAGAACTTACCACTTTATTATCATGTAATCATGATGCCTTGTCATCCTGATAACTTTATTTCCTCTGACGTTTGGCCTGTCTGAAATTAACACAGATATTTCTGCTTACGGTAATGAGTCTTAGCATGGTATATGTCTATGTCTCTTCATCCCTTTATCTTTAATCCACACACATCTTCATATTTAAAGTGGGTTTCTTATAAACAACATGTAGCTTGTTTATATTTTTTAATTCATTCAGGAAATCTCTCTTTTAATTTGTACATTTAGACCACTGATGTATAAAGTAATTACTGAAATAATGGATTGATATTTACCCATGTTGTTACTGTTTTCTTTGTTGCCCTTGTTC